>JAMQGS010000018.1:0-349218 GCA_028455905.1 Neoseiulus californicus
GCGAAGTGTCGAGAGCGGCGGAGAGCTGCTGTGAGCAAGTCGACAAGAGCTTCTCCAGAAAAATCCACTCATGTGAACGCTGCCGAAACTTCAAGCGGCTATGTCAACAAATTTGTGAGTCGTGAAGATCACGAGTCGCCATTGTATAGATCACTCGGATGTCATCGCTCATGGGCACGCGCGAGTGCATATTTCCAGCGCACCTTTGTTGAAAACGAATTCGGGTATTCCTGCAATGTATGTGAAAAACTGTGGTTCTGTCGGGATTTGAGGTCAGCGACCCCGGAAATGGCTGTTCACCTCGCTCTCACTTTCCCAGCGGAAAATGCTTCTGAGTTCAAACTCTGTAACAATGGCTTTTAAGTTACAGTAAAGTCCCGATAATTCGCGGCGCGAATTATCGGGATTCTCCATTGTCTTCTATGGAGAATCCCGATAATTCGCGCCGCGAATTATCGGGACTTTACTGTAATTCGTTATGATAGGGTGCCTCCTATGAGCAAAAGCAATGGGTTCGAGTACCCTCCAAAACCAGCGCATCTGCCCAAATTGGATGCGATAACTGAACGTCTGATCTCACCCCGAGTTCCTTTCATGCAAATTCGCCGCTTACGCCTCGAGGGGGGATTACGGCATACTTGGAGAAGTGATTAATGTACCCGTAAATGTGGACACGATGGTTTCATGTTTGTCACGAGCATTTGACGATGACTACTTCTTCAACGTGAATTTCAAGAAAATTATCGTCCATTTAACGCCGTATGTTAGCGGCTTCGTGGAGAAGCGGGTCATAGAGATTTGGTTACGCTTCTTGCTTGAGCAACCGCTCTACCGGCACTACAAAAACACGGTGGATTGGTCAGTTTTCAGAAGTTCTGTTGTAAACTCAAATTCGACGGCAAACTCGGACGAGCAACTTGCCTCCCCGGAGTGCTTAAATGCAATACCAAACAAGGTTCCGCGCAAAATCGCTTCACTGGACCAAACTCATACGGGAGGAGTTGTCCACGGTCGGGTCAAGTCGAAAGGTGCGCTAAACACCTTCAAAAAGAACGAGAAGGACGCCTACATTTTCTCGTTCGTGATCGCTGATGCCTCAAAGACCATCCACTGCGGGCACTGAGAATGCCCCAGAACTCTACGAGAAGATTAAGGTGGGAGAGTGTTACAAGTTCACCGCATTCGCCTTGAGAGAAACGAATCAACGGTACAATCAAACTGATCATGAGTTTGAAATTTTATTGAATAAGGTAACACAATACCCATTGGAATATCTGAATGTCCACGGCATCGAATAATCTCTCCTATTCGTGAACATCAGTCATAAGTCATAGTACTCAATGATTCCTCCCTCTAGATCAGCAAAGTGCAGAGAATTCTTGGGAACAATTTGCCGAAGGGCACCTTCTTTCCGTTGACAATCGCGGAGATCGCCCGGCAGGAGGAGGGTAAAATTGTCGACACAGTAGCTGTGGTTTATAACGTCGGCCCAACAATGCTCATGAATTGCAAAAATTCTGTAACGAAGCACGAAGTCGTCGTGTAATTCTGTAACAAAATGTGCAACTGGTGGATGACTCTCAAAAGATCGTCAATCTCGGCTTGTGGGGGGCGAAAGTAAATCTTCTGAACGAGGCCGAAGGACTGGTTGTGTGTCTCAAAGGACTCCAAATAAAACACTACAGCGGTAAAAAGGTTCTGAACTCCACGAACGAGACAGGGCGAGATTCAAGAAAAACGAAAGAAGCATTGCGGCTCCAAAAACGTTGGACCACAGACGGCGATGAGACCGAATTTGAAGAACTCCTTCTAGATACTCCCGCACCGCAGACGTAACTTTTCACGCATCGTCCTCCCACCGTTCCGATATGTGTTATTACTGAAATGTCTCATTTCTCAAGAACACGAATAATATGTTACTCAATAAACGTTCCTGATCGATCCTCAACTCTTCGGTTACCTCATAGTCACATTGTTCTACTTCATAAAGACGTTTCTCGCCAACCACTGCGGTAGTGCTCGTCACTAGCCTCCACTCTCCGCGGTCCAATCAGCATATTCTCTCGCGAACCGGAGCCTTCTTTCCCACGTTTGCTGGATATATCCACGATTTCTTAGCCGGCCGTCGCCCGTGAAGGCCGGCCTCGAACAATCGGTGTGACGGAAAAAGACAATTGTCTTTGAAGCTGGTAAGCGGATGGACATATCTCGTTCTGCAGCCACGCACAGAGGGAGATTAGGCTATCTTAGGAGGAAAAAAAGTCGACAACGCCCCCAGCGTTCGCACCATGCGGGATCGATTCTCAAGTGGCTCACGGCTCAGACTTCGAAGACCGCGTTTGATTTCTCGGTTTGGGACTTGCTCTGTGTCTTTTGAAAGTCGGTGCATTTTTAGCTGGAAATCGACGTCATTTTTCGTTGAATTGACTTGGCTGCCCCGAACTCACTCACAGGTCGAGCAATCGAGTCCGCCCGGATTGGAAACTTTAGTTTAATGCCGAAATATCATTCCGTGAGCAAAATCAGAACGGAGATCCACGTTCCGGCATTCCTAATCGCACGGCCGATTTCAGTAAAATTCACTGATTCTTGGCAATTTCGACCTAACGGGATAACTACCTTAGGCATCCTTAGGCAGAGCGAAATCGGTGTCATGGCATGCACCAGCCTTCCAGCTTTCCGCCGAAACTCGCACAACCCCCGCAAGAAAATTCTAGAGGACGATTTGCAAAGGCTTCGATTCCGGGGTAAACCGAGTTGGTGATATCCCGGGGTACCACCAGCCCTCAAAGAAAAAGTGTGGACGAGATTTTTTTGGGCAAATGGCACTCCGAGTTCCCACTCCCTGATATTCGGACCCGGAAAAGTTCGATCACAGCCGCTGCGCCATCACAGCGGGCTTTTCCGCCCCTCTCTCGTAGGTTTGCTGCAGTTTCCATGCTCCATTGTCTGTGTGTTGTTGTTCTCGTTTGGCTTTTCGGCGCCAATCCATTCCGAGTGTAGACAAGCTTCGCACACGTGGGTTACAGCCCTCTATCCCGAAAACGCGGTATCCCGAACGGCGAAACGGAGGGCCCCCGGGATACCGGGTGCACACCGGGTCTACGTCATAGGACCGCCGGCCAAGATGGCGGACCCGGTTTCCGACCGCCGTTTCGGCTGCTGCTAGGCTTAGAATCCCAGTGGCAGGGGGAGCGCGGAGCACATCGGATTGGCCGCGAAGTGTTCTTAACCATCCACGTCGCATCCCCCTTGGCAGTGAGCTTCACTGACTCATTGTCGAGCGTTTTAAACCTAACCTAACCTGTCCGAATCCGGATGTTCGCTGCGACCCTCCGCTAGAACGGCGGAGAGGAGCAGACTAGCCGGCGGTCCTATGACGGAATCCCGTGCGGTTCTCTACGGTTAGGCGGGTGGCGAGTTGACGCGAGCCCTAGCAGACGAAGAGAGGCCGGCGGGCCGACGGTGCGTGTGCATAGGGGGTTGGGTTTTTGGAAACTGGAAGACCACGGGCACGACGTGGCCTTCCTGGCTCGATGTTATCAAATGATCCCGAGCGTAGCGAGGGACACGAACCAGCAATGCATCGAGGCCCAACCGTCAAGTCGCCAAGCTGGCGTGTTCTCGCTTTGTTGTTTTTCGTCGCAACCCGCCTAACCGTAAAATACCTCCCGTGCACACCCACACCTGAACATATGAGTGGCAACATTTTCTTCTCTCGCTGAGATTCTGTTGCTGAATTAGAGCTTTCTCAGAGACCATGTCCAACCTTGGAACGGGACACCATGCTGCCCCAGGTGAGCTGTTTTAACGGAGGATTCCGTTTTATGGTTCGCTTCGAGGTGACGGGGTTTCTTACGGAAGTGATATGGTTTCGAATCGTTCCCTTTCCCCATATTTGTTGCTGTCTCTACCGCGCGTTCTGCGTGGCGCGTCTTGACTTTCAAAGACAACGAAGTTATGCATAGATTGACGTTCTGGTATACCTGTGTTCGTCTCGAGTTGTGTTGGGCGCACTGTGAAACTCTCATAGTTCTGACCCAAATTTGCCATGGGGAAAGTATCGCTCAGGTCTAGCGCATACTTCCGATCAGACCACAAAATCCTCCGTTCTTGAATTCACTTTAGCAAATACCTGGGAATTTTTGTTGAGTTTTCGGTCCCTGCTATTTTTGTGTCCCAAGCACTTCAAGTGATGGTTTTTATCGGCTTCTAGATATCATGTTTGTAATCACCTGACGAGAATTCGTGGAAATATGGGCCAGGCTGAATCAGGATATGCAAATCTGCCTCTGGCGGGCAGCCGATTTCAAAATTTTCCATTTTCTACTGAATTCATGTTCACCACTGGTTTCCAAAGGCAACTGGCACAAAAAAAGCGGAGAAATAGTTTTTTCCTTCTAAAATGGCCAAATCTCCCTCTGTGCGACGGGCAAACAATGGCACACCTTGCTGTGACGCATGCATTATTGCGGTAGCAGCGGCGGTTTTAGGTGCGGCACGAAAATACGGCTCATCTCTCAACTCGCTTGGATGTACGTTAATGACGTGCTGACGGCCAACTATATCATCTCGGCTCCCTCTTGGCCGTCCATACGGAGGCGTCTCCCTCCTGGCCGGCCCCCGTCTGAGGAAATCAAAATTATTGATGGCGGAAGACGATACTATTATCTTGCAGTGTCCCAATCTTACGTTCATAGGTATATAATAATAATAACAACGTTTATTCACTCATAATGAGTAGCTTGGTTAGTAGTGGGGTCAGTTTATATGAACATAAGATGTATGCGCCCGATAAGAGAATGGATGACGCCGGGGCTAGTCAGATCAATTAGAAAGAGAGACTTGCTACATAAATCCTACAAAAAGAATCCGACGACTGCTAACAAAGTAAAATACGATTGCTATAACAAAATTCTAAGACGACTAACGAACAGAGTGAAGGCGGAATTCTATGGAGAGAGGCTGAGGGAAGCGGAAAGTGACCCCAAAAAGACGTGGAAAATTGTCAACGCCATTCATGGGGGGAAAAGAACCGCCAACTCCCTGTCTCCCGACCTCCTGGCTCTAGACGTAGACGAGATCAACTCTCACTTTGCGAGAATAGGGGAACGAACGGTCAGAGTGCATGTCGGCGCAGTCGATCCTACGGAAGACCTCCCTCCCTACAGCAACTCTTCACTCTCACAATTCGAAGTGCCCGACCTCGACCAGATGAACGCAATACTGAAAGAGATTAAAAGCAACAAAGCGTCGAGACACGATGGAATCCCAGGAAGGTTATTCAGGGATAACAGTTCGATACTGGCACCCCCCATTGCAGACAATAGTAGAAAAAATGATAGAAACTAGCACCTTCCCTGATAGATTGAAAATAGCGCTCCTCAAACCCGTCCACAAGTCGGGCTCCCTCTCTGACATAGGGAACTTCAGGCCTATCTCTCTGCTGCCTACGATCGGGAAAATCTTGGAGAAAGTATTCGCTACCCAGCTCTCTTGGTATCTTGAAAGTAATAATCTGTTAAGTGAGCACCAATTTGGCTTCCGCAGAGGGATGGGATGTGAAGATGCAGCATTTGCCTTCTTGGGCTTCATCAGAAGTGCCATTGACGAAGGGGACTATTGCGTAGCAATCATGTGTGACCTTAGCAAAGCATTCGACACGATTAGCCACGATAGACTACTCCACAACTGAACAGAATGGGAGTAAAGGCCAATGCGCTGCTTCTCTTGCGATCATATCTCGACGGAAGGAGACAAATTTTCAGATGGAAAAACCAATGTAGCAATGAGGAAGATCTGGAATGGGGACTGCCCCAAGGGAGTATCAGCTCTCCCACTCTATACGCGGTGTTTGTGAATGATCTCCTTCAACTGAACATACCGGCGCAGATTATTTCTTTCGCGGATGACACTGTACTCCTCGCAAGAGGGAAGAACCTGACCTCAGTATTCGAGAATGCCTCCAAGAGTATATCGAGAGTAGCGGAGTGGATGAGCACTAACGGTCTCGTCCTCAACATGTCAAAAACAAAATACTTGCTCTTTGGGAAAGGCACCAGTGACCCTAAACCGGAACTCAGGATATTCATTCACGAACGATCTTGCCCCGGACCTTGCTGCAACTGCACGCAAATCGAGAGAGTCAGTCATTATAAATATCTAGGTCTAGTAGTGCGAGACAATCTGAAATATGACTGCCACATTGAAAAGGTTGCTTCAAGCTCAAGAGCCGGTGTCGCGGTCCTAAACAGAATCCGTAACTTTGCTTCGATCCAATTCAGACGATCAATCTATTCTGCTCTGATAGAGTCGCACTTGAGATACATGATTCAGTTCTACGGCGGGACTTTTCAGACTGCACTCGAACCTCTAGCCGTCATCCAAAGGAGAGCGATAAGGGGCCTCTACGGGACAAACCGAGAGGCAAATACCAGACAACTATTCGAACAGAGCAAACTCCTAGACATCCGAAAACTCTACATATTCAAACTGATTATGACGATGATACCAAGATTACACCTGCTAGAGAAACCAAAGCACAGCCACAGAACCAGATTCAAAGAACAAAGCAAACTATCTATCACAAAACCCGCCACTGCCACGACCCAACGATTGCCGAGAACCCAATTCATAAGAATTTACAATATGCTACCAGACGAACTCAGGGGGTCGCTCGACAACCCGATCCTCTCAAGGAAAGCGAAAAAAGAAATTATGTCTAAACTTTGTGAGCAGTGCATCGGAAAGCTTCATAGAAAGCTGCCTTCAGTGATCTATGAGCCAATGTACCCACCCGAGCAGCCACCAACACAGTGCCGAACAGCCTCGCATGTAGGGAAAGATATTGGTCTCCCCCCCTCCCCCTCCCCCCCCCCCTTCCTCCCCCACAAAATCTAGTTGATCGTATCTTAAGATCAACACCTGATTGGCTTGTTATATATACTGCAGCAGAAAAATGTCACTAGGATGCGCTCCTCCCAAGCTCGCGACACGGGTCGGTAGACCCATTGCGATTGGTCCGAATAGTACAATTGATCCATACAATCAATAAAGCCAAATATTTATCAAAAAAATGTAAGAATGTCACAATCACAATCTTGACTCAGCCTGTTGGCTCAGTGACGGCACGTACGGACATTTCAAAGCGTGGCAGACAGTACAATGCTCGCCGCATCGGCGACAGATGCATGTAGGACAGGGATCGTGGAATCCATTTGTTGTGCAGACATTATGATGAAACCCATGTACTGACATCCTTGTCAGAACATGTCGGTTGGTTCTGTTTCCGTCTTTCCGAGTTTGGTTCACCATGGCAGGCGTCTCAAAGAAGTCGGGATCGACCTCATCGAACTTGGTTTCCCGTGACCGAAGAACCTGTGTGTACGCTGTAGTCTGTTGAGTGCGTTTTGGACGTGCTCGGGGCTGCGGGGGAAGATCACGAGGTCGTCGGCATACATTATGACCTTGACCGTTTGCCAGCCTCCATAGATATCTCTCGGCAGGTCTTTTGCCAGTGCACAGTACAAGATCGGACCGAGATGATCGCCCTGAGCTAGGCCTGTTGTCTGTTGGAAGGAGGGAAGATGGGCGACCCCATCATCAATCACGATGCTGTTCTCTTGAAGTATCGGCTGCAGGAGGAGGAGAACGTTCCTCGGAGTTCCCATCTCGGCCATGACCGCCAGCACCTCGTCCCTTGGGCATCGAGCAAACGCGGCCCGAAAGCAGTGGCGGATCTAGGGGGGGCAGGCGGGGTTCTTGCCCCGGGCGCAGCCTCCAGGGGGGGCGTAAAATTGAGGTTCTGATCTTGTGATAACATGTAGATAATGCAAAAACTTGCGATACTCCGAAATAAATTAATTATAACTTGCAAAGAGACATCGCTAGGCCCTGAAACTTGAGGTTTTCCCACGAAAAATCGGGCGTTGGGGCGCTTTCTCGATGATCTGCCCCGGGCGCCGTCGAGGCTAGATCCGCCACTGGCCGAAAGTCCATGAAGACTGCGGTAATACAGGTAGGTCATAGGTATGTACAGCAGCCGCGGGAGAGACTCAACGATGGATCTGCTCGAGAAGATCGGGGCAGTCTTGGCGCGCACCCGTGACGATTTGCCTATCCTCCTGGCGGGAAATCTCAACTGTCGGGGTCCCGGATCGGACCCACGAATGCCAGGAAGTTCAACCATCGACTTGTTCGCAATCCGAGGGCACTCAACTTCAGTCGAGTTCGATGGTTATCCCCACTGCCCAAACATGCTGGGACTCAGGAAACACGTCCCAGTCTGCGTCACTCTCTCGCTCCAAGCTGAAGTGCCGGAAATTTCCAAGTCCGCTCTTTCCAAGTGCGTCGTCACACCTTGGCTACTGACATCTCTAACAACGTGTGATCCGCACAGCTTGGCGCTGATGTCAGTGAACGACCTGTCGATCCGTCTAACGAAGACACTGGTCAATGCCACCATGCCACGGAGATCACCGCCGTGGTTCGACTGCGGTGCGGACTGCTACAACAGTGGTTCCCAAACTGGGGTCCGCGGCCCCAAAGGGGGCCGCGAGACCGCTCCCGGAGGGCCGCGACTACTTTTTCCGTGTCTGAAGAGTGGGTCACTGACTTCTCCGGCTTCACCGTTCAAAGGTTGATCGCATCTAGCACAATGGGACTTTGAAGCGCTCTGCAGGTTCGAGTTTCCATTTCCGGTAGCTCTGACCCTGAAACATGTTCAGAAATGAGTAACTTCGCGGAGATCGCTTGCGATGCTTCCCGCGATTCAAGCCCGATGAGTCGCGCTGGACGGGCGATTGTCCAATTTTCTATAGGTACGCTTACATCGGACAGATACCTCGTGAAAGGGGATCCATCCCGTGCGCCATGAAATTTCCGGGCGAGCTTTACAGTCCGTGAATAGCCCAAGGCCCCCATCAGCTCGGTGAACGTCAACTGGGCTCCTGGAACTAGTGGGCCTCAGCGTCAACTAGACCCCGGGCGCTGGACTACGGCCCCTAGCTCCAAGTAATGGCGACCGATGCCGTCCCAGGTGCATCGCCGACTTTTCAGATCGTAAATCGGCAGATTATGCCGTAGTAGGTTTTTTGACTTACCACCTTGACCCGCCACCTATGCTTGCGAGGTCGCTCCCTCCGCGCTCGCAGGATTGAAAACGAGCAAGCGAAATCGCCTCAACGTCGAGGCGGATCTCCGTCTCAAGGTTTCGAACATTGAGCCTGACATACGTGCTCCGATCTCAGGGCAAAGCCAATATGCTTTGTCACACTGACTCACATTCGTCCAACTGAAGAGACGAACCATTCTTACGATTGCCAAATACCGTTTCAGTCACCATGATCTTCATCAATAAATGAATTCCGGAGTTATGGAAGTTCATTCAGCTTCCGGAATTTTCTCTCCTTTCACAGCGGGACCGCGTCGGCGAGAAGATGCGCTGGCGTTCATTCGCAATGATGACGAATTTACAAGCTAGCTCAGTAAAGCTCGTCTCTTTCAAAACCATTCTCGATGAAGATCTTCGAGAAACTTGGCTTTACCGTCCAGCTGAGATAGTATGAATGCTGGGCGTGCCTGGAACACTCAAGTGGCATTGGAAACTTGAGGGGTCCGCACCAACTCATGATCGATCGGGAGGGGTCCGCGGGCACGAAAAGTTTGGGAACCACTGTGCTACAAGACTCGTCGCAACTTACTCAAACTCCTCAGGGACTCAGCACACAGTGAATTCTCCAAGAGGCACTACTGTGAACAGCGCCGCTTCTATAGGAGTCTGCTGAACGAGAGAAGGAGAGCATTTGCGGAGAAGGAAGAGCGTCAAATGATCCTAAGAGCCCGAGAGACCCCGTACATATGTATACCTCAGTCAACCGGTGAGCTTCAGAAGCTGCCCGGTACCTGCCGACGAGCTCTTGAGCCGTTTCCGGCAGGTGTTCCAAACGTCTTGGACCATCCCTGATGTCATTCCTGAGACTAGAATGCCCGACGGACTCGAAGACTGCGAGGCACAGATCGTGCTTGATAGCCAGCGAAGCCTCCAAGCCCCAATTTCACAGGATGAGGTCCATCGAACAATCTTCTGCCTGAAGAACAACAAGTCGTTCGGAGCCGATCTCGTGAAAAATGAACACCTCAAGAACGCCACAGCCTTGCTATGGACTATGGACCATGGCTTCCGCAGAGGAAAGTCCACAGCATCGGCCTGCAGTGTGCTGCTGGAAGAAATCAAGCTCTCACAAGGGAGGTCCGCGAACTGTATAACGCCGATCTCAACCGGATAGGGTGCGATCAGTAGGCCCACTAGGGGCATGAAAAACGGATGATGAAACTAATCCCAATGGGCCCCCGCTTGCGCGCTACACCGCTTTCAAAACCTGAAATTTAACATGGGCTCCTATGGGACCCCATTGGATTTGCGGGAGCTAAGGCCGAGCAAGCTCTGAAAATCGTTGTGAAAGGTTTCTGGTACCGAGCCCAGTCTTGAAAATCGCGCCACGCAAACTCGCACAGAGACTTGGGTCGGGCACACTGATATCAGGGACGTTTTTAGAATCGGCTAAATAAGTGACGAAAATTTCTTTCGGCGATACGGGGTTGGCAAAAATCGACGATCCGGGGCGCTTCTACGCTAAAAAGGCTGGAATGTGTACAAATGACGAAACAAGTTTGTATTTAGCCGATTTTGAACACGTTTCCAGTATGAGTGACATAAGTCCATGACCATGTGCAAGTTTGGTCGAGAAATTCCAGGTTGAGGTCGTGCACCTTCCTTGTTAGGAGTTGATACAAGATTTCCGGAACCCCCTCGACGCCGTCCGAAGAAGATGTTCTCTGGAGATCTATGCGGAGATGAGGTTCCGGAGGATATCGGTGCCGAGAAGTTGTTTAAAGAGAGGTTTTTTCGCCGCTGGTTGGTGTTGTCAAGGCCTCGTTAGCAGAACGTTTTGAGCAGCTTGTGAATCACTCGGACTTGTGAAGCTTCCTCTACAACGTATCTGCCTTTCCGGATGATCTGGAGACTCACTGCGACAATCTCCATCAGGCACTCAGGCACGGAGTCGAATCCGACATCAATGGAGCGGATCTCTGTGAGGAACTGAAGCGACTGTAGAGAATTTTACCGAAACCGAAGGGTTCACCGCTGGAGGCGACACAATTTCTGAAAGACATGGACCTCATTGATGTGTTCCCCAATGTGTGGATCGCTCTCCGTATCGTCCTCACTATTCCGGTGACCGTAGCCAGCACAGAGTGGAGCTTTTCCAAGCTGAAGCTTATCAAGACGTTCCTGCGATCAACGATGTCTGATGAACGCTTGGGCTCTCTCGCATTGCTTTCTATTGAGAACGACGTTACCGCAGACGTTGATTTTCCGAAAGCTATAGATGACTTCGCGGCTTTCAAGGCCCGCCGAGTGCCCTTGCGCGTCTGAAACCCCACAATAGTTCGTGCGGTTTGACGGAAAATGTGGATAAATCAATTGAAGACACGTTTGATCCAGTTTAACCGCGGATTTTCCCCTGATCCTGAACCGACATTTCGCGAAGCAACAGGGGCGCCTCACCGAGCGTTCGCCCAAGGCGCCATCCGGCCTCGTTCCCAAATCCTCTGGACCTGTCTGGGCGTGGGAAAGTACCCGTGACGGTCCTGGGTGTGAGACACGATAGCCCACTCGTATGCCTCATATCCGATGGGATCGTCGTCACGGAAGCAATCCCCATGCATGATGTTCTTGTCACCAATCTGATAGGTATCAGGTTTGGATGAATAAAGATCGACTCGACGTGCACACGCAGCCAACCTCCTCCTCCTCGCAGTGGCGTTCACGATCGGCATCACAGCCGACCGTGACGTCACTCGAGTCCAGGCACCGCTTAGAGGCGGTTGGCTTGTTGTTGTCCGGGAGTCGCTCTCCTTGGAAAGAACTGTGTTTTCTCTCAAGTTAACAAGTTGACAAAGTAGCGTGGGCTACTTTCGACATTGGTGTCAGAAGCTTTTTGGATCCACGATCCAGTTCTACGCATCATCGGCCCAGCGTGGCTATCTTCATCGGCCCGGCGTGGCGCGTGTCATCGTCCCGGCGTGGACTTCATCAGCGCCGGCGCGCGCTCGAGGTTCACCGTCTTCCAGATCAGCTTCCGAGATCGTATTTCCCCGATTCCGTCCTGAATTGAGCTGATCTCGCCAGTGCGTATTCAGCTTTGCAGGCGTTTCACACGACCTCGTGTTTCGCTGACTGATCGTTCCGGCGTCTTGGCAAACCCTAGGAAGACCAATCTGTTGCTTTTCGGGACCGCTCGACGGACAAATCCTGCTCAGCTAGTTTGCCAGCGACCTAGTCCAGGCGTCATCGTCCGCGAACTGCGTGCAGTCGATACTGGCATTGACAGCCGCAGCTAACCCTAACCGCGGCGGCGAGCACATACATCTACGTCCGCTCGAGCTTTGAGGCAACCTGATCGGAGGGATCTCAAGTTTCGCACTTCTGAAGGCGAATTCCTTACGTTCGATCTAGCCAGCCTCTGTCTGCTGAGTTTGGTCTCCAGGTGCAGCAAAGGCCAGGGGAACCCTGCAGCGATGGACGGTCTGCCTGTCCAGGCTGCTCCGGCAACGGTGCTCTCCAGCCTCAGTTGGAGGAAGATGAAGCTCAAATCGGCTCGTGGGTTGCTCACGAAAGCCGTCAACAAGGCAACCCAGGCACTGACCGGCGAGTCAAACGAGCTGAGAGACTTCAAGGCGTTTCTCCGACACAGGGAATCAATACTTTCCCTTCACGCCAAGCTCTCGTCAGCTTTCGAGGCAGTGACAATGGACCCTCAAGTGTCTGAAAATGAGGAGATCCTAGGGGAAGAGTTCGAAAAACAGAACAAGTACGAAGAGGAGACCGCAGAAGTGTTGGAAAACCTCGCCGTTCGCATCGACGAGCTTGAAGGCATTCATGGTGAGCTCCCGTCTAGAAACCAATCATCAGCGCTAGACGATCATCAGGCCTATCACGGCGAGGATATCTCCGGGCAGCAGCAGATGTCTGGAACGCATGACGCCTCGGCGCAGCCTCAAGATCTCTTTCATTCGGATCTCGAAGCGCACAATGACGATCAACCGCATGCCAGCGGCGTTCTGGCTCCCCCCGACCAAGGATCCGTAGAAGAAGGTTCCGAAATTCGGTGGCGAACCGGTGAAATACAGTGAATGGTCCCACCTCTTCCATTACTACGTAGATTCCCGTGACATCGAAACGACGGAAAAATGCAGAATCCTGAAGAATTCCCTGGTCGGGAAGGCTCTAAGTGTAGTGTCTCATCTCCGTATTTGCAAGGAGTCATACGAGATTATGAAGGACACGATCCGTGATTCGTTTGGTGATGAGGAAGTGATTCATACGACGCTGATCCAGAAGATTCATTCATTGTGCAATATGAGGGACATCGCCAAGACAGGCAAGTTCGTTCACTTTGTCCTTCAGCTGGCCCAAAACATTCGTTCACTCGTAGCTCTAGGTTATTCTTTCGAGTCGGTGTCTCCATCGTTCACACCGATGATCTTAGGTTGCTTAAGTAGCGAGATCCGCTTGGAATTCAATACTAAGTGGGAGGAAAGATTGGATGACAGCACATCAAAATTAGAATCGTTGCTTCTTTTCCTAGAGAAAAAGAAAAAACTCTTTGAGCTCGGTGATCGCCAAGCTAGTTTCGCGACGACCAAAAATCCGCACAATTTCCAACCCAATACTAGCACTTCTAAAGGGAAAGAGAGGCCTTCCAATCAGAACTTCGGGCATGCACATAAATCGCAATTTTCGTTTGCCGGCACGGCCAAGGAAGTTGATCACTCATGTATTTTCTGTTCTAAGAGTCACGACAGCCGCAAATGTACAAAAAAGCTATCTTCCGAGGAGCGCTTAAAGTGCTGTGAGGAGCAGAACGCATGTCACAGATGTCTCCGCAGGAATCATAGAGCTAGAACATGCAATGCTAAGGTTAAGAATTGCTCAAAATGTCAAGGCAGGCACTCTGAGCTCGTTTGTTCACGAGACTCGCCAAACTCTTCTCAACAAGCAAGCGGGATCGCCAGCAACGCGTCCTCGCCATCTTCTTCACGCAACCCATCGCCTCAAGCCAACGCGCAATCTCATCAGCCGGCAATGGGACTCGCCTGCCACTCACCGGTGTCTACTTCAGCACAGAACTTGTTGCTCCAAACTGGCTATGTCCACGCCGTCAGAGACGATAAACGAATAGTTTGCCGCGTGCTACTAGACCCCGGCGCAATGCGCTCATTGGTTTCCGAGCGAGTCGTTCGTGAACTCAGTCTCCCTGTCCTCAGAAAGGAGTCAGTGCGGCTCCACGGTATCGCTGGGCAGGTGACGAACGTCAAAAAACTCAGTGTGTGCCGACTCAAGTTGCGTAGTCGATTCTCAAAACGCAGTGTATCAATCGAATGCCTCTCAGTTCCAAAAGTGATCAAAGGTTTCATCCCCTTTGCCTCGTGTACGGGAGATTTCTTCCCGATCGCGGACCTCAAAGAGGAGAATTTCCCGGAGGAGGTCGATATCTTGCTTGGAAACGATTGGTTACACCTCGTTTATTCAGGTCACACTGAAAGAGTTGGCAAGACTTTCGTCACTCCCACTATATTTGGTCATGTATTCTGGGGCAGGGATGGCACTAACCAGATCGTAAACTCGGTTTTCACGTCGTTCTCGGTAATTCAGTGCACGAGTTTCGTTGCCAACTCACATGACGCTCCTCCGTCGGAGCCGAAAGAGCCGAGGGAAGACTTCAGCTTTCTTTGGGACACCGAGATCTTGGGTATCGAGCCATCGCTGCGTGACAACGACGACCGATCGGCTGACGAGTTAGTCAGTTTCTTCAAGCGAACGGTTAAGCGCGCAGAGGACGGCAGATACATTGTTTCCCTCCCTTTCCGTGAGAAAGAGCTTGAAGCGCTTGGAGACAATCAGAAGTTAGCGTACTCAAGGCTCGTCCACTTCCTGAAGCAGACAAGGAAGAACCCGAAGCTTCTCAGAGCCGTCGACAACGAGATCAAGCGCTACCTAGACCTAGGATACGCAGAGTTAGCGGAACCGCGTAAACCAGGTGAAAAAGCACATTTCCTGCCTCTTCTGGCGGTTGCCAAGAAAGCTTTGGCTGGAGCCCAGGAGCCTAAAGTCAGGATCGTCAAGGATGGGGGTAGCCGCTCCAGAGACGAGTCATCGCTGAATGATGTCATGGAGACCGGTCCAAACTTGCTTCCTGACATCCTGGCCGTCCTGGTGCATTTCCGCAAGCACCCGATTGTCATCGTTGCAGACATCAAGCAAGCGTTCATGCAATTTTTGATCAACGAGGACCACAGAAAATTTCTCAGATTCTACTGGCCCACCGGTGTTGCTGACAATCCTCAGGCTGAAGTAAAGGAGTACTGGGCAAGAGTTTTGGATTTCGGCTTGTGCTGTAGCTCCTTCCTGCATATCCAGGGAGTTCGTCACCACTTGGACTCTCAGATTGAGGAATTCCCTGAAAAGGGAGACCTCATTCGCAGCATCAGAGATTCATTCTACGTCGACGACGTCAGCTTGGGGGCAGATTCTCTGAACGCAGCAAAGGAGGCGACACAATTTATGATCCAGCTCTTTGGCAGTGGTTGCTTCCCTCTCGACAAGTGGTCGACCAACAACAACGATCTGGCCAAATTCGTCCGAAAAATATGCGGCCCAGATTGCTCAATTACATCCTCTGAGAAGGAGGCCAAGTTTCTAGGGGTATCATGGAACCAAGTTTCGGATGAGCTATTCATCAACGTAAGGGGTGTAGCGTCCACGCTCTCAGGGGCGCCCACAAAGCACCAGCTACTCCGAGCTCTCGGACAAATATTCGACCCGTTGGGCATGCTGGCAACCTTCTCGATCAGTTTCAAGATGCTCGCTCAGAAGCTCTGGCAGTCAGAGATCGGTTGGGATTCCGAATTACCCCCGGTCTTCGCGGAGAAGTTCGTCGAAATCCGAGAGAATCTTCAGTTCGCCGAGCTCGTTGCAATTAAGCGCAGATTGTTTGAATTCCCAAGATCAGAGGCCAAGCGTGAACTGCACATATTCGCGGATAGCTCTCTCATTGCTTTTGGATGCTGTGCCTACATCAGAGAGATACCGCTCAAGGTCTCTCACAGCGGAGTGCCGATAAAATTCGTCATGGCTAAAGCCAGGGTAACCCCCTTGAAAGGACATTGGACGATCCCCAGATTAGAACTCTGCGCAGCACTGATTGCGAGTAGACTCTCAGCCTCCATCCTGAAAATTCTCAGTTCGGAAATCGATGAGCTGTGCATGTACTCGGATAGCTCTTCTGTTCTGGGTTGGATAAGAGATGACGCCTCAAGATGGCGCCAATTCACGGCAAACAGGATAAGAGAGATTCAACGTTTGACCAGTCCGGCGCAGTGGAGTTTCGTCAGGACAGCCGAAAATCCAGCAGATCTCTTGACTCGCGGGGCTGTCTTGGACTCTCCGGAGCTTCGGAACTTCTGGCTACACGGACCCAAGTGGTTAGCTGCGCGACAGGCCCCGGAACCTCATACGTTAAACAACGCCGCTCTAGGAAGAGACGCGCTCGATGAGCTCCGCACGGATTCGGTAGCAGCAATCGCTACAGTCGACAACGTATGTTCGTCGGTCCTCGACAAGAAGTTATCCTCATGGAACAAGACAGTCCGTGTACTCGCGTACGTATTCCGTTTCGGGTCCAAGGATATAGTCAAGCCAGACCACCGCGGAATCGACGCCGTAGAGTTCCAAGAAGCAGAGGCAAGACTGATTCGACATATCCAGCGCATACACTTTGGAAGCGAAGTGGACTCCCGATGCGCTGATCTGCACAAAACGAGTGCACTCTTCAAGCTAAACCCGTTCATGTGCCAGAGTGGTTTCATTCGTTGTCGCTCTAGACTGGCCAACTCGGAAGAGATGGACTACGATGAGAAAAACCCTATCATTCTTCCCGGTGAAGATTCCCTCGTTCGGCTCCTCGTCAGGCAGATTCACAGCGATCGATGCATACACTCAGGTGGCGTTGCAGCGGTTCTTCATCAACTTCGAAGACGTTTTTTTCTCATCAGAGCAGCGCGTGCCGCTAGGTCTGCGGTCACCGGCTGCAAGATTTGCGTCCGCTTCCGAGCAAGACCGGCGAGTCTACCGATTCCGCCGCTCCCGGTCTTCAGGTTGGAAGCTTCCGCGCCGTTTGCATGTACTGGGACCGACAACGCTGGTCCGATTTATTACAAGTCAGATACCGGCGAGCGATGCAAGGGATATATCTTGCTTTTCGTGTGTGCGACAACGCGAGCTTGCCGGTTTGAGCTTGTTCCGAATCTCACAACATACGAATTTCTGGTTGCTTTACGACGATTCATCGCGAGGAATCCCGGAGTGCAGCGCATCGTCTCGGACAATGCGAGAAATTTCGTCCGAGCATCAGCTGAGGTCCGCACAATCTTCGACAACATTAAAGCTTCGGAAACGAGAGATTTTCTCACATCCAGAAGAATAGAATGGCAGTTCGCTACTCCGAAAGCCCCATGGCAATCAGGATTCATAGAGCGTATGGTTGGAGTAGTCAAGAAGCCTCTACGAAAAACGATGTCGATTCATTCGCTAAATTACAGAGAGCTTGAGGCGACTCTCTTCGAGATTGAGCGTATGGTTAACGACCGCCCGATCTCCGCTCTTGTAACCGACCCGAACCAACCTCGAGCTCTGTCTCCGTCCAACTTGCTCTATGGCTACTGCTCCCAGCAGAAGCTTCCAGATACTAAGAAGGTTCTCCAAGCAGCAGAGGCGGCCACAGCAATTGTCTTTTCGGAACGCTGGAAGTGGCAACAGTCCATTCTACGTAGCTTTTGGAAAAGGTTCAAGAACGAATACCTACAGTATCTACGTTCCATCCACTACAACAACCCTCAAGCCAGTGCCCCGCTCGCGACTGGTGATGTTTGCATACTGCAAACTCCTGATGCTTCAAGAGCATTCTGGCCGCTCTGCAGGGTCCAGAACACTTTCGCCGGGGAGGATACCGGTCGACGTCGTCGATCTTGCGAGATCAAGACGGCGTCCGGTCAAATTCTCCGACGGCCGATTCAATTACTTTACAAGCTAGAAGTTGCTCAGTTTTGAACTTCAATTCGAACCGAGAATAAAAATCGAATGCACACTACGGTAATATGCGGGTTACAGCGTATGTGATTTATTACAATTAAATGAAGAAATCATGCCAAAAATACAGTCAGTCATTTCCCGGTATCAGGGCCTCCATCACGAGACCCACCACTTCGTGAATTCTCACTCCTCCGCGGCGGAGTTTACGGCTCAGTCTACGAGCCCATCCTTGCTCCGCGCGAGACATCCGGTCCCAGGCAGCTTGAGCCCATTCCTTCTGACGGGTTTCAGGAGCAGCACGAAACTCACGACAAGTTGCTCGGTAATAAAGCAGTAGGAGCCCGGTGGGGCTAGTCAAAAAACGTTCAGTCAGTGGCATCGCAGCACTACATGCACACTTCTAGAGTAGAAATCAATGTGATTCGAAGGCTTCTCAATTCCCATTAGTAAAGAAGTTGCGGAACGCACTCTAACACTTCTGGCGATTTCGCGCGAACATCCGAGTTCGAGGGGCACATTGTCCCGTTTCAAGGAAGAGAATGTCGTTCGTCTTTGGTTTCCGTCATCCAATCTCATCGAATTATTTACGATTCATTATTGAGTAGAATTAGGATTGGCCAGCTAGGGACGAGTGAGCGAGCTTGACTTATTTTCAGCGATTAATTATGTTCTATCGTCGCCGGCGTTTGCATGCTATTTTTGAACCGCTTCACGGTTCCGCCGGGAGTGTCACCAATCTGATAGGTATCAGGTTTGGATGAATAAAGATCGACTCGACGTGCACACGCAGCCAACCTCCTCCTCCTCGCAGTGGCGTTCACGATCGGCATCACAGCCGACCGTGACGTCACTCGAGTCCAGGCACCGCTTAGAGGCGGTTGGCTTGTTGTTGTCCGGGAGTCGCTCTCCTTGGAAAGAACTGTGTTTTCTCTCAAGTTAACAAGTTGACAAAGTAGCGTGGGCTACTTTCGACAGTTCTCATACATTGCCGCAAGCATTTCTCTGAGTTCCTCTGGGGAACCCGGAATTGGTCCTGTCTCCAAGACAAGCGGGTTCAGAACGCACCATTCGTTGAATGTTGCACCGAAGTGCAGATTCTCATCCCTTCCGCTGAGGTGAAACTGGGAATCCAGGGTTCAGCTGAGATCCTCACATCTGCATGGTAGACCTTCTCCGAAGTGGTTCCGCAATTCGAGTCTTGGGGCCTCTCGTCTCCTCTCGTTCACCCACATTTTGTATCTGGTCAATCCTCCCAGTGACATTGACATGTTTGTCGAGAGTTCATACACCGATTGTCATGGAACGTTTCCGTGGCAAATTCTCACCGAACGTGCGTTCACCTAGAGAACTTTCTCAAGAGTCCGCTCAGTGAGGGCGGATAAGCTTGTTGATTGAATAAATTTTGCGTGCTCTAGTGTGAATTTGGTCTCGTATAATCGAAGACAGCATCGTAACCGTCTCCCGGCTCCTCTTACCAGCATCATGAGTCATCGTTTAGGCGGGAAAGGGCTCTGATATGTAGAACTAGCGGACCCGGTCGCGCTCAGGGCCGGCTCTTCCCACATGCTACCCTAGGGCCTAGGCTAAAGCCTAGGGCGGCAAATTTTGATGCGGGGGGCGAATCTTACGAAGCGTGCACAAGGAATAGAAAGAAGTTGTCTCACTCGGAGTGCTCTGAACTCTATGTCTATTTATGCGCACTTTGCTGATTCATTTCCAACGGTTTATCATCTCTCGCTTTTGGCGGGTGACAAAACTTCGGAGTTCCAGCATCCTCAACCGCTTGCGTGTATCACGTGCGAGAATCGACGAACCGTAGGCCAACCTTCCGTGTGACTTCAAGTTATGGGAGCTTGTCCACAGTGTCTTTCAGTGAACCTTTCCCTATAAATTCGCATTCGACTAGGTGGTATCTACCTACATCAGTCTCCCCGCAGTACCTGCATTGACATTCCTCGATCTCAGAACAGTCCTCCTTCATATAGCAACTGCGTCCAGGACTGCTCATTCCTTGCCAGCAGAGGACTCTCGCTTAAGATCAACCAGATCACTCGTCCGAATACCGCAGTCGACTCCACCCATAAAGGTTCCTGCATCGACCACATTGCAGTTGCAAACTGCGAAGGTTTCATTCAGGTTGACTCTCAGGTTGTCGAAACGGTTTTTCCAGACCACTACCCAATTTACATCAGTCTGACGGGTAGCTCGGCTGCCTTGTCTCGATCGAAGACCGGAACCGAAATGCGCGAAAAGCGTATTTTCAGCCGCCATGGCTACCGTAGGTTCCTCGAGCAGCTATCCGGGGCGGATTGGTCCAAGGTCGCCAGCGCAGGTGATGTCAACGCGACTCTCGACTCTCTTAACAGTGAGTTATACAGCATCTACAACGAGAGTTTTCCTGTTGTGCAGTGCAATGGTGGTAGGGTAAGCACGGGATCCGTCTGGTTCACCCCTGAACTCAGAGAACTCAGGGGAAGGTAAACAAGATCCACAAAAGACTGGTAACTCACGGAACGCGGGATGACCGAGAGCTTTATTGTCTCTGGCTTCGAGTGTACAAAACCAGGCTCCGAACGAGTCGACGAGCACATTACGAAAAACTATTCAATTCTCTTCGTGAACGTCCAGCCAAACTCTGGAAACTCATAAACGAACTCTGTGGCAGAGAAAACAACCGTAACAAGATCCCAGACACCTTAGTGGTCGATGGAGTGGAAATCGCAGAACCTCAGTACATCATTGATGCACTTAACGATCATTTCCGGACCGTGGGAAAAAGAACTACTGCACATCTTGAGTTGCCGGGACTTGTAGACCGCATCCAGACGGACCGGCGAAACCCGATCATTGACAGATTCTCCCTACGCCCAGTTGAGCCGTATGAGATCTGTCGCACAATCAAAACGTTGCGGACTGACCTCCGTGGTTCACTCGAGACGATCCCTAGCCGCATTATGGCAGATTTTGCCTTTCTGCTTTCAGAGCCTCTAGCTGTCGTCTTCAACAGATCGGTTCCCAGCGGTGAATTCCCCGCTGATCTGAAGCAGTCATCCATAATCTCATTGTTCAAGGGAAAGGGTTCAAGATCGCAGGCTGATAACTGGAGACCGATTTCATTGGTCTGCTTCCTGTCTAAACTGCTTGGAAAACTGGTGGAACGACAGCTCGAGGAATATCTTGAAAGCATAAAATTCTTCAGCCCGAACCAGTTTGGTTTTAGAGGCGCTCTGTCAGCAGAGATGGCGTTGTCGCATACTTGGAATGAGATTGTGATGATGACAGACAGGGGAAAATGCTGTCTTGGTGTATTTCTCGACGTGGTCAAGGCTTTTGATTGCCTGAATCACTCGATGTTCTTAGATGCTCTACATCAGTGGTTCCCAACCTTTTCCGTTCCGCGCACCCCCGGGAGAGGTTCATGTCTCCTTGCGCACCCCCGCCTAGCAAGCGTCCCGACTATTGCGAGGAGTCTTTTTCTCGTTGAAGTGATGATACGATTTCGGACATGAATAACGACCGCGCATTCATTCCAAACTCTGACTGCAACGAATCTCCAGGATAACTTGAGGGAAATCGATCTCATTTGATGACGATGGAATGGTTATCGTCAGTGATGCCATTGAGATTCCAAGGCAACACTGACGTATCGACACGATTGAAGCTCCGAGCGGTGTTTCAGCGACTACTTTGTTAGCCAGACGTCGAACGTCAGAAGCAACCGAATAGAATCTCCACATTGCGCGACGTTGCCGATCGCACAGAAATCGCTGCGCACCCCCGGGAACAGTCTCACGCATCCCTAGGGGGTGCGCGCACCCCAGGTTGGGAACCACTGCTCTACATGGTATTGGTTTTTCGGTAAATTGTGTCGCATGGTTTGCGTCATATCTGAGCCATCGACGGCATCGAGTGACCATGGGCGGTCTTGAGTCTGGTCTCAGAGAGATGGAGATTGGCACCCCCCAGGGGTCAGTTTTGGGCCCCTATATATTCATAATCCATCTCAACCTCATTCTTCGAGAAATCGAAAGGGATACACATTGTAGACCCGTGGTATATGCGGACGACACGTCTCTCCTGTTCGAGGTGACGGTCTCAAATGGTAGAATATGCGACTTGGGAGCCGTTGAGAGTGCGATCGAGAAGGCGATCGGACTTTTCAACAAGTATGGTCTGGTCGTCAACTCCTCAAAAACCGCGGTGGTCTTGCTCTACAACGCACACAGGAAATTGGCAACCAAGGACCTTGGCATCGAAGTTTTCGGGTTTAGTATTCCGTTCAGCTCCACCGTCAGATGTTTGGGTCTAACCCTTCATGAAGACATGAGTTGGATTCCCCATCTGAAATCCATATACGGGAAGTGCTACGCTGTGATTGCCTCCCTTGTGTGGCTCGGAAGAACTGGCGCTAGCACTAGTCTTCTGCTCCAGGTGTACAGAGCTCTATTTGAACTAGTGCTGACCTACTGCGTGGCACTTTGAGGCAGCTCTCACAAATACGTAATTCGAGTCGCACAGGTTCTCCAAAACGATGCCATAAGGGCCATCGTCGGACTGAGGAGGGACAAATCCGTATCGGAATGGTTCGAAAAGTACGGACTATTGAGAATACGAAATATTGTCATTCTCAGGCTAGGTATCATAGGCTTCAAGGTATCAAACAGACGCATAACTCCAGCTGGCCCGTACAACTTCATCCTCCACCCGAACCGATCTGCAAGATATCAACACACCTATCGCCTAGTTGATAACAGAAGTGTGATAATGGAACAGAGCCTCCGTTGCCAACTCCCAAAAGCGTGAAATTCATTTCCGGAAAATATCAGAAACTCGTGCTCGCTGAACTTGTTTCGAACGAATCTCACGAGCTATCTGCTCGATGTACAGAGATCTGAGGACACAGAGTCCTACCGATGATTCTATTGTGTGTATATAATTACGAAAACAATTACCCAATAATCAGCCTATGACCTTTGTGATCTGGCTCAAATAAAACATACTGATACTGATACACAAAAGATGATGGAATCCGTGCTCGGTTGCCCTACATACTATCGTCCTGTTCGTCTGACGCCTGCCTCGCCAGCGTTCGCTCGCGAAGGCAGGTCCATCTGTGTACTTTTCCGTGACAAACTTCCACAACTTTTCTTGCCTCTCCCGTTTGTAGTCGGCGACGGCAGTTTCTTTTAGCGGGTAGCTGTCCGTCATGAGGTCCTCTGTAAAAGTCCACTCTGATTGTGAGATCATCTGTAGCGCGAGGGTGCTCGAGCAGTTCTTTGCCACCCCAAGAACTCGTTTCACGATGCTCGCCTTGATTCTGTCCAGCTGCTTGAGGTTTTCCAACATCAGCTCGGGTCCATACGTTCTTAGGCAATAGGTCGCGAGGGGTGCGATCTTCATATGGTAGATACTCATCGCCGTCTTTGTGTCGACATTCGTGAGAGGACCGAGCAGGGCCGTCGCCGCTGCCGCCCTAGTGAGCTGGATGTTCAGGTGTTGCGTAAAACTGAGCTTGGGTGTCAGCGTCACGCCCGGGTATCTGAACGAGGTCACGAGTTCCAGCTTTGTTCCGTTCAGGTAGATCTTCCGGTCGGCCCTGGCGTGGGCGCCTCCTCGACAAAGACGCATGATCTTTGTCTTCCCTGAGCTGATGTGAATCCCGTTCTCGGAGCTCCATTCCGAAGTCAGCCGTATGTCATGATTATGACGAATGTTAACCGATGTCAGAGCGTCTTCGAGCGGAGAAAGTTTCTTCTCCCGAAAAAATGGAGGCGGGGATTCTTTTCTAGCCTAGGGGCGGCGAATCCTTAGATCTGGCCCTGGTCGCGCTTCGTGCGACCGTTCTAGATTCCAGCCTTCCCTGCATGTCTACGATTGAGCGGTGTCCCGTGGTACTCAGATGCAAGCTTGGGAAACGCTAGCCCAGTTGACCCCGGGATCCAGTTGGTGCCGGGGCCCAGTTGACATGCACCTCATTTCAAGCTATTCAGAATCGAATCGCCCGTTCGTTTCCCGGCTCCTCGTACCAGCATCATGAGTCATCTTTTAAGCGGGGAAGGGCTCTGATATGGAAAACAACGACTGAATCGTACTCAGCGACTCTGAAAACCCCCCAAAACATACGTCCTCCCTCTACTTCGCGAAGATTTTTGAGGGTTTTCCGTATGATTACGCGTATGAGTACACTATGATTATGATTTTGCTTCTGAAAAATCATATTTATAATCATATCTCGATTTTTCTCGTAATCATAATCAAAATCATAATCATATCTCGATTTTTCCAGAATCATGATCATAATCAGATCACATTTTGATTTTCCTCGTAATCATGATCATAATCAGATCACATTTTGATTTTCCTCGTAATCATAATCAAAATCTTAATCCTATCTCGATTTTTTCAGAATCATAATCATAATCAGATCACATTTCGATTTTTCTCGTAATCAAAATCATGTTCATATTCGTAATCATCTAGGTGCCCATCCCTGGGTATAGGCATACCAGATCTAACACGGGAGGTCCGCGAACTGTCCGACTCCGATTCGAACCAGATAGGGTGCGATCGGTACGCCTTTTAGCGACATGAAAAACGGCTGATGAAACTTATCCCCACAGACCGTCTCTTTCAAAACCTGAAATTTCGCATGGGCTCCTATGGGAGCCTCCGGCAATTTGTGAGAGTCACGGCCAAGCAAGCTCTGGAAACGTTGCGGAGGGCTTCTGGTACCAAGCCCAGTCTTGAAAATCACGCCACGCGACGGTGGTTCCACCAGAGAGTGACGAAAAAGAAGACATACTGTCAGGTTTCAAATCAATGGAAAATATACCACCTCTAGGAATTTAACATGGGCCCCATGGGAGCCTATGGGAAGCTCGCAAAAGACGGCCTATGGGGAAAAGTTTCATCAGCCGTTTTTTATGTCTCTAGTAGGCCTGCCGATCGCGCCTTATCTGGTTCGAATCCGAGTCGGACAGTTCGCGGACCTCGCTGTAAGTGTAGTCGGGTGTCTAGATGTCGTCGTTGCAATGGTAGCCTTCTGAAACTACATGATGTTGTAGGGTATTTCGGTTAGTAGGTAACTGGAATGAATGAGTCCGATTCGTGTTTGGCTGCGACAAGTGTTTTATTTAAAAAACGGACGGGGGTTAGGTTGATAACGTCGGCGTCGGCTAAACATCGGAGGCCGTTGGCTCGCATTCATCGATTGGAGATTCGGGGATGTCCAGTTCTTCGAATTCCTCTTCAGCCCCACCGGCAAGCCACCAGGAATTGAGGGTTTCTCTTTCCTCCGGGTTTTGGGGCTCAGCCGTGTCGATAATCGTTCCGTGGGATGCGGTGAGATGCTTGCGGCCCGCTTATTCGCGGACCTCTAATCCTCTGATGAGTACTGCTGTGGCTTCTCGGTCATCGAGTTTTCCGACGTATTATTCCCATGAGGCAATTGTCACTATGCGTAGGGAATCGTCCACCAGACGGATGTTTTGTCGACGTCTGGTTTTCCTATCCCCACAATTCAGGTCTTGTGGATTCTCCACTTCGTACACTATCGCTGCGATATCAATGCGTGTTGAGCTCTCTAGCCAACGGATGTCTTTGAGTGGAGTTTTCACGAAAAGCAACTCCGGGATGTCTTCACCGCTGATCGGGATGACTTTGCTAACCTAGAAGGTGCGGGCAGTTGGTAATTTCGTGTAGTTTTAGATAGATGGTCATTTATATATCTGGATGAGAAGTGAGTGCTTACTTTCGTCAGCTGAAGTTCACAATCGTGAGATGATTGGTGGTTCAGTTGGTTCCGGATCTTCGTCTTATATGTAGTTACTCTGTAACATTTACCGATAGTAACGGTGTCGAAAAGGTTCGTCGCCTCCTGGTCGAAAGCAACTAGGCTGATGTTATCACGGATCAATCTGAAGGAAGAGTGACAACACGAGGTTTCACTGCGTCGCGACAGGAGAGAGTAGGTGACACTTGAACGAGATAAAGAGGACTTCCGGGTCGGTGTAGGACACACTCTGTTTGATTGGATTAGTAGTAGTAGACACTGGGTCACTGGGACACTGGCTGCTGGAGGCTGCCATCTTGTCTGTCACTGTCCTCTTTCCCTTGCGCGGTTTATTTGGATCAGAGTCTCCGGCTTGGAGACTCTTCTTATTAGAATGGATTCTCCAATGACATGTATTTTTACAACATAAGTCGGGCTAGAAATGACACACCGAACCTCGGTTCGTGATATTCCTCCGGGGACGGGATGTCGGCGGACTTGAATGTTTTGACGCTGAACATCTCCGCTTGACGACATTCGATACATTTTCCGGTCGTCATTTTCCGGCAAACGCATAACCGTCAAGTCGCCAATCTGCCGTGTTCTCGCTTTGTTGTTTTCATTCTCAACCCGCCTATCAGAAAAATACCCATCTTCCTTTTGTTCTGAACATCCGAACGGCCTCAAGTTCTTTTCGCTTTGGCTTTCGCTGCGAGCTGACGTTCTGTCCTGTGACTGCTTCGGAACTTCCCGGTGCTTACTCAAGACTCCGTGCTCAACTCAATTCAAACCGCAGCTTTCCGTGTTTTGTGAGTGAGTGCCCTTCGTCGGAACTTGAACGTGATGTCTGCGTCGGACAACCTCTTTGCCGGTGAAGATCCCACGCAGTCCGGCCGCCGCAATGAAACCCGCACGTGGGCCAACTCGGCCTACGGGATTTTTTTGCCACGAAAGACGGAGGCACGACCCCGCGCTCCGAGAACGTCCAATTGAATAGGTGAAGGCGCTGTTGAGCGAAGATTGGCAGGGGTTGGATTACTATTCCGACCGCCTGTACTACCTCAATCTCTCGCTGCAAATGCGGGAGGACGGGGACCTCCCCGACGGCGCCGATGTGCCTCTGACGGAATTCTTCGTCAAGCGGCATGGGTTGGCCGGCGCGCCGGAGGACCGTCTCACGACATCACCCTCCCCGCCCGAGTGCGGCCCGACACCCACTCCGGAAACCGAAGACCCCGAGGTCCCCGTCGTGCTGTCTGCACGCGGTGATCGGGGGTTGGAGGTGAGCCGCGAGTGCGAAGACGTGGATGACAACGTGCGTGAAGAAGCGGACGAAGCGGAAGACGTCGAGGTGGAAGAAGATGCCGATATCGAGGCGGACGAAGGATCTGACATCGAGTTGGCCGAAGAAGTGTGTGACGAATTGGACAACCCCGTGGTGCTAGCTGCACACGGCGAAGTCGTTGTCGAAGCGGCTGAGGTGGACCCTCGGCTTGGTCATCCCGATTGCCGTTTTGGGGAGGTTCGGCCTGCGCCGCAGTGGGCCAGCGGCGGCCAAAAATGCGTCCCGCGCAGACAGCGCCGCCAGGCGCTTTTCGAACCACAGAAGCGCGCGCGCCAATTCGAACATCACGGCAGTCTCAATGTGATTTCCGCCGTTGCACGCCTTTATTCGTAGCGGAAATAGCGTGGAACGATGAGTTTATGTATGATGCACCTCTTGGAATTGTCCAATCATGTTGTTTCCAAGTATATTGCCGGGAATCCGGACTCAAGTGGCGACTGTCGTTGAGCCGAGCTCCCTCTCAGAACCTGACCGCTCGGCGAAAAAACGGGATTGCAAGCGGGCGGGGTCGAGCGGTGCTCCGAATCAAAAACTGCATACTTCATTGAACAGTACTCGAAGCATCAGAGGAAAAATCAGCTGCAGAAAGTTGCAGATCTTCGAGAGAACCGGAGTTTCCGCCGGGCCCCTGAGACTAAACGCCACAAGGAACGTACCGCCATTTTTCTCTCTCCTCTTGGGCTTCGGGAGGAGCGATCGGCATTATTGCATCATATATGGCACAGATATTGGTGCGGGCTTGCTGTCCGTTGCTGTATCTGTCGTTGGAAGCTGGGACAAATGATCGAGGTACTCAGCCGTCGTTCGAGTCCACTGAGGACATCACATCAATGGTCATGTGAGACTCCGATGTTTTCGGCTCACGTCGGAACATATTCATGTACATATGGTTCGAGAATGACTAACGTCGGGGGTATGGCATCGGTTTTCGGAGCTGATTTTTCGAGTCTATCTCTTCCCGCCCATGGCTCCGGAGGGGCACAGAGAGGCCGAAAGTATATAATCGTGACATTCGCTTATCCTCGATTGTACCACTCGACAAATGAAACACGCGACACTGAGCGCAAGCGCGAGTTCTGACCCGCAACAGATCCTCTCGAAGCACGAGGCTACGGGTATGGCGAACTCGCCTGAAGCTACCGAAATTCTTGAACGTGCGTGCGGTGCTAACCTCTGGAATGGGCGCCAACATGGGTGCACTTTCTCGAGCTTGCTGCAACCGGTCAGTTTTGACAGATCGTTCGAAATCCAGCATCTAAATCCTCCAACCAGTCGATCATAGTTTTGTGTATAAGATTTCAACTGGATTACGAGGTAGGATGTTCCCCCCGAATTGAAAGTCAGTCTCCAGTCCCGATGCCGAGTCAGCCACGATCAGGCTGATCGAGTTCCTCCGTGACGAATGAAGGACGATCTGGAAACTAACGCAAGTCTTCCGAAAACTCACGACAGGTCTAATGGCGCCACTTAAAATATCGCACTTCGAGCTCTACGAAATCGCTCGCCAGAACGAGTGGAAAGTGGAGCAGTGCATGCCTGAGCTCACAGCACTCCATACAAACGTCACTCCGGAGCAGCTGCAGGAGTTGCGAGCTTTCCTCCAGAGGACGTTCATGCCTGAGGTGTTGAATAGATGGTTGCGGGTGTCCCGGTGCCGCAAGACGTTCGAGAGCAAGTTCGCCAGCCGGTTGGAGACTTCCATAGTCATAGCTTCAGATGAGGACGCCGAGTCACCAGAGGACTGCGCTTGCCACAAACGCGCCCGAGGTCGACCGCAGAAGTCGTTCGATGACAGCAGCGATCGTAGCCAACGGCGAAAAATCAGGGAGGTTCGCGATGAGCTAGAGCCCGAATTACTACGCCGAGCGGCTCAATCTGCACACAAGGGGTTCACTCCAGAAGCAGCATTGGCGCTCATGATAGATAATTCCTTGGGTAAGATACAGTACGAGAACATCCGGCTCGCTGCGAAGAAGCTTGGGTACGATATCTACCCCGCCTACAATCTAGTCAGAGAGGCGAAGTCGAGATGCTATCCGGAAAAAATCAAAGTGACCGAGACACACCGCGAAGTCGAAACTCAGTCTCTCCTCAGCCACACTGCAAATCGATTGCTCTCCTCGATCATCGAAACTGAGCTTTGCAATATGCAGCGCGACCTGAAGCTAGTCGCGAAATGGGGCTGTGACGGCTCTTCAGGGCACAGCGAGTACAAGCAAACCTTTACGGAAGCGACAACGTCAGACTCCCATTTGTTCCTAACTTCCATGGTGCCACTGGAGATCCGAAGCAAGCGCAATCCGGAGGTAGTCTTTTGGCTTAACACCAGACCGTCATCGACAAGGTTTTGTCGACCGATGAGATTCGAATTCGTGAAAGAAAGCACGGAGGTTATAAAAGCTGAGGTCGCCAGAGTGGAGAGCGAGATCAAGGAGCTGCATGGAGTTTGAGATGATTTTGTCAATGATTGACGACAAGATTCTTCAAACGTTGAATGATACTCCTTACATGATGAAGTGCTCCATCTGTGGCGCGACGCCCGATGAGATGAACAACCTCGAGCTGATATACTCGAAATCCGCGCCCGCCCGTTATCAATCCATGTCCCCCCTTACATGCCCGAATCAAAGAGCATTCCGGGATAAAGACCCAAGGTCTGCCTGAGGAATCACTGGTATTTGGATCGTGAAGTCGATCAACCCTTTTTTTATCACCCAAAACATCGAGGTCTCATATTACACGAACCCTGGGAAATTCGAAATAATGAGAACCGCTTGCTTCACCACCTCTATTTTTGCACACAAAAGAGGTACTTTAATGATGATCACTCCGTATAAGTTTCATTGAAATCGATTCACTGCTTCTAAGGTTTTTTTTCACTTTTTTCCGAGTTTTTGGGTTTTCACCTGAACATGCCTTCAAGCAATCTCTCAAAGTACCCCACATTTGCACGAGACCATACGCAATACTCATCGCCCTCAATACCCGTTGAACTAACTGAACACTGCAGTAATCAATGATAAAACAGGTCATTTATTTATTGCAGTAAATCATCAAATCTCCGAATCTGTTCGCAATCGGCTACAACATGGCTCGTCCAACGCTTCTTCGCTGGAAACGCGGTCACGCTTCGCCCCGGTACAACGTACATGGACTCCTGCGTCAATGTGATTTACCATCAGCTGCGCTGTTTGACGAACTCCCATTTTTTTCTCTTCAGATGTCCAACCGTAAACATTAAGTTCGAAAGTCCCTTCGTCGTAGTTCAACTCGTCATGGGCACGGATTCTCGACTCTCGGATTAATCGAGCTTTCGTTGCATCCATTTCATCCGTCTTCTTCAACAAAATGTCGAATAAAACGTTGCGATCCGCTTGTCGAGAAACACATTTCTTGACGCATTGCCGCCAAAGGAAGATTTTTTCCTTAAAACAGACGCAATCCTCCAAGGACTCAAGACTGCACTCTTCAGAAAGTTCCATGAGATGGCGCCATATCTGCCTAGCCAACTTTGTGGACAGCTAGAACAGAACATAAAAGAATTAGTAATGAACGCTCGTCTCAAACAGATGAAATCCTTCCTATTAAACTCACCTCATCCGCCATGGTTAGACTGCGGGGATAACATCGACTTCGTGACCTGTGGCAAGGGTATGAAATGCTCGAAGGGGGCCTTTTATATACCTCCGAGTTCCCTCTCTCAATGTGAATCGTTTAAGAACTTGCTTCTAACAAGTCATTAACAAGTTCAAAACTTGTTGAAAGCAAACCCTACAACGAGAGAACTGTCTCTCACTTAATTCTGATCAATGTTTATGAGAGATAAGCCAGGAAGATTTCCATGCAGGTCCTTTACTACAAAAAGGTCTCATTCCTAGACAAACCTAGTTGCTGAACAACTACTTTAACAAATACCTGCATTGAGTATGCTTAATCGGAAGGAAAAACAGGTTTTTCACACACGAAGCCAAACTTTGACCGTATTTTGTTTTTAACGTAGGCTTACGTTCTACCCGCGCGATGGTCAATCGCGCCAATGTAACGGAAGCGGTTCTGTCGGAAGTGACGTCACAGCTACACCTGGAGCTCTATATTGGATCGACGCCTTCACGCTACCCCTTTCGTTTTCCGTTGAACTTCCCAGTCCGGAGCGCCCAACTGAAGTGTGATTGAAGTTACTGATGGACGTGACGGACGGGTTCCGACTGCTTCCAGCCGAGTACTCGGCTCACGCGCAACTCCGTGCATTCTCACTTGAAAACAATGAATTGTCGCGCAACAGTCGGCTACTCTGATCGCGCGCAACTCCGTGCATTCTCACTTGAAAACAATGAATTGCCGCGCGAATCCGCTCCAAAATCTTCCTGCCGGGTACTCTAATCTCGCGCAACTCCGTGCATTTTCACTAGAATGCAATGAATTGCCGCGTAACTCGGCTCCAAATTCTTCCAGCCGGTTACTCTGATCACGCGCGGCTCCGCGCAGTCTCACTCGAAAACCATTGAATTGTCGTGCAACTCCGTGCTCAACATTCACCGTGCTAGCGAGCTCGGCAGTGTTTGTTTTGCTACTGCTCCATTGAGTATACTATTAACGTCCTCGAAGTTCTCGAGGCTTTCATACACAATGGAGAGTCTTTTATAGGGTGTTGAGCGCCGAATCCTGGTGTAGCTTCTCCTGGCGCGTCAGTTGCGAGAAAACATACATTCATGGGGAAAATCTTAAAGAGGGTTTTATTCGCATCGTCGCCATGGTTGTGTGCTGACGCAACTTTCGCGAATGTGGTTCAAATCAAAACAAAAATAATCGCCGTGTTTTGGCGCAGCATTCGTGAGTGAAGTTTAAGGGAAAAAAACGGTCTTTCTCTCGATTCGTCGCTGTTCGACCTCTCGATTAACCCCGGTTTTGAAGAGGTCAGAGGATCTTTCAATCGGTGTCATCCACAACGATGCTCGAAACGATGACATTTTTCAGACCGTTCGTCTGTAACAGGTACGAAGGGAGGGTGATTAGGTGAAAAACAGATGAGAAGTCGTCATTCAGAACCAACAGACATTCATAACTCATCAATATTACAGGGGGACGAACCCTGCTTGTGAACTGCATTTTCACAGTCTTGTTGAGGCGGCTTGTCAAGATACGTTCAATGCCGGCCGGGTTCGTTTTCATATCGTTTGCGATGGCCGTAGCATCCATCCCAAAAAACCCCTCCGCTGCCTGGAATAGACGATTTCTTGAAAGGACTCCAAACTTATGTTGTTCGGCTAGAATTTTTCAATACTGTTCGGAAAAACGAGTCGTGATAACACGCGACGCACCTCATTGAAAGCAGTTATCCACATGGTCTCAGTTTCGTCTTTCACTTGTATCTTCAAGGAGAAATTCCACGCAAAGTCCGGGCTTCTTTTCCGGCATTTCATGCAGAACCATTCGCCGTCGACGCTTTTCTCAACCTTCTTGTTGCATTTGGAACAAGCTTGATAGACAATGGTCGATCTGTCGAACCCCACAATTTCTACCCTATTCCAAAATTTGAACGGTGCCTTATCAAGAATCCTAGCCGGCAGTGTAAGTTGGTGTTGCAGCTCGGCAAAAGTGAGTTGTCTTGCGTCCGGATCAGATCTTTGGGGTACTTCGAGGGCGATTCCTTTGTCTCGAGTATTCCACCATTGAATGAGTTCCCTTCCTTGTCTATTATCGACCTCGTACTCGATCGCCGATTGCTCAGTGAATACTAGACTGATCGCACCATCGTACATTTTTGTCCTAATCCTCGAAAGGAACACCGACGCGGAGTCAGTTCTTTGAATCCTCGCGATGTCTTCATTCCAAAAGGTGACGATCACTGGGACGAGGTTCTGATCAACTACTGTCAGTTCCCGTTTTTTTAATTGCTTCCCGGAGCTCTTGTTCGTTAGGCTCTTCGCTTCAGAGACGTTGCTCACGATTCCGCAAATATTCATCCATTGGTTTGGTGCAGCGTTTGCCACCGCGGCCAAGTTCGAAAAAATGGGACGGGGAACATCGATGGTGTGCGAGCAGCGTTTCACCTCGGAACAATCTGATAAGATTATTTCAACTTTTGAAGATGTGGGATTGTGTTGCGCCTCCGCAACGCCACATTTGAAGACCGAGATCTCGAAGGTCCCATCTACTTCAAAAACCCCATAAAATTTGTCACACACTGAGTGGAACCCGAGCATCCGACAATCCCCAGTTGCGTCTGCCACGATGAAGGAGAAAAGTTTTCCTAGACCTCCACCTTTAACCCACGTTTTGACTGGCGGTTTTGCGACAACTCGAATTTGAAGACTTTTCAGATGGAGTCCTTCGGTCAAATCTTTGACCAACAACGGGCTTGATGCGATGACGAGTTCCTCTTGAACTGGTTCCGGGTGAACTGGGTCCGGATGAACTGGGTCTGGGTGAACTGGGTCCGGATGCGAAGCAGGACCATCACGTGCACTTCTCCGTCTAGCCGCAACCTTCGGCGTACCCACTGCGGATTTCGCTTTTTTCGACTTGGTCGCGGGTTGTTTTTTGGTTCTTTTACCACCACGTGAGTTCGACTGAGAAGATGGCTCGATAATAGAAATGTCCGTACCGGAATTCGGAGTCGATGGTTGCTCCTGAGAGGCCATTGCAAGGAACGATGTTCACTGGCAGACAGTCGGACAGAAAAGACTGCGACTTTGAATGCAGCCACCGAGATTAGCTTTGCTTTGACAAAAACAAAGCGTCCACCTCCTGATTTCGGGACAACGGCCAACTAAACTCATGTAGAAAACGAAAGAGGCCTTAGGCTTAACCATGGAAACGGACGCAGGAGGTGATGCCTTCCCGGTATGAAGAAAAACTCAAAAGAGAACAGCTACTACTTTTATTTCAAATACGACTCTCATAGTTTGCGATCACGATGGAATCATGAAAATTGGATGATGGTAGCTGAAATAACTAATATGAATGAAGCATTCGACGTTTTGGAGATTTCGGAAAAAAATGAGATCGAGGCATGTCGCATTCTTGGTCGTCGGCACGTTCGGATCGCTAGCCAAAGTTAGACCGAAATCATCTTGCATGAAACCGAGAAAAGTACTTCGGGTGTTCGCAATCCGAACATTGAAATTGAAGTCTCCGCAAACCAAAAGCGGAACAGAGGAGTTCGCCGTGGTCACGACAGGCGTCAGATATTTCCTGAAGAACTCCTTCATATCTTGCAAAGATGTTCCCGGGTTGATATACACCACGCATAAAATAGCTCTACTGTTATTCAGTGACACATCTGCGAAACAGATATCTCCACAATCCGCATCGGATATACTCGGTTGCACGCGATTCGTCACCAAGCTCGACAACGTTCGCTTTCGAAAAATAGCCACCCCTCCCGTTTTTGTAGGTCGCTTATTGCGCGATAAGAGTTCCAGACCATCGATTTCGAGAGTCGCCTCCGGTGATAACCAGGTCTCCGTCAGGCAAAACAAGGTCGCTCTCATAAGTACATCATCGGTCAGTATGTCCTGGATGTGAGCTGATAAACTTTGTACATTGAAATTCAGAATAATTGGGCCAACGCCCTGCAGTTTCTTCAGAAGTTCATGATCTTGTGTTTCAAGTTTGTACGAATTCAACCGTCGCAGCTCGTTCCGCAAGAGAGTCAGTCCTGGTGAGTTTACCGGGGACGCGTGGTAAAAATTGAAATCATTTTGGCTATTAATTAGGAACAGGCCTTCAAGAGATTTCACTCTGGAGAGCGCAACATATACCAACTGTTGCTGTAACGAACGATGGTACTCGAAAACAACGCTATCAAAAGTCCCGCCTTGAGATTTGTGCGTTGTCATCGCACAAGCGGGTACCAAAGGAAAGTTGAAACGACGGCATTTTATCGTTTTGTCTATTGAAACGGGAAATGTTGCGCGTCTTCTAAAAATTGGAGTCCATGACAACTGCAGGTCAGACCTCGAAAGTACCGTATGCCTGCATTTTGAGCGTGCTAGTTGGCCGATACGCTTATTGCTCAGAAATTCCACCCATAAGCACTGAATCCTCTCACGGTTCTCAACTTCGCCTTCAACCGGCACTGCGCCGTCGTCGTTTGTTTCGGTCTCATCGCTTACCTCGACATGTCTCAAATACGCGATGGCGCCATTGACCAGTCCATCCACGACATCAATATTGCTTGTAATCATGTAAGGTTGTCCCAAAGCAAGTGGCAAATTATAAGTAAGATTTGCGGTTTCGGCTGTCGACATTCTATGGGCCCTCGCCCGTGCACTTTGGAGTTGGCTTTGCTCGCGATAGCCCACGTAGATATCGACAGCGACCGCATGCCAATCTGGCTGCAGAACACCTCTGTTATACGAATCGACGTCAATATTCTTGTGGAACAGACGCACAGCTCCCCTGACGTTCTCGTCGCACCACTCTCGGGTTCTGAAGCGAGACTCAATGATCTTCCGTTCTTCCGGAGTGAGAACATCGCCATCACCAATCTTTGTCAACAGCGCAGAAAACATCCGGTCACTTTGCCTCATGACCTGCAAACGTTACACATTATTCCTGTCACCACATTCCACGAAGACATCCCACATGTTATCGCGGATCTTCATCATGAACAGAAAAAATACCTCAGTCAAAGGATAGTAGGCAAGTGACTGCCATAATTCTGATCGACTCAAGCCTCTCTTGACAGGTTCAAAGATGGGAGTTGTACCCACGGGTGGTAACTGGCGCAGATCCCCACAAAAAATTATATCCATTCCCCCCGAAGGGTGACTCGTGTTCATCATTGATATGTTTCATCCGCTCATTGATCAGGTGGAATATTCCCCCACCAATCATACTGATTTCGTCAATGAAGACAATCTTTATGTTGGCGAACGCGTTTCTGTAGGCTTGCAAAGCTTCGAATGACAAGCCTCCACGGCGTTGCAAGGTAGGGATACTGAAAGCAGTATGAACAGTCGTTCCTTCGAGATCAGCTGCGGCTTTTCCAGTGGAAGCTGCAGCTACGTAGGCATTCCGTTGGCAATTCTGCGTTTGAGCGAAACGATTATACGTTTCCATCAAGAGTTTTAGTGTGAAAGTTTTGCCAGATCCCGCGGGTCCCGTGAGGAATAGTTGAATCGGAGGTAGCGTAGGATCGGTGATTCGACGAATGCACTGTTTGATGAGTGCCCTCTGTTCGAAGTTAGTTTGTCGCATCAGACGGCAATATTCCGCTGCCGTCAAAACATTCGTTCGCGTCTTTACAACGGCGGTCAGTGAATATGGTACAGAAATTCGCCGTACATCATCATTGTGAGCCCGAAACAAATTGTTTGGGTCGTGAACGTACCGCTCAACATCTTGATGACCTTCAGTCTCATTCTCGTTTTCTTCTTGGCTGGCCCATAATTCACGATTCTCTTCAATCAGTCGTTGGAAGTCAGTGTACTTTTCGTATGCTGCACGTCGTTGCATGATAACACTTTCATTGTCGTCATAGAGCTGAAGATATTTATCGTGGTCGAGAAAATCTTGATATTCACTTCGAAATGCTATGAAAAGTAGCGTCATGCTCCGTTTGTAATTCTTATGATCTGCTGCATCAAATTGCGTCCAGCGCAAAACTCGCGGGACGGCACGCTCACGGTACACTTGCCGACCATCACTGTCACGTTTGCCTCGACACGCTGTCATCCTTGATGCGAAGTCAGCCAAACACATGTCTGATAAAGAAAGGGGGCGCTCCTCGTAATTCTCTATTAACGAAGCCGTCCACACATCTCTTGAATCCAACGGTAGTCCCTCCCGTTCCATCTGAGCGAAGGATTTCCGACATCGCTTCCTGAGGTTTGGTACGTCGACATTAATATAGGCCACAATTCGACTGGTCTCAGACATAGGCTGTCGTAAAAGATACCAGGCTGCTTCCTGAGTACTCATCTCAACTGCATCTAGCATCCGAAGGCTAACGCGTTTGAGCAACTCAGTGTAATCTTGGTCCGGATATTCGCTCTGTAGTTCAGCAAGAAGGCGGTGTAAATTGGACATGCCTCGATTTGTTTTGTTGATGTATTCCACTACATAAGAAGCACAGCTATACTCTTCCAGTATAAACTGTAAATCCATGTTGGATTGCAGCGTATTAGCAAGCCACGGATTAAAAGTATTGGTCCAAACCTCCGACATTCCCCTCTTGAAGAGAACGGTTGGCCTCTTGATACTCGCTCTAATGATATTTAGGTAGGTTTCGTACGTCACATTTCCTTGACGGAGGAAGTGATCAACGTCATCAAAAACCATTTCCTCGAGCGATTGTTGTAGTGTTTGAGCCATCTTGATGTATGCAGTCTTACGTCCGTCATCCTTGGCCATAGGTAAGAGGATAGTTGTTTGCAAACATGGCCAAAAAGGGATTCCGAATCGACATTTAGTTGAAGTCGATTTTCCATGCTTGTAACACGTGAAAGTATGCTTATGAATCTGATTCACGGCGTACGACTGATCCCTGATGACACTCAAATCCACCGAACATAGCCGATCGATTAGAGCAACCGTTTGAGGCATGTTCTCCGACAGCTGCTCTTGGGGGGCATCTAAAAGCCACAGTAGAATATGAACATGAGGACTGCCTCGGTTCTGATATTCGACACGAAGGAAATAATCAACAACACGGTGTGGTGAAAATGGACTGCATCTTGAAGATTGTAAAATGCGCATGATGGTGCAGATAAGTTTCCAAAAGTAGATACAACAGGTCACGGAATCTTCATTGACCAATGAAGCACGGTACGTTGCCGATAACTCACGGAGAGGATCGAGCAAGAAGCTTGAGCTGTTGGTGCGTATTCGATGCAACAAATTCAACAAATGAGGCCACCGCATCTCATTCGCACTCATGGTCAAAAAAAATGTCGGCTTACCGAGCTGTCTGATCATAGCGAATAGATCTCTCTTTCGTGACGACCAGTACTGAACTGAATTAGGAATAGACTTCATGAAGGCAAAATTGTTGGCGACGCACTGTTCTAAGAACCTGTTGTCCTGCAACATCTCTCTCGTGATATGCGCCAAATCCCCACTGTGTCGAAACGTAGCCTTCAGTCCCCGAGCGACACGAAGTCTCATGATTTTCACCGCCATATATAAAATATGCTCCGGTGTCGTTCCTCTTCGATCTCGCCGTCTAATTTCACTGGTGACCACCATGAATGGAGTTATCTTCACTCCTTGACGATAACGTCGCGGTTCACCATAATATATACCAGGAAACGAAAGCTCCTCAGCATGCTCATCGTATATGATACTCAGAGGGGTGCTTCTCTGTCCAGGAGCGATGCAAAGGTATTTATCTTCGCTCCAAAGTAATGTTTCTTGCCTTGCAAGTAGGAGTTCAGCCTCGTTCTCAACATCGACGTTTTCCATTTCTTCCTGTCCGATTTCTTGCGTCCGCGCATTCAATCGATTCCAATCAATCTTGATATTATAGCGGACATACAACGGTGTGTTCTGCAGAAACTCTAACCACGTCTTGAGATGAGCTATCGTGACGACACCCCAATAAGCGGAACTTTTGTGGATCAGATGTTTCTTGAAAGAAACATTGAAGGCATGATCGTCCTCAAGGGAACGAGGCAGACTGTCCACCATATCTTGAACGTCTACAGGGATATTAATGATCTGGCCTGTGATCAAGTACGTTCCCGTTTCATACCGTAATCTACGGATCTGCATGAACGGTACTCTAGGACTAATCAATCTGGTTGTGATAGGATTCAGAGGAGGCAACCCCACCGGATGTGGAGGGTACTTGAAACCATTGTATACCGCCAGAGCTGGAATTCGACCTTTGGCGATAGAAGATGCGCAGGTGGAACATAAATCGGTATCACGGACTTCAAGTCCGAGTACTTCAAGAATAGGACGGTGCACCGATCGCGCAGCTTGCAGATCCCGACGAAACCATAGACGATCACATACTGTACATGCAACACCGTACTCTTGTTGAAGAAAACTTGTCTCAAACTCCCGAGTTGCTGCGTCTGCAACTGATGCAAGGCCCGAAACACCCGACTGAGCTCTGACGGTTTCACGTTCGACTTGAAGACGCTGCCGACGCAACCGTTGCCGTTCAGTACCAGTTAGCGCAGTCGACTCAACGGCACCTACAGCTCTCACTGCAGCCACAAGTGCAGCAGCCGAATGAATCGTTCGCTCTCGTGAACTTCGCTCTATGACCACACGCCGCTGCGACTGTTGATAACGTTCCCTACGGGACGAAGCTAACGAACTGTTCACGCCTTCCATCCGAAACCCTGTCTGACTGCAGTGTGTCTACTGTTTGTCCACTGCCGACGAGCGTTTCGGAATGACAACAGACCGAGCACGAACATCATTGTTCCATCTGATAATACATAGTCTTTTCGCTCGCTCAATCTCTGTGACACCATCGCTTTGCCCCAGTCTTCATCCGTCGTTGTTGAACGTAAGCCTACGAAACCATGCTTTCTCGAAACTGGCGCGCCAGGAGAAAGTAACCCGCAGGTTTTTATTTACGGTTAACAAACACTTTACTTATTAAAATACCGGTATAATATTTTCGGAATAAAATCTACACTTATTTTAAATCTCATTGGCATCGCTGCGAGCCCGCGTTGCATTCACGACATCTTCATCATCGTCAGACTCACGGCTCCGTTTCAAGGAGACTGTTAGACGCCCATTCACCGGGGCTTCATCTTCTGACACTGACTGGACTCCCGGCGATCGATTTAGGCACAACTCTGGCAGAAGACGGAGCTCTGCTGCCGGAAGAATATTGTCCCGATGATTGCCATCTGCACAATAGTGCACGGTGAATGCGAACATCGACTCTTCATACCGCAGTTCTTCTTCTGCTTCCATTCGGCAGCGGTAGTGGGCCAAATCCCTTGAGATTTGAATAAACGACAGTTGTTCTTCGATAACTTCGGTCAAGACAGCTTTTTCCTGAAGGTCTTCGATACGTTCCATCGCAACTCTTTTCCAGGTTTCAAGCTTAAACTCTCTTTTCCAGAGAGCTTCGGGAGACCCGTCGAGCTCTTCGCTGAACAGGACTTTCAAATAGGCCCGTATTTGGACTGCAATCCGCGATTCCAATGACTCCTGCAAAAAAAGCTATGAAACTCATAACAAGGCGACCATTCCTTTCCAAACAATGATACTCACCAGTTTCTCCATCGTGATGCAAGACGTTTCGGTAACTGTTCAGAGATGCAGCGTTTGCCGTTCAAAGATACCTCACCAAAGACAACGCACCAAATGGTAAATTCTAATGCATCATAAACAAACCTACGGCGCCAATCCACGAATTAAATGATCCAACCACCAAGAAAACCACATCAATACTATTGTCTCCACCAAGAATTCCCAATCACAATGATTCTTACGAGCGAATACTAATGTGCCCCCATTTCTCATTACAGGGCCGAGACTGAATCCCGCCACGAATACGACGGATCAGTCTAACCCCTCCCCACGCGCGCAGATTCGAAAAACTCCACCTTCCAAGGCGCTCCGCATTGAAGCGATTCGGCACAGTCTGACAGTTGACGAAGCGAAAGGATACATCGAACAAATGGACTTCGACACGGCTGTAGACATCTGCAAATACTTCGACTTTTATCTCAAGGATCTATACAGAAGAGAAAAAAGCAGCCATCGTACCTCTATTACAGACATTCCACATCACAGATTCCGTTTGGAACGACACAGACACCACAGCACAGACTCAAAACATAACAACTACCACAATCAGTCCCTCTACTTACATCAATCAACAATCTATGTGTGAACATTCGAAATTCTTCCTTTTCCTATACACACGGCAGCCCCATTCTCACACCAAGTCCACATCTACACCACCCACAACCCGCAACATTAACTACACCATCCCCTGAAATGTTTTTTAACACACGTCGGTCTCCACACATCTCTCCTCCTACAATTGAACACCTTTGGCAACAATTTTGACGGGAAAACGTCTTTCCCGGGGCTACCCAGCACTTTGTTGGTACTTCGTCCTCCAAGTGACGCTGCCCAAGGAAAGTAATGCACCCGATTCGCTCTCAAACTCTGTCAATACTCTGTCTTTCACTTTGCTTCTTTTTCGGAAATGTTGGAAATTTATGGGGGATGTCCCCATTTGAGTCCAAAAGCAAAGCGATCATCACAAGGCCGTCAGCGGAGTCTGAAGCGAACCCCCTCAAAACCTTGAGTTTCCGTCATAAATACGTCTTTTTTGGCGTAAGAAACAGACAAAAACGGATTCTGTCTTCGGAGTCAGGTGCAGTAACGCACGCTCGTTCAGGAAAACACAACATATTCTAGTCCAAAGTGGTGCATTACGAATAAAATCCACGTCAGGTGCGGAATTTCGGGATTCCATTGATATAATTCCGTTGTGAACGGCAGAGTGGGTATTGTAAGACGTACTTCTGTGGGATCCCAGATCTTCAGGTGATTGATCTGGAGCGGGTAAATCGCGACAGATACAACACGGAATTAGAAATAGGACTTCCCGGGCTCCTACGCAGAAAGCGGGGAGACACAGACCGGGGGAGATCAACAAATAACGAGGTTTGTGTTTTTGTTGGGTTGCGAGTTATACCTCTCGGCTTCGTAACCATGGTCCGACCGAAGACCAGGAGTGTTCGTCTTGCAAAGCGGAAGCTCGCTGATGAGTCGAAGTCGGGTAAAAGGGCGAGAACAACCGCTGCAGCGGACGTAACTGTAGCCGGTGGCTCAGAGTTGCCCAGCACTAGTTTCCAGGTAAATTGAGTTTGTAATGGATGGTTGTGTTATGTTAATATCGATGGCATTGTCGAAGGACGTACAAATCACACAAGGGAAGAGTCGACTCAGATAAATGACAACTCGCTCTTCACGAATTTCATGCGAATTTGTTAAGGAGGCTCCAAGTTCTACGCAGCCGCAAAGACCGAGAACGGGTGCCGAAAGGATGCGCGCCCTCCGGGAACGTCGGCGCAGTGGTGCTACTGCTGAAGCGACGATGAATATTTTGTCACCAGTCATTAGCCCAAGTCTTCCGGTGAGAAACAACCGTGAATCTGCATCAAGAGTAGAACTAAACTCTCTGGGGGGTCTCGTACAAAGCAGGGGGTCTCAATATAGTCAAAGGTGGGAACGCGCGACGCGTCAGTTTGAACGAAACTTCTTGGCAAATGAATTCGGGCATAACTGTAACGTATGCGATCGCTTGTGGTTTTCGCGGGATTTAAAGGCGATAGATTCTAGCATCGCGAATTCCTTGGTCGGTCACTTCCCCGACGAAAATACCATCCAGTTTAAGCTTTGTGGTAATTGTTTCACAGTGTGTAAATCTTCCAAAATCCCCAACATGAGCAGAAGCAATGGCTATTGTTACCCGCCGAAACCGCAGGATTTACCCGAATTGGATTCCTTGACTGAGCGGTTGATTTCACCACGAATTCCTTTCATGCAAATTCGTCGATTGCGTCATGACGGCTGTTACGGTATCATTGGTCAGGTGATAAATGTACCCGTTGATGTCGATGTTATGGTCAGGAGCCTGCCTAGAGCGTTGGAGGACGATCAAGCATTCAATGTCAACTTGAAGAAGAACATTGTTCACAAATCATCTTATCTCAGCGGTTTCGTACGGAAAGCGACCATACGGGCTTGGCTGCTTTTCCTAGTCCAACAGCCTCTCTATAAGCACTATAATATCACGATCGATTGGTCCGTCTTCAGGAGTGTCACCGTTGATGAGAATCAGGAACAGCAATCTGATGAACGGATAGAGCCTCTGAATTCAATGGAGGTGTCGGAATCGGAGTTGATCCATTGCATGCAACAAACGATGATGTTGAACGAGGCACAATGTCTAGATATGGCTCCGGGTCAGCATAATTCGCCGGAGAGTTTATTGTTCGATAAATATGCAGAGGAACTGTCGTTTCCATCAATATATTACGGGGTGGGTCGCAATATACGATCCGACGATGTAAACACCGTACGTTCCACGGCGTACACGATGTGCATGTCAGAAATTCGGAGGAAGGATCGGCGTGGCGCTACACCCCAACATGTGCTCTACATGGCGATGAAAATTCTGCGATTCCGTGTCCGAGACGGTATACAAAATATGTATCGATGTTTGCGATCCACGGAAACCATAACCCGGGATATGATTGAGAACCGCGAGTTTGTGGAGCGATTGATAGACACTAACCAGGCATTCTTGAAAACCATTCCAAACTCGGTCCAATATTGGGCTGCTCGGAAAAGGGATGTGTTCGCTATGATACGTCAACTCGGTAAACCCACCGCATTTTTAACAATGAGCGCTAACGAGGTGCGGTGGCCGCATTTACTCCGTGTTCTTCATCGCCTGAGTGATAAGTTCAAATCCTCAGGGGCAGACATCCCAGAGAGTGAAATTCTCCAGAAACTCAAGAGCTATCAGAGAGCGTGTTTGGTGGCGGACGACCCAGTTACCTGCTCAATCTACTTCCATAAGCTAGTACATATCCTTATGTCTATATTGAGCACGAAAAAAACGTGCAATCCTCTTGGGCAATATCGTGTGAAAGACTACTTCCTTCGAGTGGAATTCCAACAAAGGGGTTCTCCTCACTGTCATATTTTGCTGTGGTTAGAGAATGACCCGAAGGAAGACCCGGGTGAAAATATGCCGCGTACAATTCAGATGATCACTGATTTATGCAGCGTGGATGAAAATGATTTCAAAGAGCCACGCATGATAAAGAATCAAGTGCACGAGCATACATTTACGTGTACCAAAAGGGGTGAAAAATATTGTCGTTTCGGAATACCTTATTGGCCCATGCCCACCTCCCGAGTGCTCCACCCGTTGTGTAAAGAGGATGGGAGGAGAGAGCTCCTCAAAGCGAAGGTGGAGGACGCACGTGCGAAACTTCGAACGAAAACCTACAATTCAATCGAAAGGTACTTGACGGATATCAAGTGTACATTCGATGAATATCTTGATCTCATAAGGTCAACTCTCAAACGAACTAGTATCTTTTTCAAGAGAGATATGACTCAGATCAATATCAATACATTTAATCCATGGATAGGTTCTGTACTCGATTCAAACATGGATCTCCAAGTCATACTTGATCCGTACTCCTGTGCCGCCTACGTAGTCGACTACGTCAACAAATCAAATAGGGGGATCAGCCACCTGCACCGGGAGTTGACGAAAATTCACGAGGCCAATCCTGAATTCGACCAAGCTCAGCTGCTGACCAAAGTGGGTCTCAAAATTCTGAACAGTGTCGAAATGTCGGCCCAGGAGGCAGCTTGGTATCTCTTACGTCAGCCAATGAGTTGGGCATCGCGGAGGACAGTGATGATTCCAACTATGCGTCCCCATGAGCGATATAAAGCTCGTAAACGAAAGTCAACGATGACAAAAGAAAATCTACCAGGTGACAGCACCGATATTTGGACGAAATCAATCATCCAAAAATACGAGGATCGCCAACGTTCTCTCGAACACCTCACTCTGGCTCAATACGCGGCATGGTATGGATCGACTAGACAGAATAACGGCATGGACGAACAAGATGACGATGATGAGGAGAATTCCATGAGCGGAAATTAGAGTAGGCGACGGAAGATCGCTAAAATTATAAGATATCGCAACTACGACAAGAATGATATACTGGAATGGAAACGGGAAATGGTCACATTGTACATCCCTTTCCGTAACGAGTTGGTCGACGTCATTGATCGAGATAATTTCATCCGAATTTACGAGGAAAACGAGCCCATCATTTTCGAGAGGCGACTGGAGTTCGAAGCAAACATCGACGTAGACGCTATGCTTCGTGAAATCCAAGCCATATGTTCCATGAGTGAGCAAACTGTCGATATCGTTCTCCCGGAACAGCAGCAGACTTCGTCACGCCCAACCACATTGAATAATGATGATGATTTGGAGATGTTCGCGAACCCAACTAACGTAAGCGCGATAAGACCACGGACAAACGTGCTCAGTAAAGAAGCTTATTGCACTCTCTTACGCCAGGCGAACCAGGAGCAGCTCGAACTCATTTTGGAAATCATACACCGTTTGCATGTAGCGGACTCCAAACCAATCCAAATTTTTTTGACTGGGCCAGCTGGTAGCGGGAAAACATTCACTCTGAAAGCATTGATGGAAACATACAATCGGTTCACTAGCCAACATAACTCCTTGAACAATGCCTATATTGCAACAGCAACAACGGGTAAAGCAGCGACGGGAGTCGATGGTGTTACGGTTCACTCCGCATTCCGCTTAACGATATCAAAGCAGACGAACATACTATCCAGTGACTTGCTTCACACATACCGACGCCTACTTCGTAACGTGAAATGCGTCATCATAGATGAAATAAGCATGTGTAGTTCACATCTGCTGCAAGCAGTCAACTCACGATTGCAAGCAATGACGGGGGAACACGAGAGCAACTTTGGAGCCTTGGATTTCATCGCATGCGGCGATCTAAAACAGCTGCCACCAGTTAACGCTACGCCTGTTTATTGTGCATCGCGACAAACTGTGGGTGGGAGACCCGTTCTCTGGCAATCACTCGAATACTTTCCATTGAGACAGATCATGCGCCAGAGCGACATAAATTTTTCCACCACCCTGACGAAAATCGGCTGTGGGCACCGATTAACAGAACCAGAGATAGATATGATTCAATCACGTTTCCGTACCCGTCAATGGTGCACTGAGAATTTACAACATGAAGTCATCCGACTCTATTTTAATAACCAGGATGTTGATCATCACAATGAAACCGTCATCCCGATCACGAACACAACCTTCATAAGCACCGCATCAGACTTCTACACGGGCTACGAAACGGAAAGCGAGAAACACAACGCAATAGGGATCGTTAACCGCATGAAATACCAGGACACAGGATCCCTACCCTATAGGATAACCTTCACTGAAGGATACCCATACATGCTGACAGTGAACGCAGACGTTGAAGACGGACTGGTCAACGGTACAATCGGAAAACTCCAACACGTCGAAGACTGTGCCACAGGACGTGATGGCGCTCCCTTTAAACGGATTTGGCTGGAATTCGACAATGAGTTCATAGGCCGTGTGCGACGTGTCAAGTACGGACCACACATCCGCAGTAAGGGTGGAGTTATCAACGATAGATGGGTACCGATTGAGTTGCGCTCAAGTAATATCAAAGTCAAATCCAACATCAAATGCATCAGACACCATTTCCCGCTGTTACCCGCTTGTGCTCTAACAATCCACAAATCACAAGGGGGAACTTTCCCTCAAATCGTGTACGACTATCACAAGAGCCATAAGCAGCAACTGGTCTACGTCGCGCTTACGCGAGTAACGAGTCTCGACGGTCTATATTTAACCAACGCGACGGACGACTTCACGTTTTACCATGCTCAGGGCTCGACAGCTCCGATGATACGACAGACCCAAGACGAGTACAAACGACTGGAAACTCATCGCCTACCCACCATCGTTTCTGACTTGAGAGGATTCCTGGGCGAAAATCGGGAGAAAAGCTTGGTGATCGCCAATGTAAATGTACAGAGCCTAACCGCACATGCAGCCGACGTGGCCAAAGACCCACTTCTGTCCGACGCGGATGTTCTGGTTTTAACCGAAACATGGATGCACGCATCCTCCCCACCGGTCAATGTGCATGGATTTCAATCAGACTGGACCCAAACATGTGAACAGCGTTCAGGCGGCGTCGCAATTCATAAACGGCTGAGTACTTCCCGCGTAACCGGAATACGACGTTTCGACACAGATCTCTCAAATCAGAGATCACAACAACAGACGACTGAACACAGCTGCGATCTCGCCATAACACAACTAGAACTCACTGACAACCGCAAAATTATTCTGGTCGCAATTTACGTACACCAACGAACCCAATATCATGATTTGGAGAACAGTATCGCCAAATCGCTGCGTGTCTACGGGAACTCCTATCCTCATGGGGATATCACAACTCCCCTCGTGATGATGGGTGATTTCAACATGAATGACCGCGATCGACCCAAACTAGAGGACTTCTTGGAAAAAGAATATGGCTTAAAACTAATGAACAATGATACAGAGATGACAACGCTGAACAATACTCTGCTTGACTTGACATTCTCACGAGGTCTCAAACTCCAATGTAGATCTTACGTATCTTACTTCTCCTATCACCGCCCAGTCCTCAACAAAATAATGATGGACGCCTAGATTTCCGAGAGGAAAGAATTTCCAGACGATTGAACTCATGCGTCAGTGACCCAAACATATGAAATTATGAACCACGTATACCAAACCAATATCAGTACGAACTCAGTAATACCACTAAAAACGTCAGCGCCGATCGAACCGCACTTAAAATCACGATGGCAGAAAAGATGAGTCCCGTTTCACAATCTAAGGAAATGCGAAGCAGATCACGATATCGAACCATGACCAATTTCCTGGAATACTTTCTCGAACACTTCTAACTTCGAGAATTAACGAACCGTTCATCCCAAGATCTCCTGACCTCTAACGAATCAACGATCTTCGCCTTATCACCAAATTAGAAAAAACTTCTCGTCATCTCAACCCCTGGACTCAAAGACCTCAATAAGGATGATGATTTTCATGAAAGATACGGACCTACGAAATGCAAGCACAACAAAAATTGATTCATCGAAACAATTTACTAGGATGATCGATAACTTTCACCCCCATACAACGAAGGTGATCCGTGTTGGAGACGAACATTCCTCGAGAACTATCCGTTCTTCTCGTTCCAATTATCATGGTGATTTATTTTCTAGGTGAGCATTTTTGAATCACCCAAGTGAACCGCATGCCCAACCAGTCACTGCCTGAGCATGGACGATCTCAGAGAATGAGCTAAAGCGACCCGTACACTGAGAACATATCATGAAAATGGACAGTAAAGATGGAGAAAGTCTTCCACATGATCCTGCGAACGCTACATCAGAAGTTCCTCATCCTGCATCCTGGATAACAATACGGGAAGCGCTCTCGTTCAAAACTCCGCCTTCTCACGCACTACTGTTACCTGTCACAACCAACAGATACCCCAAACCCAACAAATCGACATGGATCTTCGATTCACAAACCGCAAACTGCCAGAACAAGGACGACCTCCAAAATCGCAGCACAATCGGTCCGTACGCTCTGATTCAAACGCCTGGACAGCCACGAAGGAGAAAGTCATCCCAATTATCCGCCGTCCGCTGAATCAAAAACTCATCACTGTGGAGCCTGAGATCGACGCGTGCAATCCTCAAAGATAACGATGCACTCAGCGCTCAGCCCCTGCTTGCTCACCACTTGCTGGAAACAATTTCGCATAACAGATGTCCCCATCTCTGTGGGACGATATGGATTCGCAAGCCTTGTAAATAAAATTTCGTCATGTACTGTTCGGTAAACTTAGTGCAATCCCAGGAAGCCATCTACCATCAGCATGCGGCATGCGAACTGTTGGAGGTCACGCTTGGCGTACCATGCACGGTGACAACCGACTTGTTTATGGTCACGCATTGCAAGCCGTCGATTATACCCCTCGATGCGGCTGACTTTCTAGCTATCATAGAAGAGTTCGCGGCATCCAGAGCCCGGAGAAAGCAATTCTAATAATCTCGCCGAACATCATTGTAGTACCTTAAATAAACATAACCTCGGTGAACACTTCTGAAACATCGGAGCACCTTGAATTGGGGGGGGGGGGGAGGCGCATTCCGGCTGGCTTGCCCCGGGCGCGCTTCACCCTAGGAACGCCACTGGATAGTATCCAATTCCCAATCTAAGCCCAACACGCTTCCTCAACACAGACCCGAAAATCGACACCTACGGCCATGATGCATAACGGTGCCGAAAATACTCTCGCTCAAAAATTGACTGCCCCACATCCAACCAGATACGTTATCCCGATGGACCCTGATGAACCTTCGATTCATCTCAATAAAATTTCGTCTTTCCATCATTCATATATCGACAGCAACCACAGGCCGCAACCATCGCCTTAAAACACCTATTTATCGCTCGAATTCATCCGATCACGAAAACCGGTCCCAACTAGACACTCAATTTTGAAGAAAAAAAAAGAAAAACACGATCTGAAAAGAGCAACCAGACTCAAATGCTCTATGAGGGCAAGCGACGTCAACGGACCGTCACGGAATTCTCGAACCCGTATCGGGCACCCAAACCTTCAGCTTCAAAAACATCGACCATCACCTCGTCAGGAGAAATTTCTCAAACTGAATTCGTTATTTCAAATGAAAGCTAAACTCCACCACTAGACTCTGGCAAGCCCGCCACCGATCGGAGAGAAAAAGTCAATCGACCTTAGAAAAAACCTAACGACCAACCCGCACCCATAGACATTTCCTGCCAAACGATTCACGGAATAACACACAATACAGAAGCTCCAAACGACAGAAATTCAAAAAAAAATGAACCACCCAAAAATGAGCATAAAAACGCAGATCATGATTCGATTGATCAGTCAGCAGCTCCTACTGCATCGAGCACAGCAAGCGGGATTAAGCTGAACAACCGGAATCATCCAAAGCAACTTCCACCAAGATCATGCCTAAAGGCAGGGAACACCCTACTCCCAAACGCAAGCAGGGTGAGGAGAGGACTCCGATACCTACACCGAGGATAAACCTAATAAATGATTTCCTCGGAATAATCTGACTCCCATCTTCCTACAGAGACGGCACAAGCAGCCCTGCCCAAAAGAACCACGGGAAAAATCGCGGACATCGAACTACTGCGAACCGGAGGACCCATAAGGGGCCGCGTCAAGTCAAAAGGCCAATTGAAGACATTCGCAAAGGGCAGCGCAGAAGGATCTCTCTTCAGCTTCATAATAGTCGACGAGTCCGGGGAGATAGGCGTCCTCGCGGGCAACGGCGTCGCGAAGGACTTATTCGACACGATCGAAATAGGACGCTGCTTCCGCTTCAGTCTCTATAAAACAAAGGCTCAAAGCACCACTTATAAGCAAACGGAGCACCCATGCGAGATCGAAATCACCAAGGTGAAATGCCATGAACTTCCTTTCCAGGCTTGGAGTCACCAACCGCCTTATCATCACCACTCATCATGTACCAATTCCAGATCACCCGGGTCCAGCCGATCGCAGAAGATGAATTGCCACCCCTCCGCTTTGCCGCCGTGACGATCCAGGAACTCGAATACATGGAGTCCAACACGACGGTAGACATCGTAGCGATTGTCTACGAGGTACAAGACCCTCAAGACGTCAATTGCCAGGGACGGCTAAAACGCCGTCAAAACGTTCGGCTCGTTGACAAGAGCAAGGCCATCATCACCCTGACCCTCTGGGACACGCATGTCCACAGACTGGATGGAACCGAAGGACAGGCAGCCGTCATCCGCCAAGCTGAAACCAGGGCCTACTTACAACGCCGGACTCTTACCTCTACCCACGCTACAGTCGTCAACGAGGCAGCCGAAAACACCCAGGAACTCCGAGCCGACCTCGAAGCTTGGTGGGCCACTGACGCAGCCGAAGAGCAATTCAATGAATTGGTCATCTAGGGCAGTGGTTCTCAACCTTTTTTGACCCACGGAACCCCGAGGGGTTCCTCGAAGCTCCCCGCGGAACCCTGAGTTTCTGCTTGCCCCCCTTTCCCCCGCGTGGAGGTAAGACACCTGGTAAATCGATCTCGATAAAAGCACCGTATGAACGCCTTCACCTGGCTCCATTGAAACTCCCCTCTCGTGCTCGATACCTCTTTGAAGTTTGGGTCTTCTCGGACATCTGAAGTCGCATTTCGTTTTCCGCGTTCACTATCTCATTTCCTTCCTGGCATCAGATGAAGAAAAAAGATCGGCGGAACCCCAAGGTTCCAAGGAAAATTCCGCGGCGGAACCTTGAAAATCTCTCGCGGAACCCTTGGGTTCCGAGGAACCCCGGTTGAGAACCACTGATCTAGGGAACCAATTTCTTTGATCACAATAAACCTCCAGTTCCTTGAAAAACCTCCGAATCTTTCAACAGTGCGCTGTACTATTGCTCCAAAAGAGACCCACAACACATACTACAGGAATTATAGGTCTAGAATTATAGGTCTCGACGCATCATCCTGACCCCTCGTTCTAGATAGGTACTACAAATGAATCATAGGAGCCCCAAAACGACCATCTCACGCACAACACTCACAATCATAATCACTTGTCATCACATCATCCAGCAGATGCTCAAATCGTCGACATGACTTGGATACCCAAAAATATCCGATGATTGAATGCCAAAAACTCACTTCCAATCCATTTACAGGCACGTCGAACAATCGACACATCATTCACGAACCACCCGACAAACGAAATAGACGCATCCATACAACATAGCAGAACACCAGTCCCCACATCTAAAGACCTCCCACTCATACAACACCATCATACACGTCACTCCACGCACGAAGACGTTTTCCCGCACAAACCTTCGTTAGCACCCGCGGTGCTAACGCCGCTCAAGTTTTTTTTCTCCAACAACATCCGCTGCACTCCTCGAACCAATAGAAGCACAACCGAAACCGCCACAGCCCGACAGACAAGCCGACAACCAAACCCCTCCAACCTTCTGAATTTTCACTACGCAACGGCAGAAAGTACTGCTGAAACATATTATCTATCAACAATCAATAACAAAACTAGATGCAAGCCGCATCTAATGAAATACAAATAAACTTCGATAAAACCTTGGTTTGCTTCCATCGCTGAGTAGTTTTTTAGCGCTACATACATAATCTCAGCTGCGACAACTCACCTACTCTTCTTCCATTGAGATAACTCCCTGACTACGGATCCCTTTTACCCCCAATCAAGAATACAATCGTTATAAAAACCTTCATTTTAATGAAGCAATTCAAAAACATAACAACGAAGATGCACATAACTTAAAAGCCGAGACCCTCGTTAGGGCTCTTCTACATCAAAATCGGGAAACGCGAAATCATAAGGATTTTTCGGCGTTGATGTTTCAGTGACGAATGACAACGAACGCTTTTCCTTCGGATGAACAACTTCAGCAGAATTTTCAGATGGTTTCGCGAGAGCAGGAATAGAAAGCGAAGCATGACTCTCGAGACATTCGGTCTCTGCTGGACGATCTAATTCGTCAACGAGCTCATTGAAACTCAACTCGGCTGATTCTTTCTCGGCATTTCCGCCTACATCGGCCTCGACATCCTGATCTGCAGTCTCACGAGTTTCTCCTGCCAATGCTTGCGATGGTTGATCGGGCGCTTCCTCTGCTTTATCCCCTTCATCATCGGATTGAAACATATTCTCAAGCCTTTTCTGCGTCCGCTCTGAGAAACCAAGAACTCGAATCCGCTTCGGCCCCCTAGAGTAAGTATTACCGAACCGAAGCCCGGAACTCCACTTCCGAGTCCGCCTGTCATGATAATTATTGCTATCTAGCATCCGCTGAATTTCGCCCTCATTGTTAGATTTGAACACCCATCTTAAAAAAGGGAACCAATCGTTAAAACTTTTTGCTGCTAATAATGCATCGACCTCACACACCTTTCTCATGGCTTCATTTGCATTGAGAGATTTCCCTATGGCGTTGAGTAAAACACTGCGTTCAACATCCTGCTTTCGACCGTAGTGAATTGTTGTATTTTCTGCCGAATGCGCAGCTGTTTGCCGATTAAGCTCCGCCTGTGATGACTGCCTTCTGAAGGGTGTGGAGCGTCCAACGTTACTTCTGTTACGCGTCGAAACCGATTCTTTCCCTTGGTTCGTCGACTTCAAGAGTGTAATCAATGAGTCGTCTCCGTTCTCCTCATATGATGTGTGGTCGAACTCATTGCATTGGGCTGAACGAACGGTATCAACAGGGCCTGATTCATGCTTCACACTTGCACTGGCATGATCCAAAAGACGAACGAGACTATCCTCGGTGCAAACCGATTCGATATTAAACGTCATAGCAGGTGATTTCGTCTTCGGCAGCAAATATCTTTTCCCATTTCCTGATATTTCGGATGTCGCTGATGGTCACGGTTCTATCCGGAAACAACTTCTTGAATACAGAGTTCCCTTGGACTGGCGTCACCGTATGAAGGAGCACATGCAAGTGCGGATGCTTCAGGGAACACGATCGGCCCGATGAAGGAGTGTTTGGTCCGCCGATTTTCATCTTAAAACGAAGCACACTAGGATCACGCTTCAATCTTTCGATGACGGCGTCCTTAACGCGATGAAGATCCTCAGCACATGATGCTTCTGCTCGCGTGATATCGATGACCAATGTCCATTTCGACGCCTTCAGGCCTGCAGATTTAGGATTCTGGAAAAGCAACAAACCCCTAGTAGAAAAAAAACAAATCGAAACCCGTTACGGGAAAAGTGCCTAAGTCCCTATTCTTTAACATAGAACTAAGGCACTTCTTCCGTGGCGATCTTCAATTGCAAACAAAACTCTATAATCGAATACACTCACTTCAGTATCCATCGCATTTAGCAGCTTGCAGTTCAACGACACACACTCGACAGCCACACTTTGCGAACTGATCGGACTACCTCCACGACACTCTACTCATCGACTATTGGTAAACATTGTTTCCCTCAAACAATCCTACAACGCTAGTCCAACATTCTATAAGCAAGCCTTTAACATGCGTAAATGCAATGTCCACTCATATCATCCGAAACAACCAACAAACCGCAACGAGAATGCTGCGATCACGGCAATCAAAGCAACACGAGTTAACAAAAATCATATACACGAGACATACACGTCCCGAAGGCGAATTGACAAACCCGCTTCCACTTACACGAAATGAAACGATTTGATTGCATATCAAATACTTTATTTATTACAAACACAGAGCCCCCTGCCATTTAACAGCCCCAACAAAAAAAATAAAGCGTAATAACTATAACATAGCACAAATCATTCTTCTGACACTAAGGCTCGCTAAACATCCATCTTAGCGGGTTTCTTCGGACTTCTCCGGATTTTTTCAGGGCCGAATCCATTACTCCGAGCCTGAAAAACCGCGAGCTAGACTTAAAATACTCAATACGATCGTAAATAATCATAAAAACACTTACCGCTACATAGTACAGCATTTCGTAACGACGACACTCGATCCCCAACAACGTTTGGGGTGATCAGGGACAACGTACTAGTTGTAAGGTAATTATATGTAGTCATCGGGATTTTTAAACGAGCATCCCGAACCAACAAAACCGACTCCCTGGAAAAAGGTAACTTTTTGACAACCATTCCCAACAAAATTTTCAAACCCAGACTGACCAAAATCACGACTTATGACTCACCACAAACAAGTGCTTTCCATGATCATCTTCGACATCTCCAAGTCCCATATCGTCACAACAATACTATTCAACGAATCATCCACTATTTCGATACGCAATGACGTGCCCTTTGATCCGTTGGCGAATACTTCCTCGGATATTTCCCCTGCAACAACTACATCATAATATCCAGCATGCAACACGCTATATTAAGCGACACTCCACTTACCTATGGCAACAATAACTCCCATGACGGTAACAAGACGGCTTTCTACATCTTCGCAAAGATTCCGAATCGGTTCTACGGCGACTTCCTCGGAATACCGATGAAACACTTCTCGGAACAACTGAACTTTCTCCTCCTTCACACTCTCGAAGGACCAGCGAAACATTTTCAATACGAATGAACAACTCGTACTCGGATCCAGGCTTCGGCTCGGAACAGCGGAGGTAACTTTCAGAGAGAAGAATCTGAAGGCTTCCCCTGAAAAATATCTCCATGGAAAAATGCTGACTGATTTAATTGTTTACTCGACAAAAACTTCTACCAACCGATACGAAGGATGATATCCAGTTTATCCAGTTCTTCCACACGATCCCAATGTACTACATGGGCGGTACCTCCGCGACTGTCTTTTATGATGAAGTTGAAAGGGCGATTCAATCCCACCATTGAACTCGAAACACCTAAACGTTTATGAATCACTACAGCTTCGATGCTAACTGTATCGTCCCTAGCGGTGACTTCTGAGCACAAAACAGACGCCAGCTCCATCATTCCAACAACTAGATCTGAAGAAACAACCTACGACATGCGATTCTACCAGTGGCGGCGCCGGCCTTTCTTTTTTGGGACGCTTGAGCCCCCACTGGAGCATCGTGGGGGGGAGGGGCGGGCAGGAAGAGACGGAGGGCAGACCGGTAAATCCAGATCCGTGTTAGAGCGACGAGAAGAGTGAGTTTGATAGAGATATGAATTTTAATCGCTTTTAATCGCTAATTTAGATCTTTCCTTTCTGCAAACGCATCGACGACCTGTTCCGGATCGTTCCTGAGGTTATCCGTGAGGTCCTTCTCGATCGACAACACAGCCAAAGCATACATCCTTCCGTCCTCCAATGTGAGTCGAACTTGTGATTTGATCCTCCCCAGTACGTTGAAGCTTCTCACACATGAAGCTCTCTTGACCGGAAAGGTTGACACCATCCTGGAGAACTTGATGAGGTCATCGAATCCGAACGTCATCGGATTCCAAACATTCAAGCGGAGTATCAAAGTTTCGTTCCGAAGAAGGTTTTTAGCTGACACGCTCGGTGTTCTGGACTCCGATACGAGATCTTCTGGCACCAGACTAAAAATTTCCTTTCAAGACGTTGCTGTTTGGGACGCAAAGCTTCCTGGTTTTCTCAATTTGGGAAGCTTGAGCTTCCCAAGCTTCCCGCTGGCGCCGCTACTGGATTCTACTACTGAAATGCTGAACCTTGTTCGACAACTCGCTTTTTATACGCACGCGAGCGCCACTGCATGCAAAGCACAATCATCTGCCTAGCAACAACAGCATGCCCCAAGCCTATTTATACCTTTGGCGTATAAATCTCGATTCTGATAAGACTTAAAAAATTGTCGAATACTTTTTTCAAAACAAAATTTTTATTAGCATGCTCAGATCGACATGATACTAATTATCTATATCCTACATAGGCATATACCACAATACATACAATAAGAACAGCTTCACTTATTACATAACACAGTGCCTAGCTACAGCAATCAAACGGCCTCTTCGTCTTCATTGACTTCAAACAAACCTGCCTCGTAAAACGGCAATGTAGTGGGAGTTCCGAAATGTACATCCAAACGAGAGCCGACCACATCGACGGTCGGAAACCACAGAATTCGCCGTCCAAGCCGATTTTGCTTCGTCGCCTTGACCTTCACGCTTTTGACGTAAAGTTTGATCATCTTCTTCAGCGATATCGACGTTCGCACCTCCGTAAAACGGCACTCGGGATGACCAAAACGAGGATCCACTTCGGCATCTTCAACAACACCTTCCCAATGTACAGATGGCGGTTCCAAGAAGTTCCTCGATCCGCAAAGGACATCTTCATCAACAGAAACGGACACTGGCATCTTCATTAAGCGCTGTGCTGTACTCTAGAATCTTGAGAAGCAGGGCTCCGGTACGTGCTGCATAACAGCCAACAACTGACTGACAAGGGAACGGCAAGACATGATGAGCGCCGATTGAGCTGATATTTGGTGAAAAGGTTTGACCTTCCGAGAGATGAAAAACCCGCATAGCCCCATCTGCTTATGGCCTCCTCCGTTTCGAAACGTAGCGCCCCTTTGCAGACGTCCTTAGCATTGGAAAACGCTCGTTTCGCCACGGCTTCGTTATTTCCCGAAATTCGACGCTCGATTCCGGCGCCAAGTTCTAAGGCTGGCGGCTGGTTTCGATGTCGATCGTCGCGCTATACGTCTGACTCATCGCGCATCAGACGTGTTTCGTCGGATAACGGAATCGAGTTCGAGTGCTCACCGTTTGCCCAACGTTGAACCGAGTGACTCTGACCCAACGAGTAAAATGTCGGTGAGAGCAGCCGCTGTGATGTCCCTGCTTCGCGAGAGGTTGAATTCCATCAACATCGATTCTCGGCACGTGATTCAGCCGCGCGAGACCGAGATTCAGATGATGGGGGCTCTCTTAAAAGCCATAGAGTCTGCAAAGGGGCGCTACGTTTCGAAACAGAGGAGGCCATAAGCAGCTGGGGCTATGCGGGTTGTTCTTCCCTCGGTAGGTAAAACTTTTTCACCAAATATCAGCTCAATCGGCGCTCATCATGTCTTGCCGTTCCCTTGTGAGTGGTTTATTTACAGACCATGGCTCCATTGTTATTGTTGAACTGAGCCACGGCCAGTTTCTGAACAAGATAGAGAAGACTGCGATCTCTGAGGAATGTACGGAACCCGAGACCGCCACTCTGGCGCCAGCCGAACACAATCTCGGATCCGTACGAAACTAGGCATCTTGCATTGTGACAAGACACCGGCTCCAGCTGAGCCAATACCGAGTACTGTTCCGTACATCGGACCACATGCTGACAATAGAATCGTATAGGTACGGGGAGGTCCGACTGTACCCAGAATGGGGGAATGCTCTAGGCACTCACCCAAAACCCTTATAAGCTTCCACATCTCCAATAAACTTTTCACTGTGTGTATGACCAACTGCTTGGTGTCGTCACTCTGCTTGCCGGTGCATGAACTTGTGAGGGAGCTGTCCACGAAATCTACAACTCCAACAGTTATGACGTTTAAGTTAGCGGCGGGTCCTTACATCCCCCTTTTAAGATTGATTTTGGATATGTTCGAAACACTCTAACACAATATATTCTCTCTCCTCTTCTTGTGAAGGCTGACTTAATTCGATCTATGAACGACCCTCATACAGTGAAGTCTCACTAACTTGGAAAAATTGGGAGTAGTGTTCTGGATTTTTTTCCAAGTTATAAGTTATATGAGGCAACATCATCAGACGGAAGATTCATTTCTAGAATGCTGGGAAATGTGAACGGATGTTCGCCCGCCTCTTCTCGTACCAATATTCAGCGATGAGCCTCTCCCTGTCTTTCTGGAAGGCTTTGCTCGCTCCGGGTCTCTGCCTACAGCGACTCATGAGTGATGAGAGGTGAGACTGATCCACGTTGCAAGAGCTTTGAACGCCTCAGGATCGATCACGGATACATTGACGCTATCTTCAACTTCGTTTTCAAACACAAACTTGTTATCATCATCGCTTTCATTCCCGTCCTTGAAACCAGCATCCTCGACCATGAGGAGATTGCTACCAGCCTCAGTGAACTCTGCGAAGGTTCAACCGACCGAGAAACAATCGCGGATGATGTCGGCATGTACAACAAGTCATACATCCTCAATCGTCCTTCGTCTGGGTACGAATCTGCGGCTCTAGGGTCATCGTTAACCAATGCCTCAACGACAAACAGTTATTGTTCGAAAGGATCAAAGACTCTCGGCATCACGTCGTCCCTGGCTTCTTCGAGAAATCGGATGCTTCGTATAAATTCATCTTTTCAAGTGATCGGACTGAGCAAGCGGATGTAACTGTGACTTCGAAACATTTCTCAGAATGAGTCGCGAGAGCTCCGAATTGCACTGATATTCACCGTAATCGAGAATCCTGGCTAGGGATTCGCTGCTAACCAAAAATCCCAGGTTATTTGGAGGAAAATGGCTGTTCCGCATTCCAAGTCAGAGGGGTAAAACTATTCCGAGTTACAAGATAGCGAAGGTTTTCCAAGTTATAGAATGGGGTTAACATTACGTCTACGGTACAACTTACCGAGGTTGCCGTGGGACCGGCTCTAGGTTATAAGTTAGTGAGGGTTTCTAAGTTAGTGGAGTCCAAGTTAGCGAGACTTCACTGTATCTGAAATTTTACACGGACATGTTTACCCTGTAATCTGCTCGACCTTCTTAGGTTTTCTACTGGGCCCGAGGGAGTGGCTGACAGTGGTGCGACGCACAGTGGGCCAGCCGCGGACAAAAATAGCCGCCGCATGGGGGCGCTGCAGTCGCCGTGAACCGCACTGAGCTGAAATCCAGCCTGACTCTAAAATCGCATTTTCCTCACTTTTACTTCGAATAATCTGACTGTACTCATGGGTATGGATGGAATGATGGGCCATGACTTCGACCGAGTTGTTTTTAGCCCCGAAATCCATGGCTTCGGCTCTATTTCTCGTGAAAACTTGGACCGCTCCGGAGTCGTCGATTCGATCGAGTTGCAAGAATCGTGCAAAGCAAGCGGGCACTGCTTTGCCCTGTCCCGAAACGAATATTAGTGGATCCCTAAGGTCCCCAGCAAGCTTCCAGAACAAATTTCGTATCCCTTCGAAGCCCCGTTCAGAAGTTATGAAGCCTATTGCGTTCGGCAATGAGCCGGTCGTCGATGCGATGGAGAGTACGTGTCTTGGGATGTCCGTCACCCAACTGCACATCGTGACATCTTCAACGGTTGATTGATGGATGTAGCAGTCTCCTCATTCCGAGGATAACATCTGTTTCTCAACCACAAAACCTACTCCCCGTGAACCTTTTTCAATCGGTATGTCGGCAATCTTCAACGTTCGCAATAAAATCTCAAGATATCCTCCCCATTCCTAGTCGCTGACTATTCATTTCAAGTCAATGGAGGAGAAACCTCCGTAGATTTCCTTCGAGCCACCGTGTTCTCCTCGGTGATGACGGCCAACAGCAAAATAGCGCATGGGATAATGTCGACGTCTTGCTGTCGACAGGTACCATGACTTCATTCAGAATTTCATACCGCGAACTGTATAACGCAGTGTCTCTGAATGAATACAATTTGGAGAGGATCATGGAGGCTTTGGTGAAGAAGTTCACCAAATTGAGAAACGATGAAGAACTGCGAGGTAAACTGAGGCGATTTCTTCAGAAGCATTTTCTGTCGAACGTTCACAATCGATGGGCCGCAGCGAGGTACACCCTCATGAATTTCGAAAGACGTAGCGCTGAATGGTTGGACAAATCGTACTGGGAAGCGGAAGTCGCATCCCCAGTTGACGACAAGCCTGGGCCGTCCGGTGTTACGCGAGTGTCAGCTCCCTTGGCAATGTGCGGGCAACCTGGACCTTCCGGAACGTCGGGGAACTCCATCGCAACAATTCAAAAGCGCGGAAGGCGTGAAAAAAGCTTCACAGAATCAGGAGTCCGAACGCAGCGGAGGAAGATCCGGAAGATACAGGACGAGATTGATCCTGTACTTCTCAGACGCGCAGCGACCGTCCCAAGCTTCACTCCGGAGAAAGCACTGGCGCTTATTCTAGATAATAGCTTGAGCAAGAGCCAGTACGAGAATATCAGACGCGCAACGCTAGAGTTCTGTCACATCGATATTTTCCCTGCATACAATCGAGTTCGCGAGGTGAAGCAGCAATGCTACCCAAAGAGCGTCGAAGTCACAGAGAACCGAGCCTCTGTATCGCTCAAGGACCTCTTGGAGCACACAGCTGAGCGACTCCTGCAATCGCTCCCGGAAACTTGCTTCACCAACATCCACCCTGAGTTGACACTGCTCTGCAAATGGGGCTACGATGGGTCCTCCGGACATGGTGAGTACAAGCAAGCATTTTCCGACCAGACTTCAGCGGACAGTAGCCTATTTCTGACTTCATTGGTACCTCTGCGACTCTTCAGCCGTTCCAACAGCAAAATTATTCACTGGGAGAATCGTACCCCATCATCAGCTCGCTATTGCAGACCTCTGAAGTTTGAATTCCTCAAAGAGACGTTCGAACTTATCCGTTCTGAAGTCGAGCGTGTCGAAGGAGAGGTTTCAGATTTGACGTGCTTCAGGTTTTCCATGCACGGGATATCACTTTCCGTGGATTTCAGGATGGTCCTGTCGATGATTGATGGCAAAGTTATCCAAACTTTGAACGATTCCAAATACTTTGCTGAATGCCCACTGTGCCGAGCGAGGCCGAAAGAGATGAACGATTTGGAAGCAATCTACTCGAAACCCTGCGTCATACCGCAATCCCATATCGCGCTCTCGCCTTTGCATGCTCGGATCAAAGTTATGGAGAACCTCCTCAAAATCGCCTATAGGATGGGTTTCGACGAGTTCCGCTCCTTGGATGCTAAAGAACGCCAAATGGAAACGAAGCGGATGATCCAAAATGGATTCAAGGAGGTCGGTCTCAACGTCGATAAAGTGAAACAGAATTTCGGGAGCTTGAATGATGGAAACACATCTCGCCGTTTCTTTTCTGATCCTCAGCTGACGGCGAGCATCACTCGACTCGATGTCGAGCTCATAGAAAGATTTGGTGTGCTCCTCGACACGATAAATGCAACTTCCCCCGTGAACACCTCAAAATTCAACTCATATTGCGCGGAAACTGCGCAACTCTACGTCAGACTCTATCCTCACCTCCCGATGAGCAATACGGTGCACAGATTGCTCATACATGGCGCGTCCATCATTGCTCAAGCTCCGCTACCCTTGGGTTCATTGAGCGAAGAGGCTCAAGAGGCCCAGAACAAAGTTTTCCGTCAGATCCGATTGTTCCACGCACGTAAATGCGACAGATCAGCAACGAATGAGGATGTTATTCATCATATGTTAGCGGCATCGGATCCGTTCATAAACAGTTTTAGGAGACAGCCCCGGACGACGAAAAGTCAGCCGAACGAGAAGGTGAAAAATTTGTTGGAAGAAAGCACTCCTTCCTCTGAGGATGAGGAGACTGATCCATGACGAGAGAAGTGCTTGTTGCACTGGGAGCGTATTCAGCTTAGGCCCACACTAGCTAGTTCGGGAACATGCACAGGCATTTACTCTTCTCAGGCACAGAGATCTGACGACTCGCACACGTACGAAAATGGACAGTAGTTTATTCAGGGTTAGAATGGGGTTTATAAGGGAACCTAGGCTATGAGTGAGGAAGGGAAGCTACGAGCTAGGGTCTACCTATAGAGCACCCTATATCTATGAGATGCGGAACCGGGGTTCCTGGTACTACACAGCTGGAGCCCGTTAGGGCCGGTGTCTGAGCCACAATGCCGCAGTCTTCTTTTCAACGGATTCTTTCTGTACGGAGCCTAGATTGTTAGTCTTCTGAGAAGCGTCGAATTCCGATCGGATCCGTACCGTTTCGAGGTTTCACGGTCTCTGAGAGAAGCGACGACCGCTAGAGAGTAGTCGCGTCTCAACACGCCCCCTGACCGTGAAAACTCTTCATGAGGAATTTATGGGTACCTAATAGATATACATCGATAAAGTGCGCTGTGTGGTTGTTTAAGCTGTCCTCACTCACAGGCTTGGCGCATCATTCCCGTTGCAAGTGCTCTCCCCCGCGCCGAGACTGTGGTTGGATTATTGGTGATATGTACGCGCGATGTTTGGATTCTCGGCGCGGTGAAATGTGCTTGATGTGCGTCTTTCTTCTTGTGCCGAGGTTGAGATGAGGTTTCGATTTCTTTTGTGATGGCAGCTGAAGACAACGCGCAGAGTTCACGAGCGAGTTCAAGATGAGTAGGCCATCTTTGAGAGAGGCGAAAGTTAAGGCTCGTGAAGCCCTCCAGAAACATTTTGGTGTCAGGGACCGCGGTCAGTTTTCTCCGCGAGATCTTGAAAGTTGTACGTTGTCCCTGACGGACCGCTTGATTCCGCTGAATATGTGTTCGACTGATGAGCCGGTAGCAGTCGGTGAGGATCAGGCCAAAGCAAGAAGCGAACGTCGGCTGCAAAGACTCCAGAAGAAGGCGCACGAACGTGACTTGGGTTTTCTGGCGCCCAGCGAGGCTATCGAGTTGAGAATGGCCAGTGCGTAATGTTTCTGATTTAGCCACACGTTGTGGTATTTGTCAACATGTATTTTGGTGCCGAGAAACAGACTCAGAGGCGAGATTTTGATTTTGAAAGTTTTTCCAATGTCGCGAAGAAGAGTCTCCAGTTCCTGTTCGCTTGTTGAGAGGACGAGACAGTCGTCGACATAAATTGAGAGGAGGGTAAGTGTCGAGGACGGTCCGTGTCGGAAAAATAGGCAAGGATCAGCATTGCTGCGTTGCAGATGCAGGTTGGACAGAATTCGGGTAAATTTTGTATGGAATGCCCGCGGACTTTGTTTGAGTCCGTACAAACTTTTGTGTAGTTTGCACACACGACCGGTGCCATCGGAGAAGCCGATTGGCTGTTGGCAGTAGAGCTCTCGGTCGATATCTCCATACAGGAAAGCGACGGAGATATCAAATTGGCGAGAGTGCATTTTTCGGGCGGCACACAAGGCAAGCATAAATCGGAGTGTTGACCAACGTGCAACTGGCGCAAATAATTCATCAAAATCAACAAATTTTTCTTGCGAGAATCCCCTGGCGACAAGGCGAGCGCGAAATTTTTCTGAATCAGTTTCCTTATGGGGTCGATACCTATACACCCAACGTACGGAGATGGGTTTTTTATTTTTGACGGGGAAACGTCCTTAAAATCGGATCGGGGGACCGATCGACAGGAGGGTGTCACGAAAAATGGTCAAGTTTAGACGGAAATATCTTCGGAAAACACGGAGTGGTAATCGATTTCGGCACGTTAGGTTGAAGTACGGTCCAAGCGAAAAAAATAACGGATGATACACGTTAACCGGACCGCGTGAACGGTATTTCGGACACGTTTTTCGTACCCCTTCAACTACTCGAAAATCGCTCATACTTCGTTGTCAACAGAGATTGAGTTGGGGTGGGGTAATCTGAAGGTTGATAACGAAGATCGGTCAGTTGTCTGGACACTCTGAAGAATCATGGTGGAACCGGATGCCAGGAACGCGGAGGAGGTAACAGAGAATTCGGGTAAACGAGCGAAGACAGCAGCAGAGAGGCAAGCTGATCTCGCACGCGACGTCGTGAGGCTTCGAGGGCCAGCAGGGCGTTGCATTCACGAAATCGGGACTCATGGGGTAGTGTGACCAACCATTTCGAGAAAGTCTCTTTGGAGAACGAGTTCGTTCACAAATGGGACGTTCGTGACCGGCTCTGGTTTGGGAGTGACTTGAAAAGGGCCACTGTCCCCATGGCAAATTTCCTAGCGGTTCATTTTTCTGACGAGAATACGGCTGAATTCTCTGCAGCCGGGCACCGGCGCAACCAGGGGGGTGGGGGCGGCAGAGGGGGGCTCGTGCCCCGGGCGCAGCCTCTTGGGGCGCAAAAACGAGACTCGAATTCATACTACCGGAGTCATGTATGCGGAAAATTGTCGATAACAGCGAATTCTGTGATATATTATTTGACGGAATTGAATCAAACCCAGGGTAAGGGCCGGATCAGATATTGTAGGAAAGCCATAGTTAGGGACAGCCGGGGAAATACACGACACACGGACGACGTAGAAACCCTAGACACAGACACAGGGTAGATTAGAAGTTAGTCATTAGACAGCCAGCTTGGAAAGCGGCCGCAACCTGTCGGTACTCTCAATAAAGTCCCCGTCTACAATATCATTGAGCGAACAACATCTTCCCGTAGAGAGCCACAAGGAACCTCCCGGTAGCTGTGTATCTATAGTTGCATGCCTCTATTGTTGAGTGAAGCGACGTATGATAACAATCTCGAACAATTCTCGACGTTGGTTCTCCCGTCGAATCGATGAGAGATCATTCTCATGCGAATGTTGGCGATTTCAATGACCAATACGATAGGTTGACTCCGCCATCTGCGAGAGCATGGCCTCGAGTTGCGGTGAAGAGATTCTTGAAGAAGGAAGAGGATTCTCCTTGGGTGAGACATGCTCGACCGTAAATCTGATTGTGAAGCCCGGCCACAGACATTCAATCCCTTGACGAAGAATTTCCCGCGTCAATGTAGCCATCGGGCAAGGCCAGGAATTGTGCAACGACTTCGAGATCTCCTTCGAGCAACAACGTAGGGAGTCGTGCGGTACCGTTTCGACAGAAAAAGAGTATATGAGGCGCGTCATGTTTGCTACTCAAGATAGGTTCCTCCATGAACTATAGCAAAGATCCGACCGTTCGGTGGAATTACCTAGATGAGAAGTAACGACTCCTCTACGATCAGTGTGACACACTCGAAGCACAGTCAATGCCGGTCTCCCGCTGGTTCCTATGAAGTTGATGTTGATGGTGAGGAATTGCATCGCGAAATCTGCGACTGTAGAATGCTACTACGAGCTTGGAACGAAATTCAAATCAGCAAACTGGTGGAGCTCCTGCATTCTTTGTTTGAATATGGAGACGGAAGTGTGCTTCCGAATCTTCGAGTTTCTGTACAGATCTTACTCACGATAGCAATAGAGGAGGATGCCCGTTTATGGGATAGTGCCGAATATGGGATACCTTGCGGTTTGAGCTCAATCGAGGTATCGAGGTGAAGCACGACCCCTCCGCTGGATTCCCGACTCGACTGTGACACGAGGTCATCGGCGAGGAGTGCAGCTCCTTGCATTCGCACGGACAAGATCCCTTGATTTGCATATTCTCGGACGAGTCGCTGTCTGGGAGTTTATTTTCACTGATACCACCGATTCTTCTGGAAGGACGAGAGTCAGCTTGCCTCTGCTCTGAAAATGGTGTGAGATAACATTTGCTCGGTATTCATCGAAAGATTCGCTGACACCCACAAGAGCCCGATCGTCTCACGCGCGCAAGAGCGCACATTCTGCGTTCGGCCCGAGCGAGAGCGGACGCGCATCGGAACGTCGCGTCATAAAGCGCTCATTCAGCATTGATTTTTTGAATCGTATTCACCCGTCCCGAGAAATTGCGATGTTGAGAGTCCCCCCTTGTCCAGGAGTAATCTCTGGACAAGAATCTCCATTGAATAACACCATATGCTGTCTCGCGTCTATCGGCTCCGATTCTGACGCATGGTCCGTATTAGGATCCTCCATATTCTCCTAAGTAATCAACCGTGTGTCTGAACACGGTCCAATCAACCGTGATTTTGTAGGTTCTGTAAAGAAGCTGATTGACCAAATACCGTAACCGATCTTCCACGCAGAGGCGTACCCAGGATTTTTTCTTGGGGGGGGGCCAGAGCAAATTTTTCATCATCTTGGAGGGGGCCAAGACATGATCATCATCATCATTAACATGGAGCTCTATGGGCCGGACGAAAATCTTGGGGGGGGCCATGGCCCCCTGGGCCCCCCCCCTCGGTACGCTACTGCTTCCACGGTCATTTTCATCACAAATCCACTGCTTTATGGATGCTTTATGGATAGAGACGCGATATGACCGGACATGTCCCTGTCTGTCCGGTTTCCAGGATTTCCGGGGAACGTGTCCGGAGTTCGGTATTCAAGAATATAATTTTCTACAGATTGTTGAAGAATCGAAAGCAGTGGCGGCGCTAGGTCGAAGCGAACGAAGCTATAGCCTCGTCTGACCCAAAATTCCGGAGGCTAGCCTCGTCAGCCTCCGGGGTTTTGCATGTCGCTATTCGGAATAAAGTCCCTTGATTCATGTCCAACGGGGCTAACGCATGTAATCCCGCGAGGCATCGCGGGAAGATGACGAGTCTTAGACCGGAAGGCGGACTCGAGGATGGCCACATCTTCGTCTTCGGAACAAAGGCGAACGCGTTTTTTGAACTGCGCAGGCGCAGGGAGCGTAACAGAGTTGAATCAACGGATAGTTATCATCATATTTATCATCTAATATGTGTTATCTATTCGTGCTCAACATAATGGCTATCATGGAACGAGGGCAAAGCCAATGGAAGCAGAGGCGGGGGAGAGAGAGGGAGTCATCAACGCTCCCGAGGCGCCGAGGGGGGAGAGTTTAGCCTCGTCGGGAAAAAATCCTGGCGCCGCCACTGATCGAAAGCACCCGGTCCGCTTTCAAGCCCTTCCTAGAGCCAGACACAAACCCTCCGTAGTCCCCCCCGTCAAATTCATCACCAATTGAAACACCGACGAAGTGACTGCGGACCATACGTCATACACCCTACCCCACGGTTATCAAACCCTTGTCCCTATGTCGTACTTCCGACGTTTCCCCGCCCTCTCCTTGGTTAGTGCCTTGCGCACTAACCCTTCGAATTTTTGGTTTCGGAACGAGACTCCACACTTTGTGTGATTTCATCGAGTCGAGTTCGTCCTTCATAGCCTGGCGCCACTGCGCAGCATAAGGAGACGCGATTGCTTCTTGAAAATTTCTAGGTTCCTCAATTGCCACATAATCGATCTCATAACGCTTGGGGCGTTTTCGTGCAGCTCGTTGCCGCAAGCGCATGAGCGAAGAAGTACCGGCGGGTGTGGGGTCCTCCTCTGAATCGACAGAGTCATCATCGGACTCAAGTTGAGGAGCGTTCCGAGCGGCTGCTGGAGCAGCTGGGTATCGCTCTTCTTCTTCGATGTCGTCATCTGTTAAAGGGTCTGACCGGAGGGAGCAATCCGTATTTATGTCATTGCTGCGTTCGTTTTCATTCTCGTTCAGGAAATCTATTTCTGTTAGTTTCAATGTTGTTTTCGGCAATGTTTGAAGCGTGAGGAAACGAACATTCTTTGACTGCCACAGCTTCTTCAATGCTGGAATCCAGATTCGGAACCCGTCAAGGCGTCCGGCATAGCCGACGAGAATTCCGTACATAGCTTTATCATCCCATTTACTTGTTTTCGGCGTATGGTCATAAACATAACAAGGTGTGCCGAAGGGATGTAGGTTAGAAATATTTGGCGGCTCATTATAAATTGTCTCATATGCCGATTTGCCCGTTGTCGGACATATGTTTGTTATATTTAGTAAGTGTGTTGCACACACACAGGCTTCAGCCCAGAAAATTTTGGGGAGCCTTGCCGCTATCATCATAGTTCTTGCTAGTTTCGTTATAGTTTGATTATGTCGTTCAGAAACACCGTTCATTTCGTGAGCGTAGGGATGACTCGTAAGGTGTTCTGCCTCTATCTTTCTGAGTGCTTCGTTTAGAATATTATTTTGGAATTCTTTCCCTCCGTCAGTTAACAAGGCTTTTATATTCGTGCCTGTTTGGTTATGGAACCATGTCAAGTAGTCCTTCAACAGGCCGGCCGCTTCACTCTTTTCTTTCAAGAGATATAGTCTGTTGAAGCGGGAGTATTGTTCATGTACATTCATGATTAGAGATTCTAAGTTCAGGCACGGAAAAATCCAAGAATAGGCAGGCAAATAGGCACTCGAATATGCCGAAATAGGCATGGATATTTGAGAAAAAGGCACTCGAAATCAGCGAGAAAAACGAAAGGAAAACAACTTCGGGGCGGTTTAAACGCTTGGCCGAGTTCACGAGAGCATTCTATGCAGCCGAGAAGTAGGAAAAATCCATTTTTTATTTTATTTGATGGAGTGAATGAGAGAATCAGGGAAGATTTGGGCAACTTGCCTATGAAAATCCGAAAATAGGCAAAATCCCGTGAAATTCTCAAAATAGGCATTTTTGGGCATGGAAATTTGAGAAAAAGGCACTCGAAATCAGCGAGAAAAACAAAAGGAAAACAACTTCGGGGCGGTTTAAAGGCTCGGCCGAGTCCACGAAAGCATTCTAGGCAGCCGAGAAGTCGGAAAAATCCATTTTTTCTTTATTTGATGGAGTGAATGAGGGAATTCGGGAAGATATAGGCAACTTGCCTATGAAAATCCGAAAATAGGCAAAATCCCGTGAAATTCTCAATATAGGCATTTTCAGGCACTTTAAGGCATTTGCCTGAACATAGAATCTCTATTCATGATATACCTAGCACCACCAAGGGACGGGGGAAAGGGTCCACTGAGGTCAGTGTGAACCATCTGCCCCAGTCAGGCCGGAGTCACCGAGGTGGGCTTGCTCCGATAGGAAGCACGGTTTAATTTTCCGCGAATGCAGGACTCGCAGTCAACATGCTGTTGCTGGAAGCGAAGTCCATGCCTACGAAGAACTTTCTGAACTGTCCGCTTGTTGATATGACCAAGGGCTTCGTGGGCCTGTTGCAAGGTCGGATTTTTCTGGAGCACTGAGATATATGCATTGGGTTCGCTGCAGGGAACTCTTGGTGAGGCGTCAAGTACGTATAAACCGTGATCAGAATGAAAGGCAATTTGATGAGACTCGTTTGCGAGAAGGAATGCCGACGCAGACGCATTGACGGACCAGCCGTCAGAGAGCAGCGCCGACAAGGAGATCAAATTCTTTCGAAGATCTGGGCAGAATAGCGCGTGATCAAGGCGCACAACTACGCGATCAAGGGTGGTGTTCACCTCAAGCAGGATGGTGCCTGTTCCAACCGCTTGAAGGGTTTGGGTGCCGCCAACCCGAACTGTCAGAGGAGTTGCAAGATGTTGGTAATCAAAGAAGGCTTCTCGATGATTTGAGAAATGGTTACTTGCACCAGAGTCAAGAACCCAATGAGTATTGGAAGTAGAGCCAGGTGTTGGGACGGAGACGATGAAAGCTTGTGCTTCGAAATGGTCGGAAGTTGGAGAAATCTCAGCCAGAAAAGCTCGAGGATTGTGGGAATTGCCGCGCTGATTACCTCGACGGGGGGGGATTTTGGGATCGAGGCCCGTTCTGGCGAGGCGGATAGCCACCGCGGGGGTTATAGAACGGACGCTGGGGAAAATTTTGTTGGGGTTGAGTGTAATGTGCTCGAGGGGTGAATTGCGGATAGCGTTGGTACTGTTGTGACTGCTGGTACTGAGGGTTGTTTCCGCGATAGTTTGTTGTAAGGGATGGACGAGGGTTGTAAAAAGCCGTACGTGGAGCGTATTGTTCGGGTCGGAATTGTTGCCGAGAGTGGCGGGGTCGGGAGTTTTGATAGCCGTTTTGGTAATATTGGGGAGGTTGGAGTTGGGAGTAGTAAACGGCGGGGTTATTATTCTGGTTGACGCGAGAAGTCTGAGCTTCTGCGAGAAGGCGAGTCTGTTCGCTTTCGATGAGCGCATAAAGATTTGTGATCGTTTGTTGATCAGCTGGCTGAAGACCCCAAGTTTGTTTAAGGAAGACCCAGCCAGGCGGAAGAGCCTGCAGGAGGCACGGGACCAACATTGAATCATTGGTTCTGGCGCCCGCCATGAGCGCATCCGCAACCAGCTGTCTAAATTTTCTAACATTCTGGACCGGAGTTTTTGATGGATCAAAGCTATAGGTGAAAAGTAGTTTCATTGCCGTCTGCTGCCTCAACTGGGTTACATTGTCGAATTCCTCTTTGATACTTTTGAAAACCTGGGCAGCCGACTTGGTCGCAATGCCTTGACTGAATTTCAACTGGATTAACGGAAGCTCCAGTTGATTCAGAAGGATGCCACGGGCCAGAGCATTCCATTTATTGTATTCTGGGTCATCGGTGGCGAGAGTGCCCATGGCGGCCTCATAGCACTTGCCTTCGGAGGTCAAAAGGACCTCAATAATTGTCTTCCAGGCAACATAGTTCTTTCCAGCCAAATCGAGGCGAGTGTGGGAAAGGTTGCCAAGCTTGGAAGCACTGGTGGAGGTGGCGGGAGCGTCCGCCATGAGTGGAGCGTGGACGGAAAACAGTGGGAGGTCGTATTGAGATTCTGGTATATCGATAGAGCAAGAGTCTGAACCGAGATAAATAAATTCACTGGATTCGCTTTTCGTGGAGAAACTCATAGGGTAAGTGGGGGGAAACGCAGTCAGAAAATGACTGCCCACCGGTGCGATCTGGATACTTACTTCCTGTCGAGAAGAGAAAGCAGGACCCGAAGAAACACCGCGGAGTGGAGAATTGATGCGGTTGGTGAGTTTGAAGAGCCAAAAACGGGCTGATAACGTGTTGCACTGGGAGCGTATTCAGCTTGGGCCCACACTAGCTAGTTCGGGAACATGCACAGGCATTTACTCTTCTCAGGCACAGAGATCTGACGACTCGCACACGTACGAAAATGGAGAGTAGTTTATTCAGGGTTAGAATGGGGTTTATAAGGGAACCTAGGCTATGAGTGAGGAAGGGAAGCTACGAGCTAGGGTCTACCTATAGAGCACCCTATATCTATGAGATGCGGAACCGGGGTTCCTGGTACTACACAGCTGGAGCCCGTTAGGGCCGGTGTCTGAGCCACAATGCCGCAGTCTTCTTTTCAACGGATTCTTTCTGTACGGAGCCTAGATTGTTAGTCTTCTGAGAAGCGTCGAATTCAGATCGGATCCGTACCGTTTCGAGGTTTCACGGTCTCTGAGAGAAGCGACGACCGCTAGAGAGTAGTCGCGTCTCAACAGTGATGATTTTACTCAAGACACAGGCAACCTTGTTCTGTTTTCTGTCTTTTGGAGGGTTGAGAAGGCTTTCCCGGCCTCGACGACCGGCTCATTGTCGAACCCAATAGGCTTCGTAACTTTTGAACGGGGCTTCGAGGGGATACGAAATTTGTTCTGGGAGCTTGCTGGGGACCTTAGGGATCCACTAATATTCGTTTCGGGACAGGGCAAAGCAGTGCCCGCTTGCGTTGCACGATTCTTGCAACTCGATCGAATCGACGACTCCGGAGCGGTCCAAGTTTTCACGAGAAACAGAGCCGAAGCCATGGATTTCGGGGCTAAAAACAACTGGGTCGAAGTCATGGCCCATCATTCTATCCATACCCATGAGTACAGTCAGATTATTCGCAGTAAAAGTGAGGAAAATGCGATTTTAGAGTCAGACTGGATTTCAGCTCAGTGCGGTTCACGGCGACTGCAGCGCCCCCATGCGGCGGCTATTTCTGTCCGCGGCTGGCCCACTGTGCGACGTCGTTGTGGGACTCGAGGTTCGATGATGGGCTGACGGGTGGACTTCCGGCAGGGCTGTGGAAACTTTCCGGACTCGATGGCGGTGTAGGCACTTTGTTGATCATCTGGCTGTTCCGGCGTGTAATCTTCCCTGTATCCCTGTCTTCCACGATGTATGATCTTGGTTGCTGTGCCAACTGTATGATTCTGCCAGGCCTCCACACTTTGACTCTTGGATCGAAGATGGTTATACGGTCTCCTCCCTTCAATGGTCGTTTCATTTGACTGCTTCTGTCGTAGAACTGCTTCTGTTTTTCTCGTTCATGACGCAGAGCTTCTCGTACAGTTCCCGGATCCACGATTCCTGGCTTCAGCTGTTCTCTCGTTGCTGGTATTTCGGTGCGACATCTCCTACCCATCAGGCGTTGCGCGGGCGAGCCCAGCTCTTGCGTCCGTGGGGTGTTGCGCCATGCCAGAACAGCGTTGGAGTAGTCGATCGTCCCATACTCGAAACGCGCCAGGATTCTCTTTGCCTCCCTGACCGCTCGTTCTGCGAGCGAGTTTCCTTTCGGGTGATAGGGACTGCTCGTGCTCGTGTCAACTCCTCCAGCTCTCAGCTCTGATTTGAAATCCCAGCTACGGAAACAAGGTCCGTTGTCAGACCTGACACAAGTCGGATATCCGAAATGCTGGAATATTTCAAACATTGCCTCGAGAACCATTTTCGTCGACTGAGTTTGCACCGGTCTTATCTCCCAGTAGAAACTGTACGGATCCGCAACAATGAGATAGCTGCGACCCGCATACTCAAACAGATCCGCATATACTGTTTGCCATGGCATCTCTGGGATTTCACTGATGATCATCGGTTCCTTCGGGTTCCTCGGCTTCCTCTTCTGGCATTCTCCACACCTCGCGACGAACATCTCGATGTCAGCCGTCATTGCCGGCCAATAGATCGCTTCCCTGGCACTGAGCTTCATTTTTGTTGACCCCGAGTGTGCGGCATGGAGTTGGGCGAGAATCTCCTGTCTCCTGGAGCGGGCAACTATTACTCGATTTGATCGCATAACCAGGCCATCCTCCACATGGATTTCCTCCCGATACGGCCAATATTGGACTGCCAGCCGGGGAACTTCCTTTTTGTCGTCGGGCCATCCGTTCTGGTAGAGCTCAGCCAGCGTCCTAAGCTCTTCATCTGTTTTCGTCAGGGTGCGAAATTCTTCAAGTCGATGATCCGCGACAGCTGGTCGACTTACAAGGTTTATTGTCGGCTCACAGTCCAGGATCTCTTCTGACGGGTTGCGGGACAGATAGTCAGCGACCACCAACTCCGATCCCTTGCGATAAACAACGTCGATGTCGTAACGTTGTAATGTCATTCTCATCTTCTGAAGCCGAAGGGGTACTTGATGCAGTGGTTTTTTCATTATCTCTTGCAGGGGCTTGTGGTCGGACTCTACTCGCATTTTTTCTTTACCATATACGAAGTAGTGGAATTTTGTGCATCCGAAAACGATAGCAAGCATCTCTCGTTCAATCTGAGCGTATCGCTTTTGCGTCTCATTGAGCGATCTGCTAGCATATGCAACAGGATGTCCATCCTGTAGCAGTACAGCTCCCAAACCATAGAGAGATGCGTCGACTGACAACGTCAGGGGTCTTCCGGGGTCGAAGAAGCTGAGCACGGGGGCTTTCATCAGCGCTTGCTTAAGTAAGGAGAACGCCGTCTGGTGTCTCTCTTCCCAGATGTAGACTGTATCTTTCCGGAGTAGCTCTCTCAATGGGGCCGTCAGATCCGCGTAGTGTTGGATGAAGTTTGAAACGAAATTTGTCATTCCCAGGAATGATTGAAGCTCTTTCAATGTTCTCGGCGGTTTGACTCCTTGAATATCCTGCACCCGCGAGTTTTCCAGCGAGACTCCATCGCAGGACAGTGTATGGCCGAGATATGATACCGATGTCTTGCCAACCTGGCACTTGGACACATTGAGTACCATTCCGGCATCCACACAGCGCCGAAGTACCTCTCGTAGCCTCTCATCATGCTTGGATTTCGAGTCTGCCCACACTATGATGTCGTCGACCACCGTCGCCACGCCTCCAATGCCCTTAAAAAGATCATCTGTTAGTCTTTGAAATTCGTCAGATGCATAGGATTAGATATGGCAGCCGTAAATACGGTTAATACGGCCCGTAATTACGGCCGTAATTACGTTCCGTAGTTTTTACGGCATATGGAAAAACGCATAGAGCCGTAGTGGCTTCTACGGCCCGTATCCAAGATCCGTAATTACGGCTTCACATGGGGTTTTCCATAGGGCCGTAGTCGATTTTGCGGTTGAGAGTTACGGCTGCTACGGCTTTAAAGTACGGTCCCTGGTCTAGTCTCCGGTTGTGCGAAGCGATTTCAGCGAGAGCCGTTCGTCCGGAAACTTTTGAGTATGACACTCTCGATTTCTCCGGAGTCTAGAACCATCGTGTCGTTCTGCTTGAATGAAATGTGATCAACTAATGTGTCTTTGTTGGCTTTTTTGTTTGGTTGTTTTTTGTCACGACTTCTTAGTTGTTCTTTGATATGCTCCCAAGCAGCCGTTCTTCCAGAGAAATCATTGCCAGGGACCGTACTTTGAAGCCGTAGCAGCCGTAACTCTCAACCGTAAAATCGACTACGGCCCCATGGAAAACCCCATGTGAAGCCGGAATTACGGACCTTGGATACGGGCCGTAGAAGCCACTACGGCTCTATGCGTTTTTCCATATGCCGTAAAAACTACGGAACGTAATTACGGGCCGTATTAACCGTATTTACGGCTGCCATATCTACATAGGATATTCCATAGGGCATCCGAGCAAAGCGATATTTGCCCCACTGCGTTATAAATGTACATAGCATTGAACTTTTTCTATCTAGTGGAACCTGCCAGAACCCCTCTTTAGCATCCAGAGTGCTGAAGTATTTGGCTCCCGCCATCTGCGTCGTGATTTCCTCAAACCTCTTCATGGGGTAGTGGCTTCTCTCGATGGCTCTGTTGAGGTGTGTCGGATCCAGACACAGTCTTATCTTTCCGTTGTCCTTCTTCACTAGCACAATATGGCTCACAAATTCGGTTGGCTCGTCAACTTTCTTGATGATTCCGCGGTCCAACATTCGCTGCAATTCTTCTTTGGCGGCCTTTTGGTGCGCGACTGGGATTGGGCGACATGTGTTTGCCACCGCTCGGTAGTTCTGCTTCAGAGAGATCCGGCATGTGTGGTTTTTTAATCTGCCTTCACCTCTGAAGGCCGATGGAAACCTTTCCATCCACATTCGAAGTTCGGGATCTTCGGCGATCCGCCCGTTTCGCTCCCCCTTCCTCAAGCCGATCTTCCGATTGCATGCTCGTTGCCTTGACACTGCCGATTCTGCTGATCAACCCCAACGACTCGGCGGCGCTCCCAGTCACGGTCGGCATGACGTCCATGTTCAGTACGAAGAAGCGCTCAACCAGCTTCCGGCCCCGACACGCGATTTCCAGGTCAATAACGTTCTGGCAAGGGTACTTATCTCCAAAGTAGCTGCACAGCCTGGTCTTCACTCCTCTCATCTCTAGATTTTCCGAGCGCTCCAACACTTTCTTCACGAGCGACATCGGAAGGCAAGACACGTCGGCCCCGGTGTCGAGTTTGCACTGAACCGGAATCCCTGCTACGGTCATGTCCTCGTTCCATCTGTTTCCCATTTTGCTTTTGATGCCTGCAACATTCTTGATTGTCCCGATCTCGTAGTCCTCCATCTCCTCGTCGCTGTCAACCTCCGCCAGCATCCATACCTTGCGACGCGGCTCCTGTTTTGCGTGCGCTTTCTGGTCTGCATCCCTACGCTGCTCGTTCCTAGCGGTCTCCGGGCATTTTCGCATGAAATGTCCGAGTTTCTTGCAAATCGAGCATCTTTTTCCCTCTGCTGGGCATGTTGGGCCCCAATAGCTTGGTCCACATGAACTGCACCCATTTTTCCTGGAGACACTCGGTTGCTTCGATTGCCCGTACTTAGCCCTAACAGTATTCACTGAGCCGCCGGGGCCATTTGCAGTTTCACTGCGTATGATGGTCGAAGTCTTCGAGCCTGCCTCGAAGGATTTGCACTTTTCGATCACTGCCTTGAGGTCCTTGCTTTCGCTCTCAGCGAGAAGTTGCCTCTGAAGGGATTTTTCTCGCACACCAATCACAATGCGAGACCTGATCATACGCTCGTTAGCCTCGCCGAACTTACAGTCTCGCGCCGCTTTCCTGATTCTTTCCAAGAAACTGTCGAATCGCTCACCCTCTTGCTGATCTTTCGACTGTTGCCAGAATCGGAAGTCGTACAGGATCTCCGAGAATGCTCCACCAACGAGTTTCTTGAGTTTCTCTTGGTAGCACTTAAGCGAATCCTTATCCTCATCTGCGCCGGCGTTTCGCGCCCAGTCTCGTGCCCTTCTGCCGAGCGCATCCAGGAATGCATATTTCCTAAACTCCTCTGACTGCTCACCGAGCTTATTGAGAGCCGCATATATCCGCCATTCCCTTTGAAACGCATCCCACGCTTCACGGCGGTCTTCCGTGTCCGGGTCGAACGCTGTAGGCTGTCTTGCGATGAACAAACCCTGAGTTGTCGATGGCACGTTCTGTCCCTCGTCGGGCATTTTGGGTTGATTTCGTTCCTTTCTGACACCATGTGCTGTACTCTAGAATCTTGAGAAGCAGGGCTCCGGTACGTGCTGCATAACAGCCAACAACTGACTGAGTGGTTTATTTACAGACCATGGCTCCATTGTTATGACGTTTAAGTTAGCGGCGGGTCCTTACACGCGTTTATCTAGAAAACGAACTACGACAAACGTATTAAGTACTCAATGCTGAGGTCTGATGAGCACTAACTCTCACAGTCTCGGTGCACCAACTTTTATACATACACACGCAAAACAGCATTCCAAACACAAACACACGCCAAACAACAATAGCATGTCATTTCATTGCTTGCTAACACTACACTCAAAATAACATGCCTGACGACATGGTCGACAAAGGATTCATAACAAATCGTTCTTTAGCATGCTCGGTTAAACATGTTATTTGCATGCCAATTTAAATTTGATAACCAATCACTGAGCCCCCGGAATACCTGACGAAAATAGAATCAGTTGCCAGTTAGTGTTAGTATGCCAGCCTTAACTTGCCTGCTGATCTTCTTAGCTTTCCTTATAAACCACCTCCAACGAAAAAAAACGATTTTGAACCAATTTTTTTTTGTTTTTTTCTTGGCCACAGTAGAATGCTCCCAACTCAATACCATCTGCCGATTTTCCGAAACTGTTCCCATGGGTGTGAGCCCCATAAACAGGCTACAACATGCTATATACCTAGTTGAATCCGAACACCCCGGGGCCCCGCGATATATCTCATCCCGGAATGCTCTTTCAATGCCTTCCAACCAAAGCAATCCAAGCCCCTATTCTATACCCTAAGTGAAGAAATACCCGCATCAATGGTTTATACCATACTCCACGAACTAATAATTACTGTTAACAATCGTAATAAAACACTTCGGATTAAAAATTAACGATTTTGAAACACTTTTCTTGGCGACAGTAAAATGCTCCCAACTCAATACCATCTGCCGATTTTCCGAAACTGTTCCCATGGGTGTGGGCCCCCATAAACAGGCTACAACATGCTATATACCTAGATGAATCCGAACACCCCGGGGCATCGCAATATATCTTATCCCGGAATGCTCAGGTGATCAAGTCATGGCCGCAGAGAACGTGAGACGCCTGAACACCTCCGTAACAGATGACACTGATTCTCAACACGTCTGGGGTCAAAAACTAGAAAGTGGAACGTGACAGACGTAGGTGATGGAAACATTCTCACAAAACTCATAGTTCAAGATTGAATTGTGAATTCAGGCCCCAGGAAGTTTGAAATTCTTATCCTTGTACATTCTCCATCAAAAAATAATGATTTCTTTTCTTATCCAGTGACTTCAAAATGCTGAAAACACTATGATATATCCGATGCAATGATGAACCAGAACATTTCTGAGCAACGGACGTATCATACTCAAGTGCTTCATGACCCAACGATTCGATCTCTGAACTGGATGGCACGAGCTTATCCCCTCACGCTTTTCTTCCTTATTGACCAACCACGATTCGTTCCTGGAATCTCACTCAAACACTATCTACAGCAAAAAGGCCTACGTGTTGAATGAGGTCAGCAATAAACTTTAATACAACAAATTCTCGACATGATCAATAAACTCTGACAACGAAAAACTTATGCGACTTGTTGGGCTGTCCCCCAGTGCCTCCTGATGAAATCTACGCCAATGGTCTCCAAACGCACGAAACGTAGCCTTTAAATTCTTTAGCGAGTCAGCTGCAGTACCGGATGATGATTCTGGAGCAGGGGTGTCAAAGACGGGGCCAACGGGCCACAAGTGGCCCGTGGGTTTTCCGCTGTGGCCCGAGGCCCCCTTTCCAATTATGCCCGCCGGAATTTCGGCGGGCCACAAGTGAATTTCGGCGGGCCACAAGTGAATTTCGGCGGGCCACGAGTGAATTTTGGCGGGCCACAAGTGAATTTTGACGGGCCACAAGTGGCCCGTGGGCCACGTCTTTGACACCCCTTAAGACTTATGATATCGATGAAACTCGGGTGGCCCGCCAGCCGACTCCATGACCGTCGTTTGGCCCGCCGCGGTTTTGACTTTGACACCCCTGTTCTGGAGCCTCCCATCTATTATACACCCTAGACAAAGGACAAATCGGACATACATACTTCGCTTTGGTATCTCTCTCAGATATATGGAAGTCGGAAAGTAATGTCGTCTGCTACGACTTGACAAGCACCGTCCTCCGAGAGTCTCGTGAAACTACGGAAAATACCCCGAAAGTACGGAGTATAATCCAGTGAAACGGCGTTGGCTACAACTAACAGAGCCCCACGGACAAAACCTGACAGACGCGAGAAGTTCAGCCAATCCAGTGAGAATGGAATTCAGTTTGGTGTGTGTGGTGTGCAGCCGCTCGGTGAAAGCCGGAGACAAAATCAGATCCTGCAGGTTGGGCTGTGGAGCATTTCTCCACCCCTCATGTGCGGCTGAGCCCGCAATGGCGACAGGGGGACCCAGCTGCGGAAATTGCAGCTCGGCAGAGCCCAAAATCAGCCCAGAATCGCCTCTAGCCTGTCTGATGACCCGCATCCTCTTCCTCACCGACGTGGTTGTGGACCTCAGGGATGAACTGAAGGACGCGAAAGCGGAAATCAAACTCTTGAAGGCAGAGAAGAACCAAAACGGTATGTTTTCCACGCCAAAAACTGGAAAAACTAGAAATCCGTTCCGTTTCCCACCACCGCCCTCCGACCATTCAGCCGCATCAGGAAAACAGCAACAATCAGCTGGAACACTCGAAACTCGGAAGCGTCCCGCCGAAAACATCTTCGAGGGACTCTTCGAAAACAAACAAAAGACTTCCAAAACAGACCGAGTTCCGCCGCACCGAGCAGAAAACCCCGAACAAGGATCTCAGAGCAGCTTCCCAGGAAGAGGCCCAAGGAACGGAACCAATAGGGAACCCCGGAACGTGACATACGGAACAGGAGCAGCATCCATCCCGATCGCAACAGCTCCGATGGGATACACAGAGAGAGACCGCATCTTCGTCACAGGTATCTGTATCGAAGTGTCCCCAGAAGACATCCTGAAGTATGTGGCCACACTGTCAAAGAGGGTGAAAGCAGTGATCAAGCTCAAGTCCCGATCAAGATTCCCGACTCGCTCATCTTTCGTCATCGAGACGGAACGCGGTGAAAGTTCGCGCGTGATCAACCCATCGGTCTGGCCGACCGGAGCCGCGGTGAGAATGTTTGGTGGTGCACCAAGACACGACCAGATAGACTCAGTGGCGAACTGTGAGGCAGACAATGGACAGAGTGAACTTGATGTCACCATGACCGAGCAGACTACATCGGGGGACCGGCAGACAGCAGGTTCGGATTAGGTGTCCAACATGCGAAGGGTATGCTGTGGAACGTCGAAGGCCTCAGAAGTCTGATGGAAAAAGCAGAGAAAGACCCATTCGCCGACACAGAATATATCCTCCTGACGGAAACATTCGTACACGAACCGAACGCAGCATATTTCCCAAAACATAAAGCATTTTACGGACTGGCAGAAAAACAGACGAGAGGGAGACCGAGAGGAGGAGTAGCCATAGCAGTCCCTTGCCACGAAGACGCACAAGTACTGAAGACAGGAAGCCATTCGATCATTGTGGAAACTTCAGCCATGTATATTGTATGTATATATTCACCTCCACATCGACCAGTGGAGCACATCATAGACATCCTAGGTACATATATAAAGCTCTGTACCAACGAAACAAAACGAATACTGATAGGGGGAGACTTCAACTGTAACCTACTGAACAGAGAAGAGAGAATCCTGGCGTATGAGGAGGGCATCAGGGACCTTGGCCTCACGATAGAGTCGCCGAGAGCAGTCCCCACCTTCGTGAGTGATGACGGGAAGAGCTGTGTCGACCATCTGCTAACGACCACCGCGATGAAATCTAAACTCATTCGCAATTGCAGCACGAAACTCTCGCTGGACAAGAAACACCAACCGATGGAATTCGAACTAATGAATCCGCACACAGGGTTACAGCCGAGATCGGAACTCCCAAAACCCGAAAGAAAGATCAACATACGCGAACTTCAGAAAGCTCTCGCCAACGGAACAGCACAAACGGTGGACGGCATTGAAGGTTACATCAGATCAGCCATTCTCGACTCGTGCGCGAGTCGAACAGGAAGGAAGAGTCGGAAAAAACCGTGGTTCGACGCGGAGTGTAGAGCCGCAAAAACATACTCGATCGGCGCAGCCAGAGCCACCGAGGAAGGTACATGCGAGAGAGCTGTGTACAACGAGGCCCGGAAATTTTTCCAGAAGCTGAAGAATCAAAAGAGACAAGAATACGCAATCAAGGAACGCATGAAGAGAGTGAGGGAAAGCGTGAACAAACCGTGGATCCTCTTGCCACGGAGACCGCCAACAATCAACCCCCCTCATCAACGACGAAGCATGGGTCACGCACTTCTCGAACCTTCTGGAAGACGACGAACCGACGGCGGAAACGGAGATGAGCCAGGAGGATAGCGAAACAGAAGACCCAATAACGTTCGAAGAGGTGGACCAAGCGCTCCGACGAAAAGGATCACAAAAAGCCTGCGGACCTGACGGAATCTACTACGAACACCTGAGAGCCCACCCGATGACAACCGTGCCACTGCTGGTATGGCTCTTCAACGAGTGCCTACGACGGGGGAAAATCCCAGAGGCGTGGCGAAAAAGTACCATCATGCCAATATTCAAAGGGAAAGGAGAAGCAACTGATCCAGATAACTACAGGGGAATAGCCCTGACGAGCTGCACGTATAAAGTCCTCACCACGATACTGGTGCGAAGACTGGTGGACCGACTCCTGACGGACCTTCCGATCGAACAGTTTGGCTTTCTACCCGAAAGAAACACGACCGATGCGCTACAAGTGGTTATAGAACACATCGAACAGAGAAGGCCGAAGATGACGTACGCAGCGTTTGTCGACTACGAAAAATGCTTCGATTCCATACCCAGAAGACAGCTCATCCAGACACTGGAAACCAGGTTTGATCTGGAGCCTCAGATGAGAAGGCTGATTGGAAACATTCTGAGACCGAATTATCTGAAAGTTCGCAGTGGAAATCACACAACCGCAGCAGAAGTCCGACAGAACAAAGGCCTAGCACAAGGAGATCCTTTAAGCCCATTGTTATACGTAGTATACGCTGCAGGTCTGGCAGAGGAACTGCGAAGAGCTAAGGCGACATTCGTATTCTTTGCAGACGACTTGATCCTGCTCGCGAAAGACCGCCAGCACCTCCAGAGCTTCCTGCGAATCACAAACGCATGGAGCCAAGACCACGGCCTGAGAATTAACGCCAGCAAATCCAAAATCATGAGATTCAGCAACGGAGGGAAATACGCGAGAGAAGACAGAAAACTCTACGTGAATGGCACAAGACTGGAACTGGTCAGCAGTTTTCCGTACCTTGGAGTAGTGCTCACCCCAAGACTCAGCTTCACACAGCACCTGGAGACCAGACTGGCGAAAGCAGCAGCAGCCGCGAGCCAGATTGGTAGCCTAACGGACACAGACACCAAGCAAGTCATCAACCTGTTCCGCATCAAAATTGCCCCGATGGCCGCGTATGGTATCAGAGCATTGGCGCCTCATCTCACGCTGGAAAACCTACGGCAGCTGGACAGAGTCAAGTCCAATTTCGTGAAGAAGGCCCTTGGACTCCCTAGAAATTGCAGTTCGACTCTAGCGCTACACATGATCGAAGAAAGAAGCGTCGTCGAAGATCTGTTAATCGACAGTCCGCCGATACAACAGTGCACCCTGGACGCCTACGAGGCAAAAAGGGAAGAGAGAAACGTACAGTTCGCGATGGAACGGTACCACGAGGGCCCCGCCTTCAGAAGCAACAAATGGAAGAGAAGCCTACAGAAGAACCGGGGAATCATCTGCAGGACTACATGGCACGGTTTCCACCACCTTATGTGCCTGAGAGGGAACTGCTTCGACCCTGACGATTGTGTTTGTAAACATTGCGGAAAATTGTACATAGGCAGATATCACATTCTGGAATGCGAGTTTCTCGAAAATTATGTGCTCAAAGAAAAAATCGAAGTGCTGATGGAGCTAAGTAGCTCCTTTTAACTCTCTAGCTATACCTAAGCTGAATAAACCTGATTGATTGATTGATATATGGAAACGCAGGCCGTAGAAGGGGCGGTTAAGCGGCTTACAGACATAACGCATAGTGAAAAACATAAACGCTACACTTGATCGATCCATATGCTCCTGACAGTATTTCTCGATGAAACGATCACTAAATCGAACCGATTCTGCTCTTTTCGACAGTAGTACATCAACAACTCGCGCATGCAAAGGTTTCTTAACCGCGTCTGTCATCGGCTCCATTCTGTACACAATTCCGTCAGTATCCTGAACACTGAAACGACGATCTATTTTCACAACTGGACTTGGTTCTTGAGATTCCTCTGAGTCGTCGACAGCAGCAGATGAGTAACGCGGAACAACATGAAGGGCAACGGTGGATGGCTGAATAAGTTGATGACGAACATACAATTCTCGGTCCCTCTGATCGTTCGCACACGATGCGTTCCCATCCGCTATGTTAGGATTCTCTGATGCCATCACGAAAAGATCATCAGTCATTTGCACATCAGTGTTGATGGACAACGTTCTTGCCAACAGCAGCGCTGACCATTCAGACATTTTCATCCAATTGGAAATTCTCATAGCGCTCATGAGGAATTGTTGTATGACGAAGCTCTCCGAACTGGATAAAATAGCAGCATTGAGACTCCGTAGCCGACAACATTTTGAATCAGCAATCGTGATCAATCCACGGATGAGATCGTTCCAGAGCTCCCCGCTCTGATACCGATCATCATTCGGGATCAACCATGTAAATCCTTCGTCTTCATGATAACTCGTCGTGCTCGCTGATGAATTCTCCGGAATGAGGTGAAAACTTTCCATATTTTCTTGTCCAGCAAGGTTGAACGGGTGTAAGGGAATAGGATGGAATGATTGCTGACAATCCAAATCCACTGCGTTGGGCGCGGCAAGACCTTCATAATCTTTCATTTGAACAATATACGGATGACGCCATATGGTGAAAGGAGGACTTCGGTGAGACTCGAGAAATTGAAGACCGGCAGGGGTAACAAATAACGAAGACACATTGAATGTCTTACAATCAACGTCACCTGGGTCAGCCTGTCTTTTCCGAGTTGAAAGACGCTCCCCACAAACTGATCCTTGCTCAACGACACCACGCTGCCCTTCGGTTAAGCAAACATTGGAAGTTCCTGGAGATGCGCACGAAGTAGTCGCCGTTCGACATGGTTTCTGTTCACACCGAATGTCAAGTAAGCCGACGCCAACAGCATGGTCGATGAGAGCACGCCAGTACTGGACGGATCGTTTCGGCAGAAGACTATAAGATTTCGTCCAGAGGAAACGCAGTCGCAGCTCGAGTCGCCGATCAGACATCATATCTCGAATTGATTCCTCGGACATCAAGTCAACTGCAATTGGCCATGGCTGCCCAACCATATGATGGCTCAATTTGTTGGCATCTAACCATCTTGGCAAGCGATACGTATCCTCGACCAGCATCCTCAGCTCTTCGTCACACGACTCTGCGATGGCGATCCTGGTCCCGAAAGTATCGCTGATTCGACATATCGAACAACAGTCCAATTCTCGCTTCACGCCGCAAATCATGAAACAATTTTCACCATCCAGGTATTGACTAACAGCTTGCCAGATACAATTATGTCGATTGAACACGCTCCTTACAATCATCGCATCTCGCATGGAACAAGCAGCTTGAGATGCTGAACTAACGAATCTAGTTACGTAGCGGTGCCTACTCTCCATAAATGTCGATAGGAAGATAGTTGCTTTTGCCCGTGTTCCATTTCTCCCTGCCCGACCGACTTCTTGATAATAATCTTTCACTGACGCCGGATATCCATAGTGGATAATGTGAGAAACGTTTGATTTATCAAACCCCATTCCAAGCGCTTTAGTGGCAACGATCAAGGTTACAAAATCGAGCATAAACAAATCCAGATGCATTGTTGGAAAATAAGGCTCAAATTGACTGATTTCTAGCTCAGAGATAAGAGTTATACTGTGAGAGGGATGCCACGAATAAACACGAGACGTTCACGTTCGTCGGTGCAACCAGAGTGATCTTTATTCCACGAAATACTGCTTTTATAGTTCAGTGTTCACACAGACGGAAGACTGAAAGGGTTGATGTCTGACCTACATAACTAGACTGGGCTTCCGGAAGTTAAACACAAACACTGTCCAGGAAGTGGACGGACCGTTGACCAAAACACTGAAGTTGCGCATAGAACAGTTCCGTGGACATCATAGCTTGGTTTCCGTGATCAGAGTGAGGGCTATCTGATATTCTATCAACATTCTCCACCTAGGCTGAACTCTGATCAAAGAAAGAACAAAAAAATGCGTTTTCCACGCCTTTTCCAAGTGCTACACGGGTGCAGTTTTTCTCCCGTGTTCCATCGTTATCGATTTTCCTTATCGCAAGCCTTCCGAATTTCCTAAGCTAAGTTTATTCTCAAGTGGAGGGGGCACGTGCTTATCTAGCTAGACTTTGTGCAGCCACGCAAGACAATGCACATCGTATGGAGCTCTCACTCTCTGATACTCTCTATATAAGCAGGTGCTTAGCCTATTCTCTCTGTGGATTCCCTCCCATCTCTAAATTCCACGATTCATCGTCTTTTCTGTGATCCAACCAAAAATTCTTGTGTGCTGCTTCGGGTGTCAATTTCGTTGACGCTATCTGTGCGTGAACCGAAGAACTGCTGCCTTTGCTTTCTTCGGTTCGAACAATTCTAGTCACAAATCTAGTCATCTACACCCCCTTTTTCCTCACCACCCCTTTTGGTGGTGATCAGCAAGTCTTTTTTCTTGCGACTTTGTGACTGTGAAGGCTCAAGCCTATTGTGCGAAGGAACAGTGAGTCAATGAGTGTCGTCATCCGAAAAGGGCCGGCCAAAACCTCAATTTTCAACAGAAGAAGCAGCGACGATCCCCTGACCAAGAAGGATTTGACGAATTTTATCTCCAGAATGAACCAAGAGGCCCTCACTTCTCCGCTGCCACTCAATCTTGATTCCCCGTTATCGACGGGTGAGAGTCCCGTGACCAATCCTTTCATACAACAAGAAGTCAGCCAAGCGAGTGCCGTTGTCACTCAGGACGTCAACACCCAAGCCGACGTACAATTTGCGGCTAAACTACGAGTGGGACTCAAGCTCAAGATCTTTGTAATGACGAGTGCTCTCATAACAACCAGTGCAATTATTCTTAATAGTGTCACCAATGGAATACTTCTCAGTGAGAGAAGTAAACCAGATCAAATCTCCGGAGTTCCTATCCCAAAAATCGACCTGCCCACATCGCATCTGACCTCTCCGATCTTCAAAGTCTGGGAACGCCATGAACCACAAAACGACGGCGCCCCATACGTAGATTATGTGCTGCAGGAAAAGTTCCGGAAAGTTGTAGAGTCCTACAATCAACATCCTCATCAGCAGTCGGAGACCGTGGCAATGATTTTACCCTCCAAGACGGCTCCTTACCAACCATCGGAGACGGAGAAGATGCCTTCATCCATCAAACACGAAGAGCGGCGCTCGACTCCATCCACTACTGCAGCTCCATCGACAACTTCGGAGCCTTCGACGACTACGGAGAAGATTCAACTTGTGACTTCAGCGCCAGAGGAACATTTCCCGATTCCTTTCCGCAGTTTCGCATGCAACCTCATGAGCCAACACTGGGTCTGTTCTAAATCTGGATCGTCATTCTGCATATTCTTCAGCAGCGCTGTGCCTTCATCTTCATCTATTGTGGTAGCGCCAATTACTTCTGTTATCAATCCCAAGGATATGATGGATAGGGAGCTTCATAATTTTAAATGTAAAGGAAAGATGCAGGTCAAGTTTGTCCGATCATCCCATGTGGAATCTTAGTTTGTCGAACTTTGAGTCTTTTACTCTTCTTATGTTTCCTTTCCTGCTTCGCAATCAGAATAAAGAAAGCGCCTCTTAAGCTTTTCTTCTCAGCGAGGACTCCACTGTATTATTCTTTCGAACCGTCTTCCTTAACGTTACTCTAGGAAATATCCTCTACAGTCTCTTGGTATGGCATGTCAGGGCTAGCGGGCAGAGATGAATATTCTCTTCGTCTCATTTTTCTCTTGATTATGGTGGCTACGATAGCCACGATCGTTATCAAGACGCCAACGGAGATGAGAATGACTATCCGTTTAGCTCTCGATCTTGGTGGTGCCGGAGGAGGCAATGTAGTCGAGGCCGGTGATTCCGTCGTTGGTTGCGGAGATGAAGACGTGGGAGCGACCGTCGTTGACGCGTTCCTTTTCTCAAAGTCTTCCCAGATCTCCTCACCGCCAGAGGGCGCTCCATCTGGTCTCAGGCACACCACCGTCGGAGAAGCGAGCATCTCACAGGCGATCTCGGCTTGGAAACAATGACAAACGAAAAACTGTTTCGATTGCTCCGAGATTGTGCAACTGAATTTCTCTGCCTGGCACTGCTCATCGCAATCCGTGTACTTGAAGAATGAGTCGACAGTGTTGAGTGAGAGCAAGAGATATGTGAGTGCTGCGAGGATCATGGTCAGTTCTCAATCTTTCGCTACTGGTTGAATTCCAATCTCTTCTCTCAGCTTCTGGAATCGAGTTTTATCAATTGGTTTAGTGAATGCGTCACTCAAATTCTCGAGGCTTGGAATGTAGGATATCTCTAGCTTCTTCTGCTCCACCTTCTCTTGAATCCAGAAATATTTCACCTCCATATGCCGTGTATTTCTACTTTGCTGAGACTCATTCACCAACCTCAATGCTGCCTGATTATCTATGCGAATCTTTGGTACTTCGGGATAGCCTAGCTCACTGACGAGTCGATGGAACCAGATTGCCACCTTGCCGAACTCTGCTGCTGCAATGGTTTCTGATTCACATGTTGAAAGAGCAATGGTTGGCTGTTTTCGACTCGCCCAGAAGAGAGGGCCACCACTGGAAACTATAACCATTCCGGTGGTTGACTTCCTCGTCCTTGGGCATGCTGCGTAATCACTATCACAGAAGAATTTGAAAGCGCCATCCTTGTTTCCATCGTAATGAATCCCGTAATTTTGAGTCGCATTGAGGTATCTCAGGAGCCGCTTCGCGCTATTCCAGAGATGCTTTGTGGGACAGTGCAAGTATCTCGAAAGATAAGAGACTCCAAATGATATATCTGGTCTCGTGCCCTGTGCTAGGTAATTTATCGATCCCACAAGCTCTCGATAAGGAACATTTTCCACTTTCTCTGAGTCCTCAACGGAGTAGATGCACTTATCAACCGGTGTGGCAACTGGTTTGGAATTCAGCATATTGTAATTCTCCAGGATGGTTCTCAAATATTGCTTCTGGTGAATAATCACGCCCATGTCAGGAGTTCTCTCGATCTGCAATCCCAGAAAGTAACTCAATGGTGCATACTTGATTTCTAATTTCTTTTTCAGCTTTCCAAGAAACTCAAGAATGACCTTCTCACTCACGCCCATGATGATTCCGTCATCAACGTATAAAGCAATCGTGATCTTATCAGAGTTTTTGCTATGAAACACACAATAGTCAGCACTATTCTGTTCAAGCGACAACTCTGAGAATATGGATTTGATCTTCAAGTGGAACATCCTGTTTGACTGCCGCAGTCCGTAGATGGATTTCTTGAGTCTACAAACTCTTCCGGTCTTGTCCTGGAATCCAGGGGGCTGATTCATGAAGATCACTGGCTCTTCTAACTCAGCATAGAGAAATGCTGTCTTCACATCGAACTGATATGTGACTAATCTTTCTTTTGCTGCGATATTCAAGATTGTACGGATTGTTTCGAATTTTGCTACTGGAGAATAAAGCTCATTGAATTCTTCCCCGGCGCGTTGAAGAAACCCCTTGATCACAAGACGAGACCGAAACTTTTCGATGGCACCTGTTGGTCCACGTTTCACTTTATAGACCCAGCGGCATGGCAAACTTCGTTTACCGGGTGGTAGCTCCACCAGAGTCCAAACATCCAGAGAATCCATGCTTTGGATCTCCTCCTTCATCGATTCCAACCATGATTCTCTGTCAGGTGAACTCATTGCTTCTTCATACGTTTTGGGCTCATCTGGCAAATTGCTCCCACTGCTATTGACCGCAGCGGCATTTGCCTCATATCCATATCGTTGAACTGGTTTGAGTGTTGATCGGTCTCTAAGAGTCATTCGTCTGCTCTCTTGAGCTGGCTCAGTCTGCTTTCTACTCTTTGCTCTACTGCCTCTTTTCTTTCGTTGATTGCTAGAAGTTTCATTCGCCTGACCTTTCTGCTCACCGCTACCTGACTGCCCTTCACCTTCAGAACCTAACGGCTGCTCCACCGACCCGCGTTGCTGATGCTGCTGCTCTGAATCCTGCTGCTGCTCACTCTGGCGCTGTCGTTGACTCATGGCGCGCTGCTCTTCAGACGAAGGCTGCTGCTGCTGTGAATCTGACTGCTGCTCTGAGCGGCGCTGCTGGGATTCTAGTGCGCGCTGCTGCACACTAGTCGACGGGAGCTGCCGTTCGGCTGATGATGGATTTTCTGGTGGTTCCTGGTTCACTTCTTCGTTCTCGTTGTTAGCTGATTCCTCACTTTCTTCTGGGTTGTTGTCCGGTGCACTATCTGGTCTTTCGTTGAGGGAGTCCGCCTCGTTGTTGCTGTTGCCTGGAGCTGTTTCGGGCCCGTTGTTTGATGCTCCACCGTCTGAAGGATCTTGTACACTGGAGTGCTTGAGAGGACCTTCTCTGAGGAATCGAATATTGTTAGATACTCTGACTAATCTTGTGCCAGGTATGAGGACCCTGTATCCGAGGACACCATCATTCAGACCAACGAGAATTGCTTCGACACTTCTGTCCGCGAATTTCTTTCTTTTCGGATCTTGATCGAGGAGGAAACATTTTGTTCCGAACGGGTGCACTTTCCCTAGATAGGGTTTCCTGCGATAGATTATTTCATATGCCGATTTGTTTTCTATTTTGTTGATTGTGATCGCATTTAGAATTTGGTTGCTGAAGTTGATTGCTTCGGACCACAGTGTTTTGTTCAGTCCGCTGTCGATCAAGATTGTCCGTGCCAGATCCAGGAGGGATCTGTTGGATCTTTCGCTGATTCCGTTCTGCTGAGGTGTCCTAGAATTCGAGGTCGTATGCACCGCCCCTGTGTGTCTGATGATATCATCGATCTCCTGGTTGAGAAATTCAAGTCCACGATCGGTGTGAAGTCTGGTGATGTTCTTTCCAGTTTGTGTCAAAAACCACTGAACATAGTCTCTGATGCATGAGGCTGTCTGATCTTTGGTTTTCAAGAAGAACACTCTACGGAATTTCGAGTACTCATCCGTCAGTACTAGGAAGTGGTTATGACTGTGGATTGATGGTGGTGTTGGACTGCAGAGATCTCCGTGGATGACACCTATGGCTGATGCTCTAGCCTCCTGAGGCTTCGTTCTGTATGAGGATTTTGTTTGCTTGCCCCTGATGCATGATGTGCAGTCAGTCAGATCGTCAACAAAGGGTATTCCGGTTCTAAGGAGTACTTGCCGAACTTTCTCCTTGTGTACGTGCGCCAGTGCTCGGTGTGCCTCCTTCAGACTGATTGGACTCTCTTCAGCGATGTCCATTGCCGCCATGGCATGCGCTGACTTCGAAACACTGGCTCTCAGTTTGTAGAGCGCTCTATCACGTCCGGCGAACACTTTTGTCCTTCCTTTGGACAAGATCATCCCTTCGCTACGGACAGTACACCGGAACCCTGAATCTAGAAGTTGACCTAAGGAAATCAAACAGCAGTACATCTTAGGTACATGAAGTGTCTTCTCTAGCCGCAACTTCACTTTTCTGTCACCACATTGAACAGTGATCTCGATCGTTCCTTCTCCATGTGCTCTGATGGTCGAGGAATCACCGAGATGCACTTCCCGGGGTGGTTCAAGTGGTACGTACTCAATGAAATAGCTCTTGCTGTTCATAATGTGACATGTTGCTCCTGAATCGATTAGCAAAGAGATGTCATCCGTTACCTCTAATCCCTCTTCTAGAGTCGGATGATGGTTGACGGCTAGCACTTCTGCGACTTGCGCATGTGTCTTCTGTTGACGGTTGTTCGGCTTTCTTTTTGAACGGCATTGGAACGCTTTGTGTCCTCTCTTGTTGCAGTTCCAGCAGATGATCTCAGTTGTTCTTTGATATGACTGACTCTGGCTTCTCCTCATGTTTGTTCTTGTGTGTGACTGGCCTCCACGGAATGGCCGACGTCCACCGACTCTGGCTGCTAGAGCTGTTGTATTGCCCTGAGGATCACGCATGGTTCTTCGAGCTTCTTCCGCGTAGATCATTTCCACAAGATCAGCGTAATCCTTTTGCTTCGGGTTCTTGAGTGCCCATCCTTGCTTGAATGGTTCCCAGCTCTGTGGTAGTGATCCCACAAGCCTGGAGGTCATGGCTTTGGCGTTGATTCCTGAATTAGTCTCTTGTAATTCGTAGATGATGGCTTGGTAAACGTTAAGATTGTCGGACACTGATTTGCTGTTGTTCCACCTGAAGTTCGAGAATTTTTCGATCGCTATGTCCGCGAAGATGTCACTTTTGCCGGTGTATCTATCGTTGATACGTTCCCAGGCATCCTTCGCTGTCACGAAGACTGAATCTTCAAAGAACATTCTCATCACTGTATTTTGTTGAAGAGAGTTGAAGATAATTTCACGAGCATTTTGATTGCCGATTATGTAATTTTCCTTATCTTCTGGTTTGGTTGAGGGATCAAGTCTGCCGATGATGACATCCCAGGCATACTTTGCCGATTGGAGGTTAACTGGGAGGAGGGACTTCCAGGCGAGGTAGTTCCTACCGTCATCTCGCAAGATGACCCGGTTCTTCTTCGTGTGGGTCTCACTGGACTCCGCCATGGCTGATCGTTGTCTGTGGCGTAACACACTACAACTCTTCACTACACTCTTTTCACTGATAAGTTCACTCTAAGTTCCTGATAGTTGGAGCACTAGGCACAGCTGGTCGTGCTGATAACGGTTTTATGTTGGAAAATAAGGCTCAAATTGACTGATTTCTAGCTCAGAGATAAGAGTTATACTGTGAGAGGGATGCCACGAATAAACACGAGACGTTCACGTTCGTCGGTGCAACCAGAGTGATCTTTATTCCACGAAATACTGCTTTTATAGTTCAGTGTTCACACAGACGGAAGACTGAAAGGGTTGATGTCTGACCTACATAACTAGACTGGGCTTCCGGAAGTTAAACACAAACACTGTCCAGGAAGTGGACGGACCGTTGACCAAAACACTGAAGTTGCGCATAGAACAGTTCCGTGGACATCATAGCTTGGTTTCCGTGATCAGAGTGAGGGCTATCTGATATTCTATCAACATGCATTTGTTTGTGTACTTCCTTAGCGTGATAAGTTACATGTCCGATTCGAGCTTTCTTCAAAACAGCACTGATGGCTTCGACTGCTTTCACATCAGTTACATACACTATCGTAGGCTCGGTAAAATCGAGGACACTAACCAAATCTTGAAGAATTGATCTTGCGTTCAGCACTCTAATATAGATATTTGATCGTTTCGAAGCACAACGATGAGTTATGAATGGATGACGGGGCAACGAGGCGGATATTGCCGCTACATCAGTTGGTAATAAAGGAGCGCTGCACATTAAAACTGGAGTCGTGCTCGGATAAAAGTTGGTGGCAATCGATTGCAGTAGTTTGTGACGAGCAGGTCGAAAATGGCCCCAGTCCACGATCGAATGACACTCATCAACGACAATTAGTCCAACTCTACCAGCCTTTTGAAGGTACTTGAATTTCCCGAGATAGCAGTTGAAATATTCTGGAGACGTGACAAGAACGAAAGTTTCCCCATTCAGACAACGGTTCAAAATGTCTTCGTTACTATTCTCAATATACCCAGAATTTTCTCCCGCAGGAACTCCACCGACATGTTGACTGCGACGATGCCTCGGGCCGAGGAAAACAGTTGTCACTCCATACTTATCGTTGCCACAACGAACTTGATCAAAGCAGAGCGACCTCAGTGGAGCTATACAAACGACACTGGTCCTCAAATAAGCCGACACAAAATAGTACAATAAAGACTTGCCGCCACCCGTTGGCATGATCGCGAAAACGGAATGCTTTTCCAACAAACTACGAATGATACTCAATTGTTCAAGGCGAAAATGTTGTATCGGAGGAAATCGCTCTCTAAGGTAAGCCTCCAATTCATCAATTTCAATTCAATTCAATTTATTTATAACTTCATCTGCAGGCACAAGGCCGCATAGATGGTAACAACGGGCAGCACGGAATAAGATAACAGGCTGCAGCAAATTGTAGAGATCACAGTGAAGGACTATTGAGATTCTAGTAGAAAGACTCTGAGTAGACGTTTGAATCGGGCGTACGATTCAACACCGCGGATTTCGGAAGGCAGGGTGTTCCAGACGACGGGGGCCTGGTAGCTCGGCGCGGCGCGGGCGGCCGTGGTTCTGGGGTAAGGCACTCGCAGATCCGTAGGGTCGTGGCGTCGAGACGAGACGACAGGGCGGGGTGGGAAGCAAAGAGTGAGCGGTAAGGTTTGGCGAAACGCACGATAAGCGAGACAGGCGATGCTATGTTTGTACAGTGCAGGGACAGAGATGATGGAGAGTGGGCGAAAGCGGGCGGATATGGAGGCACGAGGAGCTAGTCCTAAAACTGCACGTAAGCCGTTTTTTTGGACAGTGGTCAGCGACGAGAGGAGGCAAGATGGGGCCGAGCCCCATATAGATATGCCATAGCTGAGAGTACTGATGAAAAGAGCTTTGAAGACGATCATTAGGACTCCCCGAGAGAAACCGGCTCGCCGTAGGCGGCTCAGACAGTACACAATCGCGGTTAGCTTGTTACGTAAGGAGGAAATGTGCGAGTTCCATGCAAGATTGTCTTTTAGTGTGAGTCCAAGACAGCTAGTCTCAGAGGAGAGTGGGAGCAGCGTTCCCTCCCAAAGGATTGAAGGAGAGGAGGGCGTGGTAGGGTGATGTCTGAGCCTGAACATGAGAAGCTTAGACTTGCTGGCGTTTATAGAGAGGCGAAGGACATGGAAAGCATCTGCGATTTGAGTGAGGTAGCCATTGAGTTTATCAAGGTCAGTTTGAACGGAGTTTCTATGCGCCCAAAAGAGGATAGAGGTATCGTCGGCAAATGCAACTGCACGAAGCAAGGGTGAGATGGCATTTGCCGATTTGATGACAGAATTTATGTAGACAAGGAAAAGAAACGGTCCAAGGACAGAGCCTTGCGGTATACCACGACCGATGGTACCGATAGCATCGTTGCAATGATGATTGACACATTCACGCGAATCCATTTCGTTAAGTAACCAAACGGAACGAAACAGCCTGCAGACCAATCGGAACAGATGAAGGCTATTGCCATAAGAGGCTATATAAGATTCCCGGGCAATGTACCAAGACACTAGCATGCTATGAAACTGAATCTCAATGTAACATGCTACTCACAATCTAACGACGAGCACTCTGACCCGTGAACAGATTTTATAAGAAAGAATATTTAGAGTCTGCCGCAACCCGTTGGCCTGATCGCTAACAAAGTATGCTTTTCCAACCACATACAAATGATACTCAGTTCAGGGGCGTGCCCAGGGGGGGGGGGGGCCAGGGGGCCCCCCCCCCGAAATTCCGATCCTGCCCATAGGGTCTTATGGGAAGGATCACCATCATCATCTGTTGGCCCCCCCAAAACCCTGACAAAGTGCCCTTGGCCCCCCCCAAAAAAAAATCCTGTGCACGCCCCTGACTCAGTTGTTCTTAACGATAATAATGAGTCGGGAGAAATCGCTCTCTACGGTAGCCTCCAATTCATCATTCCTAAGATCAATGACCCATCCACGCGAATCCATCTGGATAAGTAAGCAATGAAGACGATACAGTATGCAGAACAATCGGAATAGGTGCAAGATATTGTCATGAGGGATATATGAGATTCCCAGGCAATGTACCAAGACACTAGCATGCTATAAACTGAACTACTGAACTGATCATACAAGAACGTCATACTCACAGCTCAAGTTTTACAGAATGATGCCATTAGAGCTATTCTCGGTCTCAGTAGAGACACCTCTGTCTCCATATACTACGCAAGACTTAAGATCCTCAAGATCACTGATTTGGCATTTCTCAAGACAGGACTCCTGGCCCACAAAGTTGTTAACTCCAGGATCCCCCCAAACAGGACCTCTGGTTCTCTGTAAACTTCCCGACAGGCCGAGCAGGTCACGCGATGACTACAGGGTACCCAAATTCAGAACCATGATCGCTAACCACAGCCTTAGATACCGCCTTCCTGATACATGGAACAAACTACCTGATAATGTCAAAGATGCCCCTTCTTTCAATGTGTTCAAGAACAGACTCACCAAGGTGTTACTAGAAAACTACAAGTCGACGGCGTAGTTTTTTTACAATGTAGATAGCGGTAGTCTTACCATCATGTGTATTCTTCAAAGATTGTGTATAATAATACCTTTGTTACAATAATTGACCTATGTCCCTCGGGACCGGTTGGCAATAAACCCAGATTGAGATTGAGATTGAGAACCTCAATATAACATGCTAGTAGCATGCTAACGAAAAACACTCTGACACAGAAACCAATTTTTACGACAAAATATTTTGGATTTGCCGCAACCCGTTGACCTAATCGCGAACACAGTATGCTTTTCCAACAAACTAGTAGTGATACTCAGGTATTCATAGCAATGATATTGTATCGAGGGAAATCGTTCTCTAGATGGGTTTCCAATTCATGTTTGCTATGTTCATCGACACTTCCACGCGTATCCATCTGAATAAGAAAGCAATGAAGACAATACAGTATGCAGAACAATCAAAATAGGTGCAGGCTATTGCCATGAAACGCTATATGAGATTCCCATGCGATGTAACAAGACACTAGCATGCTATGAACTAAACCTCAATATAACATGCTAGTAGCATGCTAACAAAAAACACTCTGATACGCGAACCGATTGAGAAACGGAACATTTAGGAATCGACAATTAATTCTAGTGAAAATCGATGACTTTCTCATCTATTACGATCAATTCAAGACCAAGCAACCACTACCCATCCCAATACCAAAAACTCTGGCCAGATCATATCCTTGAAACGACTCCTTTGATTATTCGACCGCTAAAGAATACGAACAAGATACACTCATATCTAGTTAAATGTCGCGACAAGTGCACCCATCACGGTTGCCGAGATCTCAACAAACAAACAAACTACCATGCTCCACGATGCATACTGAAGACCCAACATCTAACATGCCCATTGGTAGCATGGTGACCAACAAAATGTTATCGAAAATAGTTTAGTTTCAAAGTATTTCTTTATCGGCTACATAATTTCAAATCAACTACAGTCATTCAACCAGCAAACACCATGTTCATTGCAAATCTTTCACAATCATTACAAAAATATTCATAGTATATAGGACGATCTATCTGAATACTGACTGATTCTCCGTTCTATGAAATGAGATGAAAAAGTGTACAATTTCAAACATCGGTTGACTACCAAGAATGTCGCTGAACTGCGAACCCCAAGAGGGCGCGACCGCAGCACTCATCGCCTGATAAAGCTCGGGCGCTTCCTCAACACCTTCCGAAGAAATAACCGACAGGTCCGCGCTTTCAATAGAATTGCGAGGGACGGCCTCGTCGGCAAACACGAACGCTGGCATGATCAAGCCTGAGATTGTTTCAAAGACAGCGACCTTTACAAGCGATTCCACACCGCTAACGCCAAGTTCTGATGAACACAAGCTCCACAATACCAGCAACCTTCATTTTATACTAGACCAGGCAAACAACTTGCAATAAACAAACAACAACGGCACGACACTAGCAGGATACAATCAGTTTCCGAGCATTATACTAACATGATTATAACATGCTATACAAGAAAACATACGCATACAGTAAGCATGTTATTAACATGCTATATTGAACATGCTCAACAAACATCATAAGCGCATGAAGGAAACTTCGAAGAGTTGGAATATTTATTTCACACATGGGGATGTAACATACTCCAAGTACACCCAATAGTTCGTACCAAACACTACTAACCACTTCCGACAAGGATATAGCGATTTTAAGCAAGTTTTCATAAGCTCGAAAAAATGATTCCAACTCATTACCAGCTGCAGCTTTTCGAAAACTATTACTGTGGATGTGATGGCCCATCAACGGCCAACAACATACTACATGACGACCGAAATCCGAAAACCTTGGGACATCGCTTTATACTTAATCCAGGAATGCTCTTTCGAAGCCTTACCAGCCTACACGACTCAAGTCTCGATTACACCCGAACGGCAAGACTGAACCCCCATTTGGAGTCTGTAACATAAACCAAATACAATTAATTACTTTTATGGCCCATTTTTATCCACCTCCGACAAGGATATAGCGATTTTAAGCAAGTTTTCATAAGCTCGAGAAAATGATTACTGTAACGATCACGTCAACTGATGGGGTTCTTATTGAGTATTGCGGTATCCTTCACAATCAAATAAGTTCGTTTATTGCACTTGTCACTCGTAGATTCAACTCGTTCAACTTCCAATTTCATCACAAATCAAATCTCTTTCTCTCTTATTGTCGTCTGCTACGTCTCTGTAGCGCTCTTCTCTTGAGCGCTGCTGACACTCCCGGCGGATGAGAGTTGGAAAACTTCTGATTAATATTTTACTCTCATCTGAGGACTATTATTCAACTTAGAGTCGACTTCTATGAAACATTTTTTACAACTCCTTGGTGCAAGAGAACACCTATCATACAACTTCTAGGGGATATAATAGTGAGAGCGGCCTTTGCAGCGTTCGCCCGTTTCCGACCCGCACTACACATGATCGAACGACCTGATCCCTACCGATATTGAGTTTTTCTACCCTTCCTAGTCTCCACACTAGCTTTGGCTTGTTGGCATCACTAATTATCACAACCTGCCCTATCTCAATCGTTTTCGTGTCTTTGGGTTTGCTCTCGTGAAAATTCCTCAGCAACAAAAGATATTCATGTTCCCATCGTGTCCAAAACGCTTCCACAATCCTTTTCTTGTGTCTCCAACGTTTCAGTAGATCGGTGGCCTTAACCTTGGACGGCATGAGTGAATCTTGCGCAGGGTCTTCTGTTCGGGTCACCAAGAAATGAAGCGGCGTTAGAACATCCACATGTTCTGACTCCGGGACTTGACACAACGGTCGACGATTCAGAATCATTTCCACCTCGCAGAGTACAGTAGCCATCTCTTGCCAATTGACGTTCGCCCGACCGAGAACTCGCTTCAACGATGATTTCACGCTGCCGACTAGTCGTTCCACGAAGCCGAGATACCATGGAGCCTTCTCCACCGAGAACTTCCACTCGATGCCGTCTCTCCCCAAGCTTTCCTGTACAGAAGGCTGGCTCATCATCTCACATAAAGTTTTCAAATCTTCCGCTGCCCGCTTGTAAGCCTTGGCGTTATCCGAGTAGAATGTTCGGGGACAGCCTCTCCTAGCCTTGAATCTTCTCAAGCTCATCAGAAACTCTGTTGTCGTCAACGAGTTCAGCATCTCCAGATGGACCGCTCGCATTGCACGACACGTGAACACGACAACCCAGATCTTCTTCTGATCGTCTCCATCCTTCACATATAGCGGTCCGAGCACATCCGTTCCAACATGCTCGAATGGCTGAGACTTCGTAACTCGTATGTCGGGCGGTTGTCCGACGCTCGTTGACAATGGCCGTGCGTGGAATCGGCGGCAATCTTTGCAGGCATGGATGATATTCTGTATCACGCGTCTCCCCTGAGGTATCCAATACTTTGAGCGAGCTGCCATGAGAACATGACTAGTGCCTGCATGACAGTTTTGCTCGTGGATATCCTTCAGGATCAGCCTGGTGACTGGATGCTTGGATGGCAGAATTACAGGATTCTTGGGAAGCTCACCCACGTGCGCTCCCAATCTTCCCCCGAGAACGAGAACGCCATTCATAATCGAAGGGTTGAAGACCCGTAGTCGAGAACTGCTTGGGATAGATGCCCCCGCTGTCAACGCACGAATCTCGTCCGCAAACGACTCTGCCTGTATCTGTGAAACGATGAATTCTTCTGCCTGTCGTAATTCTGCCACCAAGATCGGCTTTGACAAATCACTCTTGCCGATGCGCTTCCGCCAATACGAAACCGCTCTCCGGAACCTTGCGATCGCTCGTACGTATATCGACCATCGACTACAAGTGTCGAATCGCAGAACTACGGGTGGGAGATGCCTTGGTGCAGGGTCCTGGGCGAAGTTTACAAGCGTCTCAGGCATCGGCTCCGCTCTGGGTGCGATGAAACTCCGGAATTGCAAAGGCTTCATAGTGATCCTGTTGATCTGAATCTCGCGCGATGCACGACCAGCGAACTGTGGCCATGCCTCGATGGGCCCACGAATGAACTCCGGTCCCGTCAACCAATTGCTCTCCATAAATTCAGCGAAATTGCATCCTCTACTGACCAAATCTGCTGGATTCAAGCTTCCCGGACAATGGTGTATGGCTGCTTTCCCAGCGTTGCGTCGAATCTTCTGAACCCGATTGCGTGCGAATGTGGTCAGCCGCTCCGGATTCTCACATGTTGCCTGGAAATATACTCCGGAGTTATCCGTCCACATGTGTTCCTCATCGAACTCGAACTGGCACTGTGCTCTGATGTAGCTGGTGGCCTCAGCCGCGAGGGTTAAAGCCATCAGCTCCAACCTCGGAATGGTCGCATTCTTCAACGGGGCGACCTTGGATTTCGCGAGGATCAACGAACTCGTCCTGCCATCTTCTGACCCTGTGACAACATACGCGCAGAAACCATACGCGTATTGCGATGCATCACAAAATACATGAAGAACGGTGCTGGTTCTTGTAGGGAAAACTAGGGCCTGAAAGTCAATTTATCACTTTGCTCTCCGGTCACTGAGCGATGAGGAGTTCGACAGAGTCGCCTGTTGCCGTTGAACACTGGTGCTGCTACTGAGCTGGGAAGCTAGCTGCAAGTGAAACGAGTGACGACGCGTAGTTGGTGAATACAAACTGCGGACTGAACTTTATTGAGAAACTTGAGTGCTTATATATCGAATTGAAGGTCAGCTCCCCCGTTCGTGGTAACACTAACAATCGTATGGGGCAATCATATGACACTGACCTGGTGACCCACTGAATAAACAATACATGCATAGCCAAGCGCTTCTTTTGTCTAGCCAATTATAAACACTGAAGTGAAAGCTTTTGTTTCTTAGCTTACTGTTGTCACGCTTGGCTACTCTCAGTAATATGTGTGGTTCGTCTGACGACATTCTTTTCTACATTCTCCCCCAATGGCGGAGGAGGGTTCACACATTACAAGTTAAAATGCTGTGCATCCCGGAAACACAAAAAACTTCCGCGAGTGAACTTCGTCCGGTCGAAAGTGCAACTAGCATCTGTATCAATGGAGTGCAACGATTTAAGCGATGGTGCAGCCAGTACCTCAGACTCGGAGCCTAAGGATTCGATTTCGGCTGCAGTTCAAACCGATTTCGATCAATCGCCCAGGAAGTGCTGTTGTGGTATACTCCAGAAGTTTCTGAGTGACCTCAAACTGTTTCCCACTCGAAGAGCTACTGGATTTAAACATTTCACCGCCCATATCTTCCTTCAACTGGAACTTGATGATCTCAAAACAGCCCAAAAAATTGCCTCCATCATATGGTGCAGGAAGGACGACTCATTCAAGGAATCGTACAGGAAACAAGCTCTCGAGGAAATGGAAGCAAATCTCATCTCCGGATGTCGACAGGCCAAACTTGTTTTGAAAGGGTTGCTCGAATAAATGTGGCGCCGTCGCTGTTTTGTAACTTGATTCCATCGTCTTCTTATTTCGTTGTCTGCACGCCGACGATTCATGAGACGTTCGGCAAATGTACGAGCGACACACTCTGTGTCTACATTTCGTTCTCGAAGCGTCGATGGGACTTGTGTTGGTTTCGTTGCCCACTTCGTATCACGCGGGAAACGAATTTTGTGAAGTTTCGCTTATTCGTGAAACCAACCACTTCGTATCACGCCGGAAACGAATCTCTTCAATTTGTGAAGTTTCGTTTATTCGTGAAACCAACCATCTTGTGCCATGGACCGTCGTTTGAAGAGGTCCATCTCCGAGCTGGTGAGAGAAAGAGAAAATCGACGTTTTTCTTTGCCCAATCTCAACTTTTCTCTCCGCGAGGTGGCCTTTGCGGATCACATGCTCAAGCGAGTCCATAGGTTGGATCGTCCCAAGATAACGGATCTTGAGTTTTTGAAGTACAACCAGATCTCGCTGTCCTATAGTGGAAGCTGGAACACGAGGCCTTATTTGATCTGCCTTTGTTGGAATGAATGCGAGCCGAACATGAATCCCAAAGAAGATCTTTGCAAAACTCGACCGCGCCACGTGTATCGAAACCTCGGACCCGCACGTTCCTCAAGCGAGCCGTTGATCCGCAAATCCCCCGTCACGAGCTCATCTTTTGATCGATTTTCATCTACTGAGTGGATCGCAGATGAACCAGCAAACCCGTTTCGTGATTCAGAGTTAGATAGCTCGAGTCGATCGACCGTGAGTGGCTCAATCCCCGAATCAAAAATTCAGCGTCGCCGTGCATCGTCGGAAAGATCGTTCTGGGAAGAATCTGATTCCAAAGTCAGTTCCAGTTCCTCAGATTATGCTCGTATTGATCTTGATGGCTTGATCCAGCCTGAACTGGAATGGGATAATGCATTTGACAGCATACCCCTTGAGTCTCTGGACTCTCGATCCCTGAACAGTAACGTTGACGATACGATGCAAGACGCCTCGAGCTCCGACTAGGCTTTGCAACGGTTATTTAACCGCGGTTAATAACCGCAATAACCGCAAGAAATTCGCGGTTATTAACCGCAATAACCGCGAGACATCGAGAGGATTCCGCACTGCACTTCCACAATTTCTAGAACAGAGGTTCGCGAACTTTTCCAGGGGCGGCATCACGCAGCACCCCGAGCTCTTCAAAAATTTCAAGGTAGTAGTGCATAAAGCACTACCGGAAGAAGGAGGCGCGAAAACGCCGGACGGAGGCATTCAAGTTTCAATCCATAAGTGGTGGCGGTCCGATTGAGTTTTCGTCTGCTACGGGTTGTTTCAACTTGGTATCCGTCTAATAGTGAAGAACCGGAAGCGGGACTTGGGATAGATGTGTAACCGAAGAAGGTGAACGAAGTGGGAAGAAAAGTGGTGTCTGTTTGGGAGACGAATCGGTGACGTGGTTGTGGATGAGTAATGATCCCCAAGACAGTTTGTGATCTCAGTCGGGTCTGGATGACAATCCGAGATGGTGGAGGATGTCTATGGGGGATCTGATGGTTTGGGCAATCTGATCTCCCTGGGAAGTTCTTGAACTTGGTAGTGGTGAGTGTAGTGTGTGTGTCGGTGATCGTCTCAGGATCTTAGCACGGTTTGTGAAGTAACGATGGACGGGTACGCGACAGGTTACATATAACTATTCTCTGGAGTGAGATAGATCGAGAGAAACCGTTCGAAAGGTCTGGTTGGGAGTGACATCGGTGAGTTGGTCTTTGTGAAATTGGAGATCTTCGTGGAAGAATTTGGGACGGACGATAGAGACAATGGAAGACTTGTACGGTAGAACGTTTATTCTAGGCATTAGGGGTGGGTTCCATTGGAAGTAGACGGGGGAGGGCAGGTGGAGGTGGAGGCTGGGAGGAACATGTCTTCGAATTCTTGGAGTGGATCCAGAGTGGACCACCATGCGTGGAGTTTGAGCCGGTCCGGGTCGTCGGCGAGTGTAGCAGTGTGGATCACGGTCGTGTAGGTTGTTGTCAAACTACGACGACCCTGGAAGTCTTGTGTGTTCAGATTTTGGAGGACCACGGCTTCTCCTTCTCTTCCGTCCAGCTTTCCGACGTGTTGACCCCACAGGGTCAACGAGACAAGTTTCAACGTATCGTCCACGAGAACTACGGTTTGTCTCTGTCGTTTCACCGAATCGTAGCACTGTACTGACGTTGGATCCTCTGTGTTGTAGACAACCGCTACGATGTTTACTGTTTCTTGTGGTTGGCACGTGAGAAGGTCTTTGAGTGACTTTTTGACGGGGAAACGTCCTTGAAATCGGATCAGGGGGTCGATCGATGGGAGGATGTCACGAAAAATGGTCAAGTTTAGGCGGGTTTATCTTCTAGAAACCCGGACTCATAACCGAATTCGGCACGTATTATTGAAGTATAGTCAAGCGAAAAACAGTGACGGGTCATACACGTTCACGGGACCGCGTGGACAGTATTTCGGACACGTTTTCCGGACCCCTATAACTACTAGAAAATCGGTCGTACTTCGTTGTCACCAGAGATTGAGTAGGATTGAGATGATCTGAGAGTTGATAACGAAAATCGTTCAATTGTCTGGATACACCTCAGTACCTTGGTAAAACCGGTCGCCAGGAACGCGAAACGGCGATTGGCGAGGGCAGGAGCGAGAGAGAATCCTAGCAAACGAGCGAGAACGGCGACAGGAAGACAGGCTGAGTCTCGTCTGCGACGTCGTGAGGCGTCTATGGAGAACGGGGTATCGAATTCACGAAGTTGGGACACATGGAGTTCTGTGACCAACTATTTCGAGAAAGTCTTTTTGGGGGACGAGTTTGGTCATAAATGTGATGCTTGCGATCGGCTCTGGTTGAAAAATGATTTGAAGACGGTGACTGGGCCTATGGCAAACTTCCTAGGTGTTCACTCTCCTGACGGAAATACGGCTGACGTCAGGGTATTCAGCAGTTGTTTTAAAGTTTTTCGTGGGAACAAAATACCAACCATGAGTAAGAGTAACGAATCTGATAACCGAGCGTCTGATATGACCACGATTGCTTTATATACAAATTCGACGTCTACGGTGGGTAGGAGAATACGGTATCGGTGGATCTCGCCAGTATGGTGAGATGTTTACCCAGGTCATTAGAAAATGATCAGGCATTCAATGTCAACTTGAGAAAGAATATCATTCACAAATCATCCTATATCAGTGGCTTTGTGAAAAACAAAAAGACCGTTGAGGTTTGGTTACGGTATCTGGTTAATCAGATACCTCCACGGCCTCTCGACGAACCCAAACACAATTCTCACGATCAGAAACCCAGAAGAGGACCCCTGTCTGCAGAACTCCTTAAATCAGAGGTTCTCAAACTTTTCCGGTGACGGCAACCCGAGCTCTTCAAAAAGTATGGTCAGACCGAGTTCGGAATCGCCCGTGACTCTCGTGAATCGTTTCACCCCGGGTCAATCCGGAACCACCGGCAGCCCCGCCCCATGCCCAAGGAGCCTATCTCGCGGCACCCCGCGGCAGTTTGGTGCCGGCGGCAAACAGTTTGAGAACCCCTACCTCAAATGGTCTACACTGCACAAATCAGTCAACATCTGAAGAGTACGTGGCATGTCTTTCGATAAATTTTCTTCCGGAGCATTGTCGAGCCAGAGTAGAATGTGAGCATGTGGACTGCCCCTGTGTTGCCACTCTATTCGGAGGAAGTAGTCGACAACCCGGTAACGACCGAACGGGTTGCACGATTTCCTCGAACCCAATATGTTCATCCCCACCCGAACCAATTTGTTGAAGTAAATGGCACAAACACCAGGATCCTCACTGACGAGATACGCCTGTATGTAAGCATCGAGTTTTTCAAGAATCTTTTCTTCTTCGATATCAACTCCTAGAGACTTGAATTCATCAGATAACCTATACAGTATACGCAACAACCGTGGCCACTGCGTTTCATTCGCTGACAAGGTCATGAAAGCGGTAGGTTTACCGAGTTGCCGCATCATTGCAAATAGATCTTTTTTCCGTCCGTACCAATACTAAACTGAGTTGGGGATAGATTGCAGGAAGGCTTGATTCGTATCGATCAAAGTTTCGACAAACTGACGATCTTCTATCATGGCCCGAGTGATGTGCTTAGTTGTGCGTAGGCATCGAAACATGTTCGGAATTTCATCACGAACTCGAAACCAAAGAATTTTCATCGCCATATATAAAACATGCTATGGTGTAGCACCTCGACGATCACATCGTCGGATTTCTGACGTACACATACTATAAGGACTAGCACATACACTACTGGTTCCATTGGTCTTGATGTCCCGTGCTCGTCCAAAATATATTCCTGGGAACGACAATTCCTCGGCGTACTTGTCGAATAACAGACTTTCTGGAGAACTGTTTTGTCCAGGAGCGAGTTCCAAGACATGATCTTCATTCCACAGCATTGTGTGCTGCCTCGCGGAGAGCAACTCGGACTCAGCAGCACTATCCGTATTGAGAGTCTCCATAACGTCTTCTTCTCCGTCTCTTGTTTCTATAGTATCTACCGAGTTCTCGAAAATACTCCAATCGACCCGAATATTATGATGTTTACACAATGGTTGCTCGACCAGGAACCGCAACCAAGCTTCTATTACGGATTTACGCACGTATCCACTAATGTACGACGATTTGTGGATGATATTTCTCTTCAAATTCACATTGAACGCCTAGTCATTATCCAACGATCGAGGCAGACACGTAACCATCGTGTTGACGTCAACTGGCACATTGATGACCTGCCCTATTATTCCGTACGATCCCCCATATCGTTAACGTCGTATGTGCATGTAAGGTATTCTGGGTGAAATCAATCGCTCACTCACTGGATCCAGCTTTGGCAAATTCATTGGTTTCTCTGGGTACTTGTATCCATTACTTTTACTCAACGGCGGTATCCTCCCTGCCCGACAAACTCGAAAACAATTACTGCATAATTTGAACTCACCGGTATTCTCTCCCGGAAATACACTTCTAGAAAACTCGCCATCGGGATCGTCACTACCTTCAGATCTCGGACAAACCATAATCGATCACAGACGTTACAGACATGTCCAAACTCATTCTTCTCAAGATTTTCCTGAAAATATTTCGAGGCCCTCTGCCAAACCTCTGCGGGGTCGTACAGTCGAACCGGTACTTCAACAATTTCATCATCGTTTCTCGAGCCTCCTGGTTCACTATGACTCACTCTGCCTTCACCTCAACTTCCCAGTCGGTGGTCACCACCAGCCTCGACTACCTCCTCCGTCCGTCCACTCTCCTTCAATCGCCTTGCGATTCGTTTCCTCTTCGCGTTTCGGGTCGATCGCCCGATGTCACGCCGTTTTCCCGCCATAAACGGTTTTTCTCCTTCCACCACCTGGTCAAGTTTCTCTCACTCAATGTACCCCTAAATGGAACTTCGTTATTTTGAATAAAATATTTTCAATGGAATAGTATCTTTCTCCAATCCCCCCGACCAATAACGAAGTGACCAACCCCTCAGTCCTATTCCGTAGGACCCCGAGAATTCATAGAAGGCCCGTGGTGGTAACTTCAATATTCCGCAGAAACCTTCGTCCGTCTTTCCTCTTCCTCCATCCTTGAAATCAGTTTCGCCAGTCCCCACGAACCGGAGATATTTGCGGCCATTCCTAACCCTCGACCGTCTCTCCGGGATGAACTTAAAGGCGCTTTCGCGCCAAAATTATGGTCAGGCCGACCCGGGAATTTCTCCCATAGACTTCTAACAAGGGGAGTGCCGAACATGGTAGAAACCGATTGAGCTGAAACTTGGCCCAGAAGATACCCTACCCGAGCCTAGAATAACCCTGGAATATTAGCTGCGTATGGCCGCTTTTGCGATCGCAGCGCGACATCGAAATATTAAGCATTGGGCCTATGGGGCAATTGCACAATTGGGTCTATGGGAGAAGCGCTATGTTGATCGTTCCCGTTAGAGGCTTCCCGATTTGAACTTGGCGCGCAGACTCAATCTTGTTGAGCAGTTCCGGCTTCTACTGCCCACCCGGTGACTGCTCTAGGAGATCTGAGTTCCGGAAATTCCGGGAACAACTTAGGCGCCTGGAAATCATATGAGTGTGTCTCCCTTCGGGGAAGAGCTTCCTCACCTCGAGTTTTCACTGGAGTCTTGGTCGCGGTCTCAAAGGGTTTTGGGCTCGCTTCAGTTGTTTGGGCATGAGAACGAGGGTCCAATCACAGGTTCTGCTCAAAATTGCGTCTTGCAGCATGATACCGTATAACCGCGGTTATTTGCGGTCATAACCGCGGTTATTGGCCAAATTTTTGCGGTTAACTTCGATTGCGGTTATGAGTTTGCGGTTTTCGGTTAACCGTAACCGCGGTTATTCTGAAATGCGGTTATTTGCAAAGCCTAGCTCCAACCACGCCGAATCAACAATATCAACGACAAACGCACCTTCCTCTCCCATCTCGATTCTCAAGAAACGAAAACGGGATACGCTTCGAGAAACAGCAAGTACCCTTGCAACTGGGACGGCTATATCTTTGGTGCTATGTAAGTTTGCCTCTTGACATTGATTTTTCTGCTTATCTTTGTTTTGATGAATCATATCTCTTGATGATATTGTTTCTCATTCGTTTAGCACTACTGAGTTATTATTACGTGATGAAGGTCCCAATTGTCATCGCTCCTCCAAACCAAACGGAAATCATCATGGCCCAAGCAGGATCGCTGAATCCGAGTCCGGATCCAAATCAAGCCGACCCCTCGATGCCAACAGTGATCTCATCAAGTTCTCATTCGACGATGACACCAATGATGATGCCGGTGACCCAGTCAAGCTCGAATCCACCGACAACCACCCCGACCATGACGAGCCCGATTCCAACGTCACAGCCAGTCATCACTCAAGAATCAGTCACCACCTCAGCCACCGAGTCTCCGACATCGACGGAACCAAGTCCGAGCATGTCGACGAGCCCAACCACCGACAGCTCGTTTCTCCAGGTATCCTCAACCCGCTCCATCCCGTCGACCACCGAGACGCCGACAACTTTTGCCACTTTGACTGGCTCTTCATCGTCGGAAACCCGAGTGAACAAAGCCACGCAGACGAATACCCGTCGTCCGCGTCCGTGGGGAGTCAAAATCCAGATAGAACCACGGAGAGCTCAGACTTCTACGACCACCGAGGACTACTTCACAACTCCCTCCCGGAGAAGAAAGTCCTCAACGACCATCCAACCCGATCGCCGAAGTCGTCAGCGTACAAGGCGAACCACTCCGATCCCATTGACCACAGTCTCCCCCAGGAGATCTGCGCGTCAACGACGCACGACTCCGATCTCGCAGCCAAGCACAACTACACAAAATCCGATTGTAACCTCCGCCAAAAGCGAGTCCACTTCTCAACATACGTTCACGTCCACTCAATCCCCGCCAGGCCGCCTAAGTTCAACACGAGCAGCCGCTGAACGGATCAGTTCAACAACTTCGAAACCAGAAGATCGTGGAGACACCTTTAGTTCCACAACGATCAGTCTACATGTTCGAGATATTCGCTGTCTTTGGCTTGACACATTTTATTTATGTTATGAACTAGACGGCACTAATTGCATTCTCTCTTACAAGAAGAAACCTGCTGGGCGAGTTTTGTTGGTTTCAGCCATGGCAGGCTTCACATCAGGTAGCAAGGCAGCTAAAGCTTATTATGATAGATTTTGTGGGAAGGCCTCATTGTATGCCCTTCAATGAGTTTGTTTTCAGTTCCGTTGGTTAATAAAACAACCGAAATGGGTTTTATTTAGAGAGATGTTTCAGACTCATTGTTTAATTCAGAATAGGCTGTTCGTCTCTGATAGAATTTGGTTGCCAGATAACCAAACAATGCTATTCCGCTCAATCCGATGAAACTGAGAATTGCCTCCACTGCTTGGAACAAATATGATACTCTTGGGATGGGGGTAGGACTCGGCGAAACTGTAGTAGACGATGTGCTGCTTGCAGGATTGCTTGTTGTCGTTGGGACTTCTGTGCTTGGCACACTTGTGGTGCTTGTTGGCCGTGCAGTGGTCACATTTCTATGTGCATTTGCATTATAATCGTTCCAGATATCTTCACCACCAAGTACCCTCTCATTGTATCTGAGACAGGGCACTTTTCTTGACCACATCATCTCGCACACTGCATTCCTTTCATGACATTCTCGAATGAAATACGTGGGGCTGAATTCTGTGATTGTACAACTGAAGTGTGTTGACACGCACTCCCCCGGACAGTCAACCGAGTAGTTGAAGAAAGCGTTCGTCGAGTGACTGAGCGAGGAAACGAAGATGATCACAGCCCACATTCTGTAAAGACATGTCATTATTTAGGAATTGGTCTGATACCAGCAAGCTCTCTCAGACGAAACAGTGTGGCCTTAGAATTCGGTTTTGTCATGACATCTGCGATATTCTGATCACTTGGTACGTATTCTAACGTCAACTTCTTTTCTTCGAACGCCTGTTTCACGAAGAAAGACCTGACAGCAATGTGTTTGCTGTGCCTATGGAAGTTGTCGTTCATAATGAGATGAATAGCGCTCTGGTTGTCCATGTAGAGGTTCGGTGTTGCGGTGTACCCGAATTCTGCAGCAAGGCGGCTTAAAAACATTACGTTCTGCGCCGCTGATGTGGCAGCTTGTAACTCTGCCTCTGATGAAGAGAGCGAAGTCGACTTTTGAAGCGTGCTGCTCCATTGAATCGGGCCATTGTTTGCCATGGCTATACAACCGCTGACCGACCGCCTTGTTTTGGGACATGACGCATAATCACTATCAGTATAATACTGATACTTTTCATCTCCATCATTTTCGTAGCAGATTCCGTAGTGCGCGGTACCTTTCAGATATCTCAAGACACGCTTGACATGATTCCATGATCTTTGTGTCGGTCTCTCGAGCGTTCTTGAAAGATAATTGACACTGAATGCAAGGTCTGGGCGAGTGACCTGCACAAGGTACTGCAAAGAACCTACGGCCTCCCTGTACGGAACATCAACTATTTCTGTTGTGTCCTCGGAATAGATGTCTCTCAGCAATGGGCATGAGACTGGCTTACACTGACAAGGGAGGTCCGCGAATTGTACGACGCCAATTTTAACCAGATAGGGCACGTGTGGTAGGCCTACTAGAGACATGAAAAATGGCTGATGAAACTTTTCCCCATAGGCCGTCTTTTGCGAAATACAGCGCTTCCAAAACCAGAAATTTAACATGGGCTCCTATGGAAGCCTATAGGAATCAGTAGAAGCCAAGGCAAAACAAGCTCTAGAAATCGTTGCGGAGGGCTTCTAGTACCGAGCCCAGTCTTGAAAATCGCGCCCCGCGACAGTGGTGCAACCAAAGACGGACAAAAAAGAGAACAAACTGTCAGGTTTCGAATCAATGGAAATGATAATTCATGTAGAAGCACTCGCAGCACAGAATATTCTGACAATGTGCGCATCGAATAAACGCGACAAGTATACAGTTCGCCGTCACGCACTTTGAAACCGCCTAAACGCCAGGCGCAACGCCAATGAGGACGGAACAGCGGGCTCTGAAATTGATTGTGTATCAACGAATGCATCCGTAGGATGTCATTCCTTTGGTCCACGCGGAAGTTGTACAAAAAACAATGTTCAGTGAGTCTCTTGGCAAAATCTTTCCACAGTCGGAAACAATAAAAGTCGAGAGGTTGCACAAAGCTCGTTGAACCCGCAGGGAAAATTTTGACCGCGACGAGTTTCCCCGGAATATTGTAGGGTTCTTGATCGTTGTGGCCCCCCCCACCGAGTCGACGTACAGCTTGGCTTCAACTGATTCCTATAGGCTTCCATAGGAGCCCATGACGTCTTGGCTTCCACTGATTCCTATAGGCTTCCATGGGAGCCCATGTTAAATTTCGGGTTTTGAAAGCGCTGTATTTCGCAAAAGACGGCCTATGGGGAAAAGTTTCATCAGCCATTTTTCATGTCTCTAGTAGGCCTACCACACGTGCCCTATCTGGTTAAAATCGGTGTCGTACAATTCGCGGACCTCCCTTGTGAGTCATGCCAAACCTTTCAAGCACCTCCTTGGCATATTTTTCTTGACTCAGAAACAAACCTTCATCGGTTCTCTTGACTTCCAGACCAAGAAAATAATCCATTTCTCTGTATTGAAGTTCAAGGCTCTGTTTCACTTTTTCTAGAAACTCGATGACTGTTTTGTCGGTCTTTCCGATCACAACTAGATCGTCGACATACGAGGACACAGTCAGAGCTTGTTCTTTAGGTCCATGGAAAACACAAGGGTCTACCTCCGAAGCCGTCAGTCCGAGTGATTCAAGAACCGATCTCAGCTTCCGGTAGAAACAGAGACTTCCCTGTTTGCTTCCATAAAGAGCTTTTCTGAGCAGTAGAACTTTTCCATCCTTCACAGGATATCCTTCCGGGGGTGACATATACAACGGCACATCAAGATCAGCTCTGAGGAATGCGTTCTGAACGTCGGCTTGAAAGATTGCCAAGTTCTGTCTCATTGCGTGATTCAGGATCAAACGAAGAACCTCAAATCGAATGACAGGAGAATATACCTCGTTAAAATCTGATCCGGGACGTTGTGTGAATCCCCGTAAAACTAATCTGCTCTTCAATTTATCCAAGGACCCATCCTTCTTAGTCTTCACCTTGAACACCCATTTCGAGGATGTCAACCTGACACCGGGAAGAGGATCAACTTCCTCCCAAACACCCAGATTTACCATAGCAGATAGCTCGTCTTGGATCGAGCGAAGCCAGCCCTCCTTCTGAGGTGAAAGAAGAGCCTCCTCATAAGTTTCCGGAGTACTTATGCTCTGCACCGCGCAGCTACTGTAAACAGCTGGTGCGGAGCAGAGTTGCACTCTCGGTCTTAACTTTGATCGATCTCTCAGACTAGCTAGCCTCTCAGGATTCACTTGATACACTTTTCTTTTACGTTTAGGTCTAGCGCTATCTACTTGCCCAGCAGTTGACGTATTCTGTGAAGTTGAAGTTTGTTGTTCAGGAGTCAGCTGGTCTTCTGGCGCAGTTGGCTGCGCGCCGCTGGGTTGGTTCGATGTTGCTGGCTGTTCCACTGATGAAGGTTGGTTGCTTTCTCTCTCTCCATTTTGGAGCCGTTGAGTGGATGTGTCGGTTTCTTCTATTGTTGTTTCTGGTGAAGCTTCGTTGTTCTGTTGCATGGCATCAGCTGGGGAGTTCTCTTCGAATATCTGTGAACCAGCCGGCCTTCGGCCGGCTGGAGCCGGCCCCGCGGCTTCCGCTGTTCCGATATCGCCGCGTTGAGACCTCCGCTGCACGCGTCGCCTCCTGAGTTTGTCGCCTTCAAGAGTGGCAGTCCATCGCAGATCGCTTACAGGGAACTGGAGGATGGGCGAGGCGGTTCCGTTTTGCGGGACTTGCAGTCAGTGCCGTTTTTAGGGGGGGGGCGAGGGGTGCGATCGCCGGGGGCGCCGAGGGGCCGGGGGCGCTCTCTCCGGCAGCCATGGAGTTGTGATTGTGCGCCCCTGCAAGCGAACTCCTGGTGAAAGCTCCGACTCCTTGCTTTAGAGCTCCTACGCCGCAAGACATGGCGTTTTCCAACGTTCACGCCGAAATTAATTTTTCTGACCGCTGAAACCGATCAAATTTGGAAAAATATCTGCCCGTCGCCCTCGTCCGGTGGACGCCGCCCGACACTGAGTCTTTTGGCGGCTTTCGCGGCCGTGGCAGGGCTCGATACAACGAAACAAATTCGATCTACGGTGTGATCCGCTCCGCCAGCCTCGAGATGCATCAATCGTTGACAGAGGGGTGATAATTCATTTCATGCCGCAATGAGAAAGACTTTTCCATTGCATAGCGCCGTCGGAAACGGCTTTGATTGTTCCGAATATGTTTCTTGCTCGAATTACTACTGATGCGAGAACCTCCGCGTTTCCAATGATGTCAGGTTTCTAGACAGTGCGGGAGAGGGGCGGTGAAGGGGCGCCCCAGGGACTCCTCGCCGGGGGCGCCGAGAGACCCAGAAACGGCCCTGCTTGCAGTCGTACTGGCATGGTCAAGACTCGCGCGAGGGCCGAAAGTTTCCTTCGCTTGGCGCTTGCGCGCGAGAGACTTCTTGATGATGCTCTTGATCAACAAAGGGGCATCGTGCGCGAGTTCACCTTATCCACGGAGTCGAGGCGTACTCGCCGAATTTCCGAGGGTGCCGCTCCATTCGCCAATCGCGAGGGAACTGAAGGATAGGCGAGGCGGTTTCGTTTTGCGGGACTTGCAGTCGTACTGGCATGGTAAAGATTCGCGCGAAGGCCGAATGCTTCCTTCGCTTGGCGCTTGCGCGCGAGAGACTTCTTGATGATGCTCTTGATCAACAAAGGGGCACCATGCGCGAGTTCACCTTATCCACGGAGTCGAGGCGTACTCACCGAATTTCCGGGAGCGCCGCTCCATTCGGCAATCGCGAGGATTGATACTGTTTATCTCCATTGCGTCAGTGAGTTCACAAAGGTGGAAAACTTCAACGCACTCCATGAGAGCTCCTCCGCTCGCGATCGGCTGCTGGCTTGTCGGCGCGCTAAGGCTTCGGCAGGTGAACGAAAATGAATCCAACGCGCCTCCTGACGTCATTTCCTAAGTTTTCCACGGTGAATAGGTCTAACTCCGGCCCTGTTCATACACCGGATGCCAAACCAATCGCGGCTCTACTTCGGGTAGTTACCATCAGTGGCGGATCCAGCTGGAGGGCGATCCCCCCCCACCTCGAGTCTAGCCTCTCAGGCGGAGCATCACATAAATCATCTCTCTATAGATAAATGTTTGTACCCAACAATTATTTATCAAACGAACAATCCAATATTTAAGCACATCATTTAGGAGGGAAAAACACTCCCGGCACACGGGAAATCTGAAACCGCCCCCTCGAGCGATTCCTTGGTCCGCCACTGGTTACCATAGAGTGCACTCCGCGAGCTACGCCGCGCCGTAGATGGATCGCGATGATCGTTCGAGAGATCAGCTGACAGTGGTTGGCAAAGAGAAAGAAGCGCAGAGAGGCTCCAACCTACGGAGATTTGCGCAGAGAAAGTTTTCGAATTTGGCGCCGCGGTGATGCGGCGACTCGCGCCGTCAAGTAGCTCTTCTTTGGAGTAATGCTGAGCCCCTCTGCGGAGGATGCGCGCGTGTGAGCAGCCATCGTTCGACTCCGGCCAGCTTGGAGTTTTGTGTGTCGCGTTTTCGGCGAGATCAGAAGACTTTTTAGGCTTCACTTTTCAGCCTTAGCGCTTTATTAGTAGGGTTGATCGTCCGGGTTGGACGGCAGTTGCGTTTTCAAGTGCTTTGCGATTGGATTTTTCGTCGGAAACCGCACGTGCTTAGTAGTGATGATGGTGCGGGTTCCGGGGATCCAAATTCGGTAACCGTATACGAGCTCTCCACAACCAACGAGATGACCCACAAGACCCTTTGGATCGAACTTCTTACGGCCTGGTCGTTGATCTAAGAAAGTGCATTTTGTCCCGAAACTATGAAGTTTGCCAAGGTACGGTGGTCGCTTGTAGAAAATTTCGAATGCTGTAGTATTTGTGACAGAATTGATTGTGATACAGTTACAAATCTCATTTGCGAAAGCGACACTCTCCGCCCAAAGACTTTTCGGAAGACCACTGTCAATTAGCATTGTTCGGGCAAGATCAACTAATATTTTGTTGCTTATTTCAGAAAGGCCATTTTGAGTTGGGTCTCGTGGATTACTCTGTGTGAAGTCGAATCCGATCTCTGCGACCAGTTTCCTAACATCGGCGTTAAGAAACTCTCCCCCCGCAATCAGTGTGCAGCCTCCGAATCTCCTTTCCGAAGAGATTGCGATACCATGCTGTATATTGTCAGATGCATTGTGCTACTTCGCTCTTGGCCTTGAGGAAGTACACCTTGCGGAACTTGGAGAATTCGTCTGTGAGGCAGAGAAAATGCTTGTGGCCTCCCAGCGACGTTTCAGTCGCGCTGCAGACATCTCCATGAATTGTTCCGACTTCGGTGGCTCGAGCACTGTCGGGTCTCGAGCGGGAGGGCTGCTTCTGTTGCTTTCCTTGGTCGCAGGCCAAGCATGTATTCAGGTCATCTTCAAACGGGATACAGTACCGGTTCAGGAGTTTTACGACTTTGTTCTTGCCAGCATGAGCAAGAATCTGATGAACCTCGCGAAGACTCACAGCGTCTTCAGTTGTCACCTGCAGGGCTTTTGGTTCATCGACATAGTCAGCTCTCAATGTATAGAGCCCATGTCGTCGTTCCGCAACAATTCTACTCCTGCCGGAGGACATGGCAATCCTGTCTTTCTTCACGACTACCTTGTAGCCGTCTTGGGTCAGCTGACCAAGCGAGATAAGACTCGTATTCATTGCCGGCACAAGCAGGGCGTCCCTGAGTTTCAAGATCACGATCTCATTGCCTTGTTGGACAGCCAAGAGAGCAAGTCCAGTGCCCTCGACTTGCACAACACTGGAGTTGCCCAGCCTGACTTCGCGCGTGTCCGTTGCAGGCTTGAGATCGACAAAGAAACGTCGGTCCCGCAAAATGTGGTGGGTGCTGCCCGAGTCCACGTGTATCTCCATCACACCACATTCGCTTCCCTCAGGCAAAGCAGTGTTGGCGTTTGCCATGAACACTTGACTGAAATTTGCTCTTGCCTTGCGGGACCTAGGGGCTTGCTTCTTCTTCTTCCTGCAGGATGGTGCCATATGCCCTTTCAAACCACAGTTCCAGCATTGAACGCTCGTTTCAGTCGTTCTGCTGAATGTCTGCCGAGTATTGGTGCTAGTCTGCTGGCGTCTTCGGTAGCCGAACTTTCTTCTCTGACCATGACGCTTGGTGATATGCGTTTTGGCAATCAGAGCGGTCACGTCTCCCACTTTATTGTCTAGCTGGCGACGGGCTGCCTCGCTCCGGATCAAATTGATCAAAGAAGTGAAAGATTTGTTTGACTCATCTCTCGTCGACCACGATTGCTTGAACGCATCCCAATCTTCTGGGAGTGCGGTCAGCAGACGCGAACTGATTGCAGATGGAGGGAGGTTAGCATCGCTCTCCGTCAAATTGAACGTTATCTTATTGTAAGTTTCAAGATTCTGCTCAATAGTTCGAGACGGAGAGAACTGAAACGCTATCCAGCTAGAAATGGCTTGCTCACGATAAAGACCCGAGACGTTTTGGAACTTCTCGCATATCTTAAGCCACATGTCGGCCGCGGAAACAACGTCGGAATCCAGAAAGAACAATGACATGATTATATTCGGATGGATAACACTAAAGAAAACGGTTCTAGCATTTTGGTTCCCAATTTTGTAATGATCTGGATTCTGACCGGGTGTGAGCGGATCAATCTTCCGTATGACCTCCCAAGCATACTGCTCGCATTGCATGTATGCGGGGAGCATAGTACGGAAACTCAGCCAATTCTTGCCATCCTCCTGAAGCACCATGGCAGTCCCATATTTTATCTTCGCTGTGGTACTTTCACCTGACGCGTTGAGTACGATGGATCCTCCTGGTGTTGGTGTCATGATGATGGAGATCCTCGAACTGTCGTAGCGCACACACAAGAGTCACTGATGGTTCTGGACACTTTAGTTCAAACACTGCACAAGGTTTAGAACCCTATCGAACCCTCGTTAATCGTGCTGATAACGTTATGTAGGGAAAACTAGGGCCTGAAAGTCAATTTATCACTTTGCTCTCCGGTCACTGAGCGATGAGGAGTTCGACAGAGTCGCCTGTTGCCGTTGAACACTGGTGCTGCTACTGAGCTGGGAAGCTAGCTGCAAGTGAAACGAGTGACGACGCGTAGTTGGTGAATACAAACTGCGGACTGAACTTTATTGAGAAACTTGAGTGCTTATATATCGAATTGAAGGTCAGCTCCCCCCGTTCGTGGTAACACTACCAATCGTATGGGGCAATCATATGACACTGACCTGGTGACCCACTGAATAAACAATACATGCATAGCCAAGCGCTTCTTTTGTCTAGCCAATTATAAACACTGAAGTGAAAGCTTTTGTTTCTTAGCTTACTGTTGTCACGCTTGGCTACTCTCAGTAATATGTGTGGTTCGTCTGACGACATTCTTTTCTACAGTTCTCTTGTCATCCTGCCAGTATCGCCTGGGAATGTCGATGGAATCAATCCTCTTCAAGTCCGCGGCCCATTTTCGGAATCAGAGCGTATCAACAAGCAGGGGGTAGCTTCTCTGTCGCGTTTGATGAAGCTAGTGCATCAAATTCCGTTCATAGATACATAAGCATCTCTCTGCGTTGCGAATCCTCAGATATTGTGAACCTGGAAGCGGGTAGGGATTTCTATCTTGGACTTGCCAGAGTGACCGGCAGCGTCACTGCTCAAGTCATTGCCGACACGGTCTCCGAAAGACTCGCTAAGTTCGATGTGAACCTCGCGAACTGTTACTTCGCTGTGACTGCAGGCGCTGCTGTAATGAAGAGCGCAGCCGTGAAACTGCAGCTGACTTCGCAGCTCTGCCTCGCGCATGGCTTACATATAGTCCTTTCCAAGGTCACACGACGGAGACGCGACGCCGACGAGGGTGCCCCCCAAGCTCGATTAAGTGGCAATGATGTCGCAGCCTTTGAGGAAGATGGAGCGGCTAACAGCGACTCTGACGAATCTGATGATGACTCAGAAGGGGAGTCCCCTGAAGATGCGGCTGGAACGACTCGACTCGCAAGAGCATCCGAGGCTGTTACAGATGGATGCGATGAGGATGGCGATGGAGTACGACAAGTTTTGCGAAGCTCGCCTGAGACACTTTTTGAAGAAGTGAGGAACTTGATCAGCAAGCTGAGGGGGCTTCTCAAGAAGATCTAAGGCAGCGGGTTAAAGAGAGACAGACTGAGAGAGTTGACTAAGCAGAATAACGGAGCACCTCTCCAGATTTTGCTCGATGTGGACATTCGCTAGTACTCGACGATTGTGATGCTAGAGAGAGCAGTCAGAATCATGCCTTCCATCGCCCAGGTCCTCTACGAATTTTCCATGCCGGGGTTGACACGGCAGAAGGAGAAGAAGATTGAAAAGATACTTCAAGTCTTCCTGCCTTTCAAAAAGGCGATAAAGTTTCTGTGTTCCAGCTCCGCGACTTTGATGCATAGTGACCGGATCATCATGAGTCTATTGTACGAGCTTCAAAGAACAGGAACTCCGTTGGCTCCCGAGGTTCGAAAACTCGTTGTCATCGAAATGGCGAAGAGGAGAACGACACACTCGTCTCTTCTGCAGTACCTCATCGATCCCACGTATGATTTCGCGGTTGAAAGAGAGCTAGGACAAAGTGCCGTGACCGAGGGAGAGCTAGTGAAACTAATCTTGAAGGGAGGTGGCCATAGTCCCCCACAACAAAGCATTGTTCACATTTCAAGCAGACGAATGAACGCATTTTGATCACATATATTGGAGGCGGGCGGTCGCAGAGGCCAGCGAAAAGCGAGTGAATCTCACTCAGCGGCGAGTCCGCTGGTTTAGCGGAGCGAACTTACGTTCTGCGCGGCAGGCCAGAGGCGTCGCTCGCGGTTCAACTGACAGATGCGCAAATGAGTTTTAAGGGGAAATGCTGGCTCGGAAGGTAATTATCGATGCTCTCACGATTTTGTTCAGGCAGCAGAGTTCACTGATACATAAATATGAAAATACAAGGTCTGGCACGAATGATTCGGACTCGATATCCTCGCTCCACCGAAACCTCGCAGACCTGGGGCATGTCGCTACTGCGAAACTGATGCATACTGAAGATGCTAGATTGCTGGGGCTGATCTCCCCACTGGTTGAACGAGATGAATTGGAAAGAGAGTTTACAGATCGATTAATTGGAACCAGAAAGCCGCATCTTGCTCCCCAGAGGATGACCCTCACCCCCTGAAGGACGTCCCTCAACAACTTCGAACCAAGCGAGAGGCTGATTCAGAATCATCACCATCAAAACGGAAGCGCACAGTCAAAGACATTAACATGAACAGCAGAGGCGTACCAAAATGAAGACGGAAATGAGAACGTGGACCAAAGAAAACGGAGGAACCGAAAAACTTTTCGTCTTCGCTCTATACGATGAAACTGGAGAAATCGGGGTTCTCGTTGGAGAAGAAAAAGCCGACGAGTGCTACGACGAGGTCAGGATCGGCAGCTGTTACCGTCTCACCAACGTAACATCCAGAACAGCAAGCGTGAAGTACAGGAAAACCGAACATGAATGTGAACTTCATGCAACCGCCGTGAGTTTACGTGTATATCCAAAACCAACAACGCATCCTAACCGAAGGGTACAAGTGAAACTCCTTTCCAGATATCGAGGATGACGGAGATCACGGGAACCCACATCAGGAAATTGGAACCGAACATGATCACCCTGCAAGACCTGCAGTCACTACCGAATTATCGAGACGTATTCTTCGTGGCCATAATTTACGAGGTGTGCCGCCCGTTTACGTTCCAAAGCCAGGAAGATCCGACAAAATCCAATCGAAAATGGGATCCGTGGATCCTTGCTCTACGTGCTCTTCACGTCTGATCTCCGGACTATCATCCCTGATCGAGTAGATTATCGAACGTATGCCGATGATACCAAAATTTTCTGTGATGTCTCATCTGACGTCAGCTTTGTTGCTCTTCAAAGTACCCTTGATCGCATCCATGACTGGGCTGCCTCTTGGCAGCTCCAAATCTCGGCCTCTAAATCGGCTGTTGTACATATATTGGATCGATCAAAAAGAGAATATAGCATGGGAGGCGTTCCCATTCCTGCCGTTGACTCTATGCGAGATCTAGGTATAATGATCTCTTCTGACCTCAGATCCTCATGCCACCTTTCAGTCGCTCTCGCCAAGGCCAACAGACTGTGCAATCTTATCCTGCGAGCTTTTATATGTAAACGATACCATGTATATATCCGAGCCTACGAGTCTCTCATCCTGCCTGTTCTTCTTTATGGTTCCGAGGTCTGGCGACCTTGGTTTAAAAAGGATATAGTTGCCCTTGATAGATTCCAGAATCGTTTTCTGCGGCGTGTTGCAGCCAGATGCTGCGTAAACACTGATGAACTTGTACTTAAACCGATATGTGATCAACTCGACGAACGTGACCATCGACTTGCTATTAGAATCATGAGGAGTAATGTGCCTCCAAAATTTTTTGATACCTCTGAAACGTCAACTCGGAGCGGAGTAAGCATGTATCTTCCTCTAGCTCGCACTGATATTGTTAACTCCTCTTTCAAATACAGAATTAGGAGAGCTATTTGTAACAAAACCCTCCTCAACTAAATAAATTGAGTGCAAATTCAATGTCTTCAATGTCTTCAAATTCAAACGTAGTTTTGGTGGACGTCACGAAAAAATGCGTGACGTTAACCCTGTGGAACGATCAAGTCGGCTCTTTAGACGGAATGTAAGGCCAGAGCGTGATGTTCCAGGACGTGCAAACCAGGGAATACGCAGGAAAAAAGAGCTTGACAACCGTGGCTAGCACGGTTGTCACCCCTACGAACGATACGCCCAGCCCCGCTCAATCCAAACTACGAAACTGGTGCGAATCAGACGGTGGTGCAGAAATCTTCGAGGAACTTGTCCTGATGCGAAAACAATAAAAACTTATCAACACCCCGAACCACACAATATCTCGTCACTATATGGTACCTTATCCTCTATCTCTATCCGAAACCGAGATCCATTCAAATTCGAGAACATTGCAACAAAGAAGGGCGCTACAGTTCCAACACGTCGGAAGGTGCAAAAGCAGATATCCGGGACAACCCCTGTCAGCATCCAAATGACGTAATACTCCGCAGTCGACGTAAGCTACTTGTCGCTCCAGCATCCCAGATCATTCCAGCGAAGGTGACTCGCACTGTCCGACATCACGCCAGCCTCATGACAGCAGGAAAAGTCACATCGCTGCGTCAAGTCCACGAAATTATTTCCTCGGAAAACGTACCTGGCTTCACAAGATTACGAATGGACAGCGTATGCTAAGCTTCTACAGCCCATAATTCGACACAGTCGTCCTGACCATCAATGAGCTCCTCATTGCGCTGAGCCGTGCGAGAGTCATGCACGCTGATGCCACCTACAAAACGGTACCTCTCAAAATGTGCGCGCAGCTCTTCACGATACACGGGAATCGGGGAGGGTATGTTGGGATGGTCGCATGTGCCTTCATGTCCTCGAAGAGTACACGAGCATACCAGTGGACGACAGCAGTCCCAGGCATAGCCATCGAATACTCGGAAGAACCGCCAGAAGATCCGGAGACCTCAGAGAAGTTGAGAACAATTGAGGACATCAAACTTTGGCAGTCCGACGACGCAGGCTTCGGAGAGCTCAGAGCCAACTTCAAAGCTGCTACAACTCGAGAGCCCACAGGGGAGTACGTCCTGCACCTCCCATTCAAAGATAACATCCGCAACTTAGGCGACAACATGAACCTGTCGATCTCGAGACTGCATTCGCTGCTGAACAAGCTAGCGAAGGACCCAGTTAGGCTGAGGGCAGTCTATCAAGAAGTCAGGAATTACATCAATCAACACACCGCTGAAATTGAAGACAAGAGTCGTTAAAGACGCAAGCGCACGAACTTCGAATGCGGCGAGTCTAAATGACTGGCATTTCTTCTGGCCACTGGGCATTTCGGACGATCCTACGGCTCGAAGGATTGAATTCTGGGGCACAAGGCTCGACTTCGGCCTGGTCTGCTCCCCAAGTCTTCATTGCCAGGGAATCTTGCTTCACCTAGAAAACGCAAAACCGAAATACCCTCAACACGCCGAATTTTTGGATGAGATCGCAGGTCATTTCTACATGTACGACATATGCACGGGGGCGAACTCGATCAAAGAAGCAAAAGAACGAATCACCCTGTTGTTCGAAATCTTCCAAGACGGTCACTTCCCGCTGAAGAAATGGTCGTCAAACAGCACAGCTTTAGGAGCTTTCATCCGCGAAACGTCTCCGGTACCCGATCCGGAAGTTTACACAGACGAAACTAACGCAAAATTCTTAGGCGTCGCGTGGAACCAGGTGACGGATACGCTCTCCGCACCACTCGAGAAAGCACTCAAAGTGCTCCGAGCAGGGCCTCAATCCAAGCGACGCCTTCTCTGCGGATTAGCGAGCGTCTTCGATCCGCTGAACCTGTTGTCACCATCAAGCATCAACGCCAGTGTACTCTTACAAGAGCTTTGGAAGGCAAAATGTGGATGGGACACGGCACTGAATGTCGAACAAACAACGAAATACAACGCTTTCATCGAACTGCTCGAGAGATCCAAGCAGTTCACGATCGACAGAAACATGATCTCAAGCGACAAAGCGGTGTCGAGGCAGCTACACATTTTCTCCGACGCGAGTTTGGAGGCCTACGGCTGTGTAGCCTATATCCGAGAATTCAAAGAAAACTCAAAGCCTCGAATATCGCTCGTGATGGCGAAGGTCAAAGTAGCTCCGGTTAGGCCGATGTCCATTCACAGGCTCGAATTGCTTGGAAGTTTGCTCGCAGCTAGGCTGCTAGACCTCCTGAAGAAAAATCTGGACTTTAAGGTCGACTCTTATCACCTGTGTTGCGACAATTCAAGCGTTCTAGGGTGGGTAAGGTCGAAGCCTGAAAAAGTGGAAAGCTTTCATCGCGAATCGAATTCGAAGGATACACGCGCTGGTGGGAGACGTGCCTTTCGCCTACGTTAGAAGCGAAATGAATCCGGCGGACCTCATCTCACGGCCAAGCTCGGACATTCCCGATCCGATGCAAGCGAAACTCTGGGCTCAGGGCCCATCTTGGCTCGGCAGCTCAAAACGCATCCCGAACGAGGAAGGTCTCAACTTCCAAGTTGAAAACACTACACCGCAGCTAGACGCCGAGCGAAAACCGACGATATCAAATTTCCTGCACTCAAGCTCAACGGAAGCGAAAAGTCCAAACCCGATTTTCTTCGAGAAATTCTTTTCTTGTTGGAAGAAAACGATCAGATTCTGGGCCTACATGAGGCGATGGAAGGTGAAGGCAGAGAAAACCAGGCTCAAACTAGCTAAAGCAAGCGCGTCCTCTGCCCAAGCTCCAAACCCCAGAACGGCGAAAAATATCGACGCAGATGAGATGATCGAAGCAAGAGCCGATCTAATCAGAATCATTCAGCGAACATATTTCCCGATCGAAGTTAGGCTTCAGTGCAAGAACCTGAAGACTACAAGTCCACTCTTTCAATACGCCCCATTCGTGGACGAGGAGGGACTCATCCGTTGCAGGTCAAGACTGGCAAGGTCGAGAGATTTGACCGACGGGGAAAAATTCCCAATCATTCTTCCTTCCGAGGGGTTCCTGACACGACTCATCGTCAGAAACGTTCACGAGCAAAGGTGTCTCCACTCAGGCGGAGTGGCAGCAATCCTACACGAACTAAGGAAAGACTATCTGCTACTTCACGCCAGGAAGATAGCCCGGGAGATAACCACATCTTGCCCGACATGCAATATTTTCCACAGCAAGTCAGGCTTGCTTCCAATCGCCGATCTACCCGACTTTCGCGTTGAGAGAGCCGCCCCGTTCGAGAATACAGGTTGCGATTTTGTCGGACCAATCCGCTACAAGAAGGATTCCGGCGAAATTGCGAAGAGATACATCCTTCTCTTCAGATGCGCGGTTGCCAGGCTGGTACACCTTGAACTAACTACAGACCTATCGACAGTCGAAGTTCTAGGCGCGCTGCTAAAATTCATCAATCGTTTTCCATTCGTCAAGACGATCACCTCGGACAACGGACTCTCATTCAAGCGAGCGTCCAAAGAGATCAAAGCGATATACGAACATATCCAAGACGGAACAGTGAAGAGGATGTTGTCAGGCAACTTCATCAAATGGAGATTCAACACGGCATGCTGCTCATGGGCAGGAGGGTTTTTCGAGCGAATGATTCAGACGGTCAAGAGACCCCTCAGGAAGATCCTCGGAACATCAGTCCCGCATTTCAGAGATCTGGAAATAATACTGAGCACCATAGAAGCAATGTTTAACAGAAGACCCATCACCACTGTGGCTTCAGGAGCCGACGAACCGCTGGCACTTTCACCATTCGACTTACTATACAGCCATAGAGGCGGCACGTTCATGCCGCAGCACAGCATGTCTCCGAACTCGGAAAGCGGAGAAAGCAACGCGATATTCGCCAGACGCTACAAATATCAGCAACGACTCATCAACGCTTTCTGGAAACGATTCCAAGGAGAATACCTGGCATACCTCAAAACGGCTCACAAGCAACCGCATGCAGCGGTCAGGCCGCTAGAGGTGGGAGACATCTGCCTACTAGAGGACCCCGCCACCAGCAGAGGATTATGGCCACTATGCAGAATAATTGCATTTCCTGAAAACTCAAACCCAGCAAACTCCAGATCATGCACCATCAAGACGGCGAAAGGCCAAATCCTAAACCGTCCCATCAAAAAACTATACCCGACTGAAAAATCTAACTTGCAATAAGAAGCCAACGATTACACATCAAAATTCGAATTTATTTATTCATTTTTTTTCTCGTGACGAGAAACTTATTTTTTTGGCAGAGCCAAGGCGTCCAAGTATTCCGCCTTGGGAATTTCAGCACTGCGGGCGCACAGCAATTCGTGGAGGCTCTCAGCATCGATTAGGTACCCTGCATTACAGGGGCGACATTGCCATTTTCAATAGTTACGCCGTCCGACGAAGCGAAGATCGGTATCCCCACCGGCTCCAGAGGCTGAGGCCGGCTGGATAACGATGGAGCGAACGGCTTCATCTGATGCTGCGGAGGACGTAGAAACAACCTCAAACTCACGTTCCGTCTCGGGCAGCTGGAGCTGCAAGTCAACAACCGCACCGACGGCATCACCGCAAAGCACCGATTCATCAGGTCCAGCAGCAGCGGCATCGGATCCCGTGGACTCTTCGGCGGGTTGGGCGGCCTCATCGCCGGCAGGCGGCTCAGCGGACCCGTCGAGATCCATGGCGTTTTCGGAAGATTCAGCGGTCTCCACGGCGGCAACGATGTCTTCGGTTGACCCGGCAGATTCCTCGACGAGCGCGGCATCTTCAGAGGATTCGGCGGATTCTTCGGCAATAACGGCGTTGTCAAGGGGCTCCATGGCGGCGGCAGACGTCAGGTCTCCGAGGGCGGCGCGGAGAGCGTCCAGAAGTCGGGCGTGTTCCAGACGGCGACGCGCAAGCGCGTCGTATTGGTGTTCAGCAGCCATTGCAAGACGTACTCCGCGCAGACCGGCTTCGGAACTCTCCAGGAGTCGCCGCTGCACGTCCGCATCACGGAAGGTCACACTCACACGGGGTTCGTTGCGCACCACAACACAGCCGGGGTCAACCGCAGCTTCCACGGAAAGAACAGCGAGGAAGACCTGACCCTCGGCAACGGGGGGAATTGTGTAGCGAAGGAACGGGACAGTGATGCCGTCGAGGGTGGCACGGGGGCCATATGCTTGCCCCGGCCGACCCTGCCAATTGCGGGATATCTGCCGGATGGGATCTTACTCGTGGGCGCTTAACGCCTGCCACCAAAGTCGTACAACTTTGGCAAAAACAGCATGCGGATATTCCCGCAGTGCAGGTTCATCACGTCGGGCAATCACAGTAAGAACGCCGGCGGGAGATATTTCATAGGGACAGTTACGCCCCCCACGTCGTACATTATATCGGTGGAACATAGTTGAAGTCGTTGCAAGTCACTAAAAAGAGAAGTCACATCAGAAAAGGAACGATCGGAATCTACCTATGGAGAACAGAGAGAACCAATCTACGAAGACGTGCACTTACCTCGGAGCGCAGAAGCGAAAAGGACCGTTAGAAATCGCACTTCCCGGGAGTCAGGCTCCGCTCTCCACACAAGAGAGTGGAACAAAAGGAAACTTTCGAATCCGTATTTCGGCGCGGGCGCGAAAACTTCAGCTGCGTTCCGAATTCCGCCCGTGACGGAATTCCGGGGGGGGAGTGTGACGTACGGGATGCCCATAGCGCAAGAGAGTCTCAGTTCAACACACCATCACTACAGATTACAGAAACGACATACACACACACATGGGTGATCGAGTGACAGAGCGGATATCCAATAGTGTCCTTTATTGTAATACTAGCCGGCCTTCGGCCGACTACGCTGCCCGGCCTCCGAGCGGTATTTGTGCGTTTCCCGCGCTGCCAGTGAAGACTGCGAGAGACAATGGAGAGGTCGGATGTGAATTTCGTGACAATAATGTTGGGTGGTTTGAAGAGCATACGGCGGACTACGTCACGTAGACGGTTTTTCTTTTGTTCAACGTGTCAGTCCAAGTTACAGTGAAACGGCAATCGATATTAATTTCAGAAGTCCGAATATCACTTTGCGAGCGCAGCATTGGCGCATCAGACCGACCCTGACATCATCCCCATGGGAATGTATGGCTTAGGGAAGTGCGATCGGACCTTTTCACGAATCGCCTTTATAGGTTCTAAAGAGCATGGTAAGAAAGGCCCGAGATCTCCCCATGGATTCAAAAAAGCATTATCCGACCGATACCGAGATACCCTCATAGGATCCAAAGAGTATAATCAGACCGACCCCGGAATCATCGTCATAAGCTTGGGAAAGTATGATCAGACGTATCCCGGAATCGCCTCTATGGGTTTCAAAAAGTACGATTAGAAAGGCCCCGGAATCCCCCCTGGACTCCAAAAAGTATCATCTGACCGACCCCGAAATCCCCGCCCTTTACTCCCAAACACTCCCAAAACGTGGCGAGGCCGACCCCAATATCACCATTATGGACTCTGAAAAACATGATCAGACCGGCTTCGTAGTCGCCTCCAAAGATTCCAAAAAGTATGATCTGACCGACCCCGGAATCCTGCCCATAAGTCTAGAAAAGTATGCTCAGACCTACCCTGCAACTACCTCTATAGGTCTCAGAAAGTACGATCAGAGATTATGGTCAGACCGACCCCGGAATCAACTCCATAGGTTCCAGATCAGAGCGAGCACGGAATCGCCCCATGGGCTCAGAGGAGTATGGTCTGAGTGGCCTCGAGATATCCCCATAGACTCCGGAAACCCCATAGATTCCCCAATGGAGAGAATCCCTCCCCATGGACTCAGAAACGTATCATTTTTAACGACTCTGAAAAACCCACCCGGAGTCGCCTCCATATAGATTCCTGAAAGTATGACTACGGAGGGACTACGGAATCGCCGCAAAGACTCGGAAAAGTCTGATCACACCGACCCCGGAAAGTGTGGTCTGACTGTCCCTCAAATGCCCCTATAGACTCCCAATAGTATGGTGAAACCGACCCCGGAATCACCTCCATGGACTCTAAAAACTGTGACCGACCCCTGAATCGCATTCGCAGGTTCCAAAAAGTATGATTATGGAGTACCCGGGTTCTTCCATGGTCTCAAAAAAGTATCATATCACCGACCTCGAAATGCCCGTCCCATAGACTTCCAGCAGTATAGTCAGACCGACCCAAAATCACCTCCATGGGTTCCAGGAAGTATGATCAGACTGCCCCTGGAACGCCTCCATCGGTTTCAGGAAGTGTGATTAGACCGACCCCGAAATCGCCCCATACGCTCAAAAAAGTATGACCTGGCCGATCCCAGAATTCCTCCACGGACTCCCGAGTGTCCCGTAATCCATTGAGGGGTTGCAGCGAGAGAGATTCCTATCAGAGATATCAGAGATAGGCTAATAACTGTTGTTTTGGGAGAAATGAGGGGGAGGGGAGGTGGGTAGCCTATGTCCGTCACGGATGGGTCCTCTACACGAAACACCCTGGCTCCGGGCTCGTTCAAGCTTGGTTTCCGAGTCTATCGCGAACAGACAAACAGACTGACAGACAAACAGACAGCGTTTTGACTTTTATTTATATAGATAACATCTAGGTATTCCCGGTACTCAAGCGGAGTACGCGGGTCTATGTCAGATGAACAACTCCCAAGATGGCGGCGGCGGCATAAAATGAAGTTCAAGCCGCAAACTTGACTTTGAAACCCTACCCACTGTGTTCAAACCCAACCCACTTAGGACTGCCAATTGATCACATGGCTTTCGATTCGAAAATATCGTCAAAAACCGAAATTCGCTTCCACGGCAGCCATCTTTGAGTTGTTCATCTGACGCATCCCCGAGTACGCTTGGTCAATAAATCCGACAGGACAGGCGCGCGGCTGGCTTACAGAGCGATAACCAGTCAACGGCCAAGAGCCGGTGACGTCACCGCTCTCCGTCGGCTTCCCCGGCGCGCGGTCTCGATCAGCTGTCAGTCGGCAGCCTGACAGCCCGGCTCTGAATCCGAAACATTCTCCGTCAACGAGAGCAGACGAAAGTCAGTCAGTAACACACCGCGATTCCAGCGACAGCACTTTCGGGAATCTCAGTGCAGAGAAGAATTCTACCCATCATCTCCGTCAATCTCGCCCCTGCGAGATTGCCCCTCCGATCCCGGAACCCTCCGAGAGATCTCGCCTCACTCAGAGCTCGGTAGCTCCGTCTCTGAGCTGTTAGGCAGCCGCGCTCCTGTCCTCCCCTTGGTGAAACACCCGTGTCTTCATTGTTCTTAGGATAGGGCGCCACAAGGTGTATGACGGTTGCTGCCGCTTTGTCTGGCTTACTCGTTTTGTCCTGGCTCGGGCTGGTCATTGTAATCGTCCAATTGAATCGTAAGTTGCAAGGAGGTCCCTTTCCTGTTTGCTCCTTGAATTTACTTGTACGTAGATTTCAGTTTCTTCGTTGTCGATTTTTTAGAGACGGAGCAACTGCTTCACGAGCTCCACGCGGCCAACTCTCAATCGATCTCGTCAGCCGGAGCGTACGTCGAGTGTTTGAACTCGTCAGAAAACACCGTTGCTTCGACTGAGCCGTCTTTGAATCGTGACAACCAAACGACCCCGAGCGTCTTTGACGTGACGCCCGTGATCTTAGTGACACCCACGGAGTTACCTCTCGACGAAGCAGTCGAGGTTACAACTCTTTCAAACTTGATCGGTGTGGACGAGTCATCCACACCCTCGGACACTTCTGGGGTTTCGGCGTCTTCAACTGAGTCACCAACAACTTCGAGTAGCGTCGAAGTTTCAACTTTCACGACTGTGGTGACGCCAACCACCACTTCACGTCCGATCTTCCGAACTGCACTGGCTCCGACTCCGACAACCCGGCCGGTTGTAGCGACGACGAGAGTTTCTGTGAGTACAACCACGAACCGGCCGTTCGTGAATGCATCAGCGGTGCCTCGTTCGCCCCGCAAGCCAGTGCCTACATCAAAGAAGCGCTGTGTTTAACACATCTCACCGAGTGGTTTCATCTTCATCTCCCCGGCGGGTTGCAACTACTCCTCGTCCCGTAACATTGCCGCGGAGATCATCATCATCGTCTCCGAGACAAAACTCGACGGGCCTGGTTCGCTTGTCTCCGATCACGCCTTCAGTCCCAGCTGGTCATGATTCAGCTGAGTTCAGAGCTTTGTTTTCGGGCTCTAAACGAGGTTGGGAGCGTTTCATTCACAGAGCCGACACATATGTTTGTTTTCAACATGGGCTCTTCATCACGGTCTGTACCTCCCCTCGCAATAATCGGTGTTTGATCCAACCGACTCGGCGTGATTCATCTGGGAGACCGATTCAGTACAAGCCGAAGATTGTGCTGAAGATTCATAGGCTTACAGCTGTTGAGCGGACATCGTTCTTCAGGAAGTTTGGGAACATTCCAGCCTGCTCAGGAATATCTATGTACGTATGTATTTTGGATCCGTGGTCAATAAATCAAATCTGTGGTGTGAAAGGATCCTTTAACCTTTTCAATTAAATTCTCTGGGTACGCTCACTGCTATCTTCTACGTAACATAATCCAATCAAGATTTACAACCTATATAAGTGGTTTGAATAACCGTCATCGTTATCCAGTCTGTTGGACTCTTGGATGACCAGGCGCAGAAAGAATAACAGAGCAAGGACCCGGGCCGCTGCAACAACGTCACCGCCGCCGCCGCCCACAAGTCCGTCGGAGGAAGACCTCAGCTGTCCGATTGTGCGCCGGTACAGCTCGCCTCCCCGTATACAGCGGACCATGACCTCCGAAGTAGGGAACTCGGAGGAAGAATGGATTCCGCTGTGGCGCCAAGGTGCGGATCGACCTACGCGGCTCGGAGGACTGCTGCTCGGAGCGTCCTCACGGCTCTCTGCCGGATCAGTTGGATCGGGCCGCGCGTCGATCGGGGGGCGAAACAGTAGAGCCGAAGCATCTACTGGAGGTCGGGTAGGATGCATGTACATAGTAATTTTTATCCTTTTAGCATCCCACCTGTTGAATGTCGGTTTTTATTTTTCACTTGTATACAATTCCGGCACCGACTCAACTTCCTCTTTTAATAATTTTTCATTTTATCTTTCATCTGTGAACTATCATTTAGCTGTAAATTTCTCATCCAATTTTTCATCCATCGTCAAGACATCACAAAATTGGGCCATTATTTCATCATCAAAGGCCCCAGAAACTCTACCATCAAAATTCCAAGATTCCAAGGCCCCTTCATCAAAATTGCCTGACACCAAGCAGGATTCAAAATTAGATGATATCACAAAATCAAGTTCAAGTTCTACGGAATCAAAATCAAGCTCAAGTTTCATTCTCTTCGACTCATCCATCACCCCTTCTGCTTATCTACGATCTACATCCTTTTCCTGCATCTCCTTTTCTTTCTATTCTGTCTGTCGTTCCCACTTTTTCAAACTCTGTCTCATCCGTCCTTCCTCATTTTCCAAATCACTTCCCCGCATCCCAATTTAGTAATCGATCGTTTTGGAGGTTGTTTGGATGGGACACTCGGACGACAGTTCAGAGGAGATTCCGATCATGTTCATTTGTCTCATGTTTCTTCGAGTGCTCTAAGAGATTCTCTCGTTCTGATCGCGAGATTGGTTCGTTAGCCGCTTCTGAGTACTCTCAGTTTAGATCGACAGATGTTTAGATCGAGCATGGGGATTCAATTTAGTCTTGGATCAGAGGTTAAGAGTTCTAGTTGTTCATGTGGACCGCTCGGGTCAAGATTCGTACGGAGTCGTGTTCTTCTTCCACTTAGAGCTTCACGACTGGCGATTGCAGCGCCATCTCATAGCATTCCATAGCCGTACGAATCCCTTAAGAACGCTCGCGTTAGTTTTGTTAGATATCAGTTCTTCAAGACCTGTGCTTCAGCTCGCTTCGTGTTCGACAACCACCAAGTTTCATCATCTCAACATGCCTCGCCTGAACGCTACCTCTGGTGAAGCTGCGTTTGATCCGTTTGACAGCACACAGCAAGGACCTGTGCAGCCCGGTCCCACAGAGCTCCATGAGCTTCCATTCGTCTGCGTGGGGTTGAATCCCCCTCTGCCAGACGGCGGGCGTTCCATCTGTCACGGCAATTGTCGGGCTCACCCGACAAGTTGCCTGAACAGGATCAGGGGTTTCATCTTCAAGGAGCGCCTTCCAGACCGCGAACTCAGTCCATCCGAGCAGCAAGTCTGGCAGCTATACGAGAAGGCAATAGAGGAGCTTCGCGAAATGAAGATGCTCCCGAAGACAGGTCCTCCAACGGCTGAGATGCCGCACGGGCTGATTCACTACGCTCGCGTCGTTCGCAACGATCTTCAATACGACTGGGAGATCCCAATGAAGCTCATTCGGCGAGCGTGGTGGTCTCTGCCCTTCAGTTTCCGCGGTCGTTTCAACGACTGTGCAGAGCTCGAGAACCAGGTCAACCTGTGCAAGGCGGTGTTGACCCATATCAAGCTCAAATACTTGTCGGACAGCCGTTCGCAGGAAGCCCGGTTTGTTAACTGGCTTCACAGTGGGTGTGAGTGGGTTGGCCCCCACATTCCTGACCTGATCGCCGAGGACGACGGCGAGGACTTCGATGATCGTGATCTGAAGTGACGATACAATAAACTGTTCCCTTTTTATTAATTGTGAGTTATCATTATTTAGCGTACATGTTATCATGTCAGTATTCATAGATGCTCAAGCAAGCATAGGTGCTATGATCCTTTCCAGTATTCGTAGCAGTTTTTAGTTATTAAATGTCCTGAGTAGTGGGTCGGTACGGATTCTCAGGTATATCTTCATGCCTTTCTTGCGCAGGCTCTGGAGAGTCTACTGGATTCTGAATTCGCTTTTGGTCGTCGTTTTGTTCGTATGTTGGTCTATGGCGGTCTCTAATTAGTTTTCTCAGAGCCATTGTCATGAGCATCAGACCAGAAATTGTCGATTGAACTACCGACAATATCTTCCATTTCTCGCAGGTACACTCTAACGGTTTGGGTGTCGGTCTGATTGTAGGCTTATCAGTTGGTTTGGGCGTCGTTGGTGCTGGAGGAATCACTCTATTCTTGTAGAGTGTCCATAGCTGCTTGCCGCCCAACGTTGGCTTATTTTCTGAGATAAAAGGCGTCTCTGGATCAGCCTGTAGTTCACAAATCGAGTGTTCCACGCACCGCATAGTGAACAATCCGCCAATAGACTTGAACATAATACATGGTGAGCTTTGTCTAATACATTCCCGAGAGCAATCTGAGTAGCAGAAATAAGGGTTAGTGTTTTTGACATGCATGATTAGTACCATAGGTCCGATGATTGTCAAATACCTTATTGTCTCCATGTTGCCAGTCCACTCAGTTCTCTTCGTTTCAGGAATTTGGCCGGACACAGAGGCTTGGTTAAAAAAATCGGCTAGCATTAAATCACTGCTTGTGTGTTCCAATTCCATTTCCTTGTTCTCGTACATCTCACGTATGAAATGGTATTTGAAATGGTATAACTCTGCGTTGATTTTATCAATGCGATCGCTGAGGTTGAATCCATTTTCATCACAACCTTTTCTGTGATACCAAGCTCTCCCAAGAGTTTTATGATCCATTTTATAGTTTTGCCTGTTTCAGAAGCTGCTATGAACTCAGCTTCACAGCTCGACACAGAAATGTTGGATTGTTTGATCGTCTGCCAGATTACTGGTCCGTCTCCACGGAGGATCAAACTTCCACTGGTCGACTTTCTCTTCTCGGAATCCGGCCGCCCCGCCCTATCGACTTAAGTATGATACGCTGAACGTTATATCGGGACGCGTGCCGCAGGATAGGAACATCAGCGTTCCATTAGACTGCGATACTCCTCTTGAGTGCAAGGTCCTTTGCTTTCTAAGCTGTAGATTTACCTGTCACTCGGAGTGCTTACTGGCTTACAGTCTTTCATCCCGAATCTTTCCAAAGTCTCGTGGACAAACTTGGCTTGATGTATATGCACTGAGAAGTCTTCGCCTCTCTCTACCTCTAAGCCTAGAAAGTACGTCAGTGGAGATTATGTTATCTCCAGTTCCTTCTTCAATGATTCAATGAAGTCGCTGGCTACTTCCTCTGAGTCTGTCAAGCAGACCATCGTCCACGAAAGTGCAAACTATCGTACGCTTCTTTCCATTTCTGAAAAACAAGCAAGGGTCAGATATTGATCGCGTTAGTCCGATACGAATCAAGATTTTTGTTATCTTCTTGTTGAATTCGAATCCTGATTGCTTGAGGCCGTAGATGGATCGGAGTAAACGGAGAGTTTTATTTCTAGGGACTCCCGTTAATCCATCTGGAACTTCCATATAGATCTCATCCTCAAGTTCAGCAGTAAGGAAGGCTGCGCGCACGTCAAACTGATTCAGATATAGTTTCTCTTGTGCCGCAATACTTAATACTGTTCTTACACTTTCCATTCGAGCAACTGGGCTCGATATCTTATCTGGAAAGCAGTCGATTCCGACTTGCTGAGAAAACCCGCGGGCTACTAAACGTGCCCGGTATTTGACGTCTCCAGTTTTTGGATGGATCTTCTTTTTGAATATCCAGCGCGTGCTGATTGGCTTCCGACCTGGGGGGAGGTTAGCTTCCTTCCAAACCCCAAGAGTCCTCATGGCCTCCAACTCTTCTGTTATGGCGGCCTTCCAGGATCGTTTTTCTGGGCTTACCATCGCTTCTTTGTACGAAGATGGTTCTCCCTTTGAAGCATCATCACGGTTGTCTTCATCGCTCAATTCATCTTCAGCTTCGTGGATGTTGGGTTGATCACGAAAGCGTGATTGGGTTCTTGGGTCATGAGCCAAGAACGCCTGCTGTGGGGGAGTGTTAATCGTTGCCGCAGTATTTTTTCCGTTTTGTACGGATTCGTAATTATGCGTACAACATTTCGGTGAGGTCAGCTCCTCAATTTCGTATGTTGCTTGCTGCATACATTCAAGCGTTTCCCCATCAATATTTTCAATTGTGTTTGCCTGACCTCGAACTTTGCCATGCGGATGTTCATTTCATCAGTCTTCGGTGTTTTCTCGAAGATTACATCCTTGGTCCTCTCTATCGTGTCAGTGTCTTCATCCCAAACACGATATCCTAATGAGTGTTCGAGGTACCCAACAAGCCGAACTGGCTTTCCACGATTTTCCAATTTACTGCGATTTGGGTGCTTGTTATGCACAAAGCACTTGGCCCCGAATTCTCGCATATTGGATACATAGGCTTTCTTTTTATAGAAGACCTCGTACGCCGTCTTTCTCGTATGGTCATGGATGACAATCATGTTCCAAACGTCTACGACGTAGTTCAGAGCTTCGCCCCAGAGAAATTTATTATCCTCTAGGCCGGCACCGATCATGACTGTTTTAGCTAAGTTCATGAATGTACGGTGTGCTCTTTCGACGAGGCCAGCTTGAGCTGGGGTCCTAGGACAGGAGATTGAGTGCTCAGCTCCAATCTCATGCAACACATCCTGGACTTCTTCGTTCCTGAACTCTCGGCCCCCATCAGAGTGGAATCTCTTGATATCGTATCCGATGAGATTTCTAAACCACTTTACGTACTTTTCTACAAAGTAGGGGGTTTCATCTTTAGTTTTGAGAAAGTATACTTTGCAGAACTTTGAGTACTCATCTACGATCATGAGGAAGTGTCCAGCCTTCCCTAAAGTTTCAGTTGACAGTGAGCACAAGTCAGCGTAAACCGTACCAGGCTCTTCAGCCTTGGATTCAAATGGTTTACTGTGATAGGAGGCTCTAGTCTGCTCTCCTTCAATGCAGGTTTCGCATTGGTTTAGATCATCAATGAAATTCATGTTCTCTGCATTGAGGTATTCCTTCAAGTAATCCTTGTTGATATGCGCATATCTTTCATGCAGAGTCTTCAGACTTTGCTAAGCTTTCGAGCCATCCTTGTTGGCTGTCGGTTTTTCATTTTTAACCGCAGGAGCGCATTCTGCGCTATCATTGTGGCCGTCTTTGGAACACACACTCGCTTTGAGTCTATACAGTCCCTTCTGGTTGGGAACCTGGATTGCAATCTTGTTCTTTTCTATAATGAGCTCATCTTCTTGCATTTTGACCTCAAAGCCGTCATCAGTTAGCTGACTGATGGATATCAGATTCTTACGAATCTTAGGTACGAGGAGAACATTTTTTAAGTTCAAATTCACGGTTTTCCCTTCAGACTTGACTGCCAAACAAGCGCTACCTTGCCCGATCACTTTGAGCTTCTGGTTGCTTGCCAGCTTGACATCCCGGGTGCCGAGTCCTTTGGTGTACGTCGTGAACCATTTTCTCGAGTCAATCATGTGATGGCTAGCACCACTATCCACCAAGAAGGATTTCGATTTAGAAAGTGAGCCGATAGTCTGAGCCATGAATGCTTCAGCTTCTTCAGCGTCTACCGCATTGGCTCTGGGCCGTGTGGCCTGTTGCCTCCACGGCCTCGATTCGAATTTCTTCTTGGCTGCCTACATTGACTGCTATAATGACCTCGACCTCCACAATTGTAACATTTGTTACCCTGTGCCTGGTTCCTCTCGCCGTGTCTTCTAGGTTGGGGGTTTCTAGCTTGAGGCCTGCCACTATACTGTTGACCAGCATAATCATTTCGTCGGCGAGGTCTCATGGGACGACGGTAGGGTCTGCGATAGGCACCACCTCCTCGCTGGTTTATTCGGAGGTTGGTCACTAACGCGGTTACGTCATCAAGCTTTTCTTCCTTTTGACGCATTGCCTCAGTAGTGATGATATCGAGCAGTGTGCTCATCTCTTTATCATCTTCTGAGCGAGCAGCCCAAGCGAGCCGTAATGCATCCCAATTGTGCGGCAGGGCAGCGAGCAATCGTTCGGTTTGGATCTTAACATCCAGATCGACTCCAGATTCAGTCAAGTGATTTTGGAGGGTCTTGAATCTATCAAGGTTCTCAACGATAGATAGGTTCTTTTTGAACTTGAACTGCAATAGTTGGTTTATGACTGAACCTTGTTCTAGGGCGATCTTCGTGCCAAACTTCTTTTCAATGTGCTCCCGAATTTCTGCCGCTGTGACCTCTTTAGCCTGTCCATAGAACAGCTGCACGACTAATTTGTCGCTCATCGACGAGAACAGTAGGGCTTTAGATCTCTTGTTGGCTTCAGTATACCTTTTGAGCTCAACCTTCTGTTCTGCAGTCAGTTCTTTTGCTGGAGGCTTGGGGATAGGTCGCATTAGCGTGCCATCTACCACCGCCCACAAATCGTCGTCATCTTGAGCTAAGAAAACTGGCATCATAGTTTTCCAGCTGATATAATTCTGACCATTGAGGCCCAGAATGACCGGACAAGTTTGGTACCTCCCAACTGACCACTTCATTGAAGGAACTTCATTAGACGCCGGCGGCTTGTCGCCTCCCGACTTATCGGGCTTGCCTGCAGTGTCGTCAGCAGGCTTGTTATCGTTCGGTGGTTTATTATCATTCGATGGGTTCGGTGGTGCTGGTGGATTTCCATCTGCCGGGGGTTGCGTACCAGATCCACTCGGTGCATCATCCTCAGCTCCAAAAAGACTGAGGTGACGGTCGTGTTGCTGACCATCCCCGAACTCAAAACCATCGAACCCCGAACCAGTTTCCGACATAGCCGCTCCTCTACTCTAGTATCACTTAATAGTCAAGATTCAAACTTACTGTGCTCTGCGGGTAGTAGTTGATCGTGCTGATAACGTGAACAATTTAACGGAGTACAGTAAAAACGTCAGTTCCAAAATGAAGCTTTTCACCGGTAGTTTATTTAGCAAATACAGTCCTTTTATAGAATACAGTCTGGGAAAGGGCTATCGCTCTTTCCAGCGTACTGATGCGTCTAAGCCAGCGGTTCCCAAATGGTTTCGTCCCGCGCCCCCGTTCGCCCGCCCGGGGAACGGGCATGCCCCCCCCCCACTTAATCCCTCCAGAAGATTATTCCTCACCTGAAAATCGCCGCGAGAATGACCACAACAGAAATCGCGCATTTGCATTATTATAATAACTTTATCGGAATTATGTTTTCTGCTGGTATTTTTATCACCCGCCTCTCTATGCTGTCAAAAAATGTTTCAGACCTTCAATATCCAGTCGCCGCAACGAAGTTTGACTTTGGTTCGGGTCTGTTTCTATTATCGTAAACAACGCCCTTCCTCGCTTCCTGTGAACATCGGTGATCCCTTCACCCTCAGGGAAGAGCGCCAACAGGAAGCTCGAAACTGATGGAGGACATTGCAATGAACACGGGAGGGAGTTTCCCGCAAACAACACAGAGATAAGCCTGGGAGAACGCGAAATCGATTGTCGAGACTTCTCTCGAATTTCAGGCGGGAAGTAGAGCATAGAGGAGGATTTGACCAGGGTTTCTCTTCATTTCGAAATTATATTTCGTTTCCCATCTGTAGTACTGAAGCGCTGACACGGGGAAAATACGCAACGCCCCCCTACTTTGGGGACCGCTGGTCTAAGCGAACATATTTCCAACATATATGATACAGTGAACCCCCGTTTTACGCGGTTCGCTCTACGCGGTTCGTCTTACGCGAATTCGTTTTACGCGGTTCGGTTTACGCGGATTCGTTGTGCGCGTATTTTTTATTTCAATTTTTTCTTTTTTTCTCTTGTTTCGCACATTAGGGCAATCCCCCCGTTTTACGCGGAAAAACTCCTTTAACGCGGTTGACAAAACCGCGTAAAACGGGGGTTTCCTATTTCTTCTTTTCTTTTTCTCTTGTTTCGCACATTAAGCCAATCCCCCCGTTTTACGCGGAAAAACTCGCTTAACGCGGTTGACGAAACCGCGTAAAACGGGGGTTCACTGTATTCAACGGAACAGAGTGTTGCCCCGTAGCGAGCTCTAGATCAGGGGTTCCCGAGTCAAAATTCGAGCGGGCCGCATGCCATAGTTGACGGACTCCCGCGGGCCGCACGGACAGTACACAGCGAAAACTGTGTAAGGGCCAGCGTATGAAAGGGCAACTTGGGATATTGGACCGCTCTCCCAAACATTACGGGTTGTTCCATCTTGTATGATCAATTGTGAGATAACATACCGATTCTTGCTCGCTTTTGAGTATATTCTCCGCATTCCTCAGAGAAGCAGAAGATGAGACGACTTCTGGTAATCTCCCCGGGTTTATTCCGCTTTAATTTACATTTCTCTTCTTTGATGAGAACTGAACATGGCACGATTCGACAAGCTGATTGAAGTCCGGAGTAAATGCGCGGGTTGAAGCTATTCTCAAGAGTGCCTCCAAATGACTTTGAGTCAACCGAGTTCGGTACTTTGATTTGCAATGTTTCATCAACAAAAACAGTTGCTCACACAAGTATGTATCCCCGACGATAGAAATCTGTCTCGCAGCATGTTGCCAGAGATTGGGGAAACGCGACTTGGACAAGTCTTCTTGGTAAAATTCAAGCGAGTTTTTGTTGAGAAAACGCTCTCTGAGCGTATTGTCACACTGCAGCTCGACAAGTTCCGAGCAAGTACTCGAACGGAACGTCCGCGGGCCGCATCCCGTGTGAACCCCGACATGACCCCGCGGGCCACACAGAAAGGCTTCGCGGGCCGCAGGATGGGCACCCCTGCTCTACATCTACATAGATATCCATCCCAGGTCATCAGGACCGTGTGTTGATTGGCTTGGAGCAACTCAGGTTCATCACTAGGGGTCGCAATTACCCGGGTCCGTACCCGGGTACGTACCCGGGTACCCGGGTAATTACCCGGATCCGGCCTCGGATTTGAAAATTTCGGACCCGGGTAATGAAACTGTACCCGGGTCCACTTTCATTACCCGGACCCGGGTACCCGGGTACCCGAAACGAATTTCCGGGTAACCGGGAACGAATTTCCGGGTACCTGGAAACGAATTTCCGGGTGCCTGGAAACGAATTTCCGGGTCGATCAGACCAAGAGAGCCAGGAATTTGTCCCATAGCCTTCAAAAAGTATGGTCTGATCGACCCGGAAATTCGTTTCCAGGTACCCGGAATTTCGTTCCGGGTACCCGGAATCCGGTCCCGGAACCCGGATACCCGGGTCCGGGTAATGAAAGTGGACCCGGGTACAGTTTCATTACCCGGACCCGGGTACCCTGGGACCCGGGTCCGTACCCGGGTCCTATTACCCGGGTAATTGCGACCCCTATTCATCACTGGGGTCCACGAGTAACAAGACGAACACAGGAGCTCGACCTGCCTTTCACAACCCATTAGCCGGTGGGTGTCGACGTGAAGAGGTGAAATCATCCGAGTGCCGTGTATTAGAACCTTGTGCACCGTATTGGGCATCGGGTACCACGGATACATTTCGACATACCGTTGAGCGGTTTGTCAGCAAAAGAGGTCAAATATCTCAAGCTGTATCTGCCCGTTACAATTGATCGCATCAAGGATGGTTCCCAACCGACGAATCAGCTCTTCATCAATTCTAGTGATTTCCGCCGTGAGGGCTGGATTCTAAAAAAAGCGCCGAGAAGTATTCCCGTCGTTGGAGTTGTCCATTTTTTGTATGACAAAGTCAACTTCCGGACCCACTTCAGAGCGGAATCTGTCTTGTATCGCTTTCTTAGTGGCAGCTTCCAATGGAGCCACGTCCGCTGTAGTTGTCCATTTCTTAAAATCCATCCTATACGCTGTGCGCAAGATACACTCCATGAACTTAACACGGGCATGAAGGGGAGAAATGACGTTTTTCAGTGTCGGAAGCGATGGTCGGGCATAGACGAGAGGCAGCTTGTTCATCTCTGAGGGGCCACATCCGCGAAGCGAGCACCTCTGCAGGCCCGGTGTGTTGTTGACGACTTGCAGAACCTAGGAGCTAATTGAAGGCTCTGGTGTTCTGGATTCCTGCTTTCCCACGAGTCTATGTCAGACGGTCGCAATCCATATGGCGGCCCGCCGCTGATCTAGCTGTTCGGCTGTATACCCTACTGTACCTCAGAGCGCCCCGCGCGTGAGTTAGGCCACAAAGTGCTCGGACCCATACGCTGTGCAGTCTCACGTATCACTCCAGTCGACTGACTCACTCAGTTTGAGCGTTCTAAACCTAACCTAACCTCTCCTAACCCATGCGCTGGCTTCAGGCTCCCGCTGAAACGGCGGGCAATCGAGGCAGTCCGCCATCTTGGTTGCGACCGTTTGACGCATTCCCTCTTCCCACTTGGGAAGAATTAACCTCGTCCGCTCACGGACCCCGATATGTTCGAGTATGCGCTTCTCGCGCGATGGCGGCCGGAGCAGGCCACCTCGCCACCGGCCAACTCGCCGCTGCTATTTCGCCGCCGAGCCATTTCGCCGCCAGGCCGTTCCGCCGGGTCTATGCGAGATCGCCAAACATTTCTACGGATGGATGCATTCGGGCGGTCGGAGGAGAGATGATTGGCGTCCATTTTGAATGGCCAATCGGAGTGCTAGTCCTGGATTTGCTCGGCCAATGATGGAGAGAGTTCCTCATAATGAGTCCAGGCCTTTTTCCGAGTCGTCGACGAGGCTCCTTGATGGCGAGCTAACCAGAAGGAACCGAATCGGGTGCTTTTTGGGTGGGCGGGTTGCGAGGGTTTACAACAAAGCAAAGACACGACGGATTGGCGAGTTGACGGTTGGGCTTCGATGCATTTGCTAGTTCGTGTCACTTGATACCATCGAGCCACGGAGGCCTCGCCGTGCTCTTCCAGGTCTTCGTGGTCTTTCAGTATTCGAAAATCCAATCCCCCATCCGCACGTGGCGGTTCGTCCTCGCAACCGGGAAAAGCCTCATTCCATCATTCATGTGTTCTGAAGTGCTGGCGAAATACAAGGAATGCCGTAAACGTGGCGATTGGTGATGCATATAACCTTTCAAACTACTGAAGCCTCATTCGCGGGAGTCCTACAGCACCCTGATTGGACATTTAAAAATGGACACCACCATTCCTCCGGCCGCCCGAATGCATCCATCCGTAGAAATGTTTGGCGATCTCGCATAGACCGGCTCCGCCACTGGGTCATCTCGCCGCCGCTCATCAAGGCACGGCATCCCCAATAATCCTTACTTTCTTAGCCATGAGTACGTAGGACCTCGGGGGGAGACAACGAATTTACGCCAGCACACCAAGGGGCCCCACGATCTCTTTCAATAGGATCCCGTCGACTTATGGCTGGATTTGAACTCGTGGTTGGCGGGTTGAGTTGAACTGAAGCCAGGCCGGTTCATCGGTCTGGCATAGCGGCACCTGTGGCAGGTTGGATCAGTAGCGTATCCAGCTAGAAGCTAACGATGCTATAGCTTCGTCGGACTCGGAATTTTTGAAGCTGGCTTCGTCCATTTTCGAGTCAACCAACGCCATTTTCAGCGTGGAGTCCACGGATATCAACCGTTATAATATGATAGAATCATTATCATTTCAATATTACGTCTATAATACTAGATCATGTCTTCTGAGTGTTGAATATTATGATGGGCACCAAGAAACCATCATGAAACACGAGCTACGTGAAGGTAAAGATGGAGAGAGACAGGGAGAAAGAGGGGTTTAGCTTCGTCGATGAAAAATCCTGGCTACGCCACCGGGTGGAATCATACGCCCGCGAGCGTAGCGAGCGGCAAGCACAAGCAGATGCCTGCAAGCTACCCCAACAAATGCATGCCCAAGTCTCCGCCTCGGCGTGTTAGCGCAGCACAATTTTACACGGAGGGAGTATATTGAGAAGATTCCAGGCCGCGTGACCCCTTGCATCCGACCGACGGCACGGAATCAGGAAAACGTTCGAAGGGGGCCGGTGATTTCCAGAAACATTGGAGGTTTCGAACCACTGACTGAGTCATAGAATTCAACTGCAGAGGTAATCGGCAGACTGATCGGCTGCCTGGCGGCGAAATGGCCCGGCGGCGAAACGGCCCGGCGGCGAAACGGCGGCGCACAGTGTACCAAAACCGCATTTTAGGGGGGAAAAAATTATTTTATCCTTTTTTTTGATGCTTTCTGCGCATGGATGTACGGAATGAAGAGTCGGAAATAGTTTGGAAGCTTGGGAGAGTAGTTTGAGTGGCGCAGATCCATCTTTATTCAAGTGCCCCAGGCCGACGGCCAATGTGTCAGGGATCGTCGGACGATCGCGTTCCACGGAAGGGTTGGTTCATCATCCCATGGGCATTCTTGTGAGAGGTGGAAGCTTTTTGGGCCGTAAAAGGCGCACATGAATTCATACAGATATGACAAATAGGTACAGATATACAAATATGAACACAATGGTTGAACCGGGCGATTTGGCATCAACTTCGCGACGCTCCAGGGGGGATCGAGAATACCCATCAACTAGTCGCTCTCGTAAGAGCTGCTGGGGGATTCGTCCGAACTTTCGAATACTGAGTCATCTGCCGATGAAACGTCACTCGCTGTCAAGCAATCAGTAGAGGACGTTACATCTCGCAGCAGCGCAGCAACGTTCGGATCCAAGGTTCGGGGCGAGGGTTTTACCGCGAGATCTCTTAGAGCATCGATACATGGGTCTGAAGATACCAGCAGCATTGACAGAAGATCCAGATTCGTAAGATTCGCCAAGATGGCGGCGCCCAGAGCGGCACGCGTGAGACTCGTGCTCCTATGGTGACCCTTCTTGTGACGGATTGGGAGTACCAAACCAAGAAAGTGACATCGTGGAACAATTGGAGGCACCGTGAGCGTAGTTGGAGACCCACGGCAAAACGGCGCCCAGACAGACTCCGACGGAAGTGCGATGGAAATGGAACATTAGGCTTAGCTTGGAGACAGGTGCTCAACTGGACTAGAGGGGCACTCGCAACATTGTTGCTTCTGGGAGGTGACATCGAGGCCAATCCAGGACCAGACACCTGCAACTCGTGCAACGAATGTTTCCAGAACACGGCCACCAGGAAAGCATGCGGACAATGCTTCAAGACGGTGCATGCCAGCTGTGGATATAGAATCCCAGATAGAACCGACCTGTTCTGCAAAGGATGCTACTGGATCGAGGTAGCGAAGACAGTGACTGCCTCGATAGGAAGTCGCTGTACATGCCTGAGTGTTGTGCAAACCTTGCACAAGAAACTGGACGAAGTGATCAAATCGAACCATCAATCAGCTGCTCCAGAGAGGAAACTCCAAAACACAGCGAGGGAACGCGTGAGTACCCAGCAGACCCCGAAGACCGCGCGGACACCTTTCGACAGAACGCCTTTCGAAAAAATACCTCGGAAACTGACCTATGCAGAAGCGACCCAGAAGGAGGTGAGACGTCCGAGACAAGCGCCCAGCGAGGGACGGAAGCCACCAAACCGAACAAGACCACAAATGAAGCCGAGGGGACCTAGCACAGGTACCTCAAAATTCACCTCTTTGAGAGCCAGCGAAGCCGCGGTACCTCAGAGAGTCCGCCAAAAAGCACTATTCGTGTCAAATTTGGCCAGCGCAACGACGGAACAGGAGATCGTCAACCATCTCAGGAAAGTCGTGCCGGATAACGTCCACATCCAGGTCACGAAACTAAAGAGCGAAAACCAAGACTATTACGCAAGCTTCCACGTCGCCGTGCCGCAAGACGCGTTTGCCGACATAAACGACGGGAGCGTATGGCCGGTACACGTTCAGTTAGGCCGTACCGTGGCCAACTCCAAGAATACAGAAAACTCAGCACGCAAGAAGAATCGCCGAAGCGTAAGCATCCACGGTTGAATGATGTCGTCATGGATTGACTCAGCCCCTTGAGAGTCCTGTGTTGGAATGTGGAAGGCCTGAGAGGGCTCATGAGGAAGGAAAACCACCTAGAACTTGACCCATTCCAAATCATCTTACTCACAGAAACGTTCATAACTTACGAACCCGAGGAACAGATCTTGCCCAAATTCAGAAGTTTTTACTCAGAAGCTAAGAAAACAGAAGGAAGACCAAGTGGCGGGCTGGCGATATTCTCCACCCCGCTGCTTACACAAACGAAGCTCATATTGAAAAGCGACAACATACTCATGGTACGAATCAGCGATATCACATTCATTGCCGCATATTATAGCCCAGGCACCCCCGTAGCTGAAATAATCACGGAGACCAGTGAAGCCATGCGGAGAGCGGCCACAAAGCAGATAGTACTATACGGCGACTTCAACTGCCGAATAGACGGAGATGGAACGAGGGGAACGGACCTTGCAGAAGCATTACTAATATGCGACCTGCACCTAGTCAACCGACCAGAAGAAAAAACTTACATCTCAGCAAACGGGAGCAGCTCCATCGATCTGGTTTTCGTGTCAGAAGACCTCCTGTCAAGAGTGGACCTGAAGGTGATGCAGACGGTGGAGCGAAAACATCAGCGAGTGGTCATCGAGGTGAAGAAAACCCCATACGCACTCATCAGAGAAGAAAAGTCGAGACCAGCCATCAGAAGAGTGAACGAGAAGCGCCTCCTGACGGAACTAGCGGCGACCGCGGGAGAACAACAAACGAACACAAGTGACGCCTACGCACAGCTCACGGAAGCGATCGTGAAAGCAGAGAGAGCAAGTCGAGAACGGAAAACCCGCCTCCAGAAACGTTGGTTCGACGAGGAGTGTCGAACGCTCAAGAGAGCGCTGGCTCGACTTGGAAGCGAAGACTATCGAGAGCAAGGAAAGAATACAAGGACATCATAAGGCGGAAACGATCGGAGTTCGAATGCGCACAATTCGAACAGAAAATCAGAACGAGCAGAACCAAACCATGGATCCTGCTACCGAGAAAGAAAGCTCCGAACGTCCCGAAAGTAGACATCGCAGCCTTCGAGGAGTACTACGAAAATATGTATGCAGCGGCCACTACACCCCCAGGAGGCACCGAAATCAACGAAAACAACGAATGGTACAACGAATACATCACCAACGACGAGGTCTCTGAGCCCTGAGAAGAATGAAGGATAGAAAAGCAGTTGGGCCTGACCGAATAGCAATCGAGGTCTTGAAGGACCACGACATCCTGCTACCGCTGATGACCAGGGCGTTCAACGAGATCTTCAAATGCGGAAACATACCGGAAGTATGGCGACTTGCTCTCGTGAAGCCCTTGTACAAGGGACGAGGCTCGGCAGAGATGCCCAGCAACTACCGGGCCATCTGCCTAACGTCACATCTTTACAAAGCGTTCACTAGTATCTTAAGCAATAGACTAACCTGCAATGTCTACCACAGTTATCCCACAACCAACATGGCTTTCTCCCACATAGATCGTGCGAGGAGGCCGTCCAGGCACTAATAGACTACATCGATGGGAATGCTCGACCCACGTACGCGGTCTTCGTGGATTTCCGAATGGCTTTCGACAACGTGAGTCGAGAGAAACTCATCCAGGCCGTCAGCGGAAGATTCGGAATCGCAGGGAAACTTATGAAAGTATTGACATCGATCCTAGAACCAAGCCAGCTCGTCATAGATACCGGCTTCGCACGAGCAAGCCAATAGCACAAAAAAGGGCATAGTTCAAGGTGACTCAGTATCACCGCTTCTGTACGTAATGTTCGTTAACAGTCTCTTAGAACGCCTAGAACGAAGGAGAGTACTCGCGAAGATGTTCGCGGACGACTTAGTAATTGCAGGAGAGGACGCCGACGAGGTGCAAAGATCTCTAGCGGCTCTATCAATATGGTGTGAAGAGCACGGAATGATCGTAAACATAGAGAAAACGAAAATAGTCAAATTCAGGAAAGCAGGAGCGCAGGGAAAAACGAAATTGTACATAGACAGAAAGGCAATAGAATATGTCCAGCACTTCAAATACTTAGGTATAGTAATGCAGCCAGCGCTCCGCTTCAACGAGCATGTAGATAGCCTCCGGACACGCACAGCTACAGCAATAGCATGCCTCGGGAATCTCCAGAAACTCCCAGTAGATCTCGCGCTCAGAGTGTTCGAACTGAAGATAATGCCCATTGTCAGATATGGAATGAAATGCATAGCGCCAAAGCTATCAAAAACATCGATGATAAACCTTGACAGATGCAAAACCATGTTCCTCAAAGCGGTGCTCGGCCTAGCCGAACACGTCCAACACGTTCGTAACAGCACTTGTCAAAGAAAGAACTCTATGCGAAGATCTCAAGGACAAGGGATACAACTTCGAATCATGGAACGATTACGAAGACAGCATTGAGACGAGACGGGAGAACTTCCGAGCACAAGAATACCAAAATGGACCCGCCTTCAACCGCGAGGACTGGAAACTCGAGAACAGAACCGACCGGGCCGAAATATGCAGAGCCACGTACCACGGGTACCATCATAAGATTTGTACGAGAGGAGATTTCTACCTCAAGGATGGAAACGAGAAAGAATTGTGCATATGTAAATACTGCGGCGAGGGGAAAATAGGACGATTGCATATCTTAGACTGTAAACATTTTGACAAGAAAACGATCAAAATGATATCGAGAGAAATCAAACTGCAGAAATCTGCGAATAAAACCAATATTGGTAAGTTCCCGCTTACTCTTCCGAGTATTTCGCAGACGGAACAAGCGAAACTTCTCGTGGCGAGCTTCCTGGGCTTCCTCGGTGAGGAACCCAATCGAAACTGCATGGTGGCGAACCACCTGCGCGCTATGGTCCAAGATTTTGTGCACGGTGGGCGTCATGTCGTACCAAGGAGACTTCTCAGCCAGGAGACTTTTCGTGGACGTGCAATAAGCTTCGAATTTGTCAGCGTCGATTTCGAATTTGGAGGAGAGTATTCGTAAAATTACATTGAATCGTTCGATAAGGGTCTTGTCGAGTCCGGTGATGGTGGAAGTGGTGTCTGAGTGTTCGAAGAACTTGCGGGCCATATTGCCATCGTTGGAGTTCCCTGAGGCCTGACGCGGTGTGTCCACCTGGAGTGCGAGCTGGGACTTGAAATCCCCCCTGAATCTTCTTTTTCTGGGTTGCTATGATCGCAGATTCGTCGTCCGTGGTCGGTGTCTTCTTCTGGATAGGTAATCTGTAGGACAGATGGAGGAGGAATTCGAAGGTCCGGATCCACGCGTGTAAGGTTGATAAGCCATAGTCATAGTTCTCCTCGACATCCCGTGGGGGCTCAGCTGAATTTTGACGTGAAAACGTCTCTCTCCGCGCTGGCGGTACAATCCGATGGAACTTCGGCCTTCATGTAACGAAAGTTGAAGCGTTTCAAGGACTTCAACTGTGATCCACGGTTGACGCAGAACATTTCTGTCTCCCGCAGGTTATACTGCTGGATCAGGACAAGCCGTCCTTCAACTGTGGTAATGATACGCATGGGGGTTGCGTAACTGTGGGACAATTCCGTACCCCCCTGGTATCTCTTACAAGCTTTTTGCTGATGATCTCAAGATTTACACTGATATTGATCCATCTGGCTCTTCGAGCCGACTCCTCCAGAGCGCAGCCGATGGTGTGTTACGGTGGTCGTCCGAAAACGGCATTGACATCTCGATGCCAAAATGTGCACTTCTCAAGACCGCTCCCGACGGATATAGATATGCTCTGGGATCTCTCGCTATACCCGAGGTGGCCTCTGTCAGAGATCTTGGGGTCGTGTTCTCCCCAAACTTCAAGTTCAGGGAGCACGTCACTCAGCTCGCCTCCTCCGCTGTCACTATTTGTAATCTTAGCATGCGTTGTTTCACCATTACTCGACCGGAGTACTATCAGAAGTTATATACTACTCTAGTCGTCCCTAGGCTTCTCTACTGCGCCCCCATCTGGTCGCGGTCGTTAAACTGTGATATGAGCCTTCTCGAATCTGTCAGACGGAGGTTCATAAGTCGTATTGCCGCACGATGTAAAGTCCCCAGGGACTCTATCTGCATCCCCTCCCTCGAGGAGCTCCACTCTTGTGCAGACCGTCGAGCTCTCCGGCGGATCATACGATCCGATGACACAGAGGCCTTCTCCAACGTAACCACTAACAACCTCCGCTCCGCTGTCCGCCTAACACCCAAGTGCCGCCCCCGAGGAGCCATGGGAAATCTGTTTCTCTCACGGGTATGCTCCGATCCTGATATGTACAAACCTTTATTGAAAGACACAATAAAGCGACATGAAACCTGATAGGTCTCTTGAGGAGACACATCGTGATAGGAACTTGCATACAGTAGAGAGAATCTCTCCGAGGATAATTACCAATTCGTACTCGCACAGTATAAAAATTTAAAGCACTAGTGCCGTAGGCACTAATGAAAGGGAGGAGCGGGAAAACGCGGTGATTATGTTTCCCGTCAGAAGTAGAAAGTCGGGCTCTTCAAGGTTCACATCATTACTATTTTTCTTTTTCGATGTGTACCACGCCAGGAATTGGGCTAGAGTGACAGATTCCAGACTAACCGGTCGCTCCTCGTATTTTTCTGTATCGGATTTTGTCCAGATATCAGTACTGTCATCGGACAAGTTTTCGGCGTCCATCAACGACTTTCCTTTCCTGGCTTTGTATCTTTCGGACGGGTTCATCGTTGGGATCGCTACCGTGACTCGTGAGGCCCAACTCATCGGTTGCCGAAGAAGATACCAGGTGGTTTCTTGAGCGGGCATCTCAACACTGTTGAGGATTTTCAAACCGACTTTGGTCATGAGCTGTGCCTGATCGAATTCGGGATCGGTTTCATGTATTTTCACAAGCTCGCGATGTAAATTACTCATTCCCCGATCTGCCTTATCAACGTAATCAACAACGTAGGCTGCGCAGGAGTATGGATCTAATACCACTTGTTAATCCATATTTGATTTTAATATGGACGCAATCCACGGATTGAAAGTATTAATGAGGAGCTGGTTCATGTTCATTTTGAATATTACCGTTGGTGTTTTAGAGACGATCTTATCAAATCCAAATAGGCTTCATAGTCACATTCTATATTGAGTAAGTATGCTTCGAAGGAATCGTAGGTTTTGGTACTTAATCTCGCAAATGCGTTTTCCACGCGTTCCTCCCAGAGCTGTCGCCTACGGTCTTCGTTGCTCATCGGCAGAAGAACACGAGTCTGATCAATTGGCCAATAAGGGATATTAAAACGACAAAATCGCTCCCCTCTCCTCGTACCGGTGAAAGTATGAGCATGCGTTTGATTACCGATCAATCCAGGGTCTCTCAAATCGTTCTTATCGACACTACACAAGTCAGTGATCAACTGTATGGTACGTGGCATTCTTTCTGCTATGTCTTTGTTCTTCTGTTGTCATTCAATACGCAAAAAATAGTCGACAACGCGATGCCGTCCGAACGGGTTATATGATCGCCCGCGCTCAACATACTCATCACGACTCGAAGTAATTTGTTGAAATAAATTGCACACGTCACCGGGTCCTCGGCTATCAGATAAGCTCGTTTAGCTCCATCGAGTTTCTCGAAAACTTCCCCCTCCTCAATATCCGATCCGAGTTCCTTGAACTCATCCGATAAACGATAAAGAATCCGCAACAATCGTGTCCAATTCATTTCGTTGGCTGACAGAGTCATGAAAACAGTTGGTTTCCCCATCATTGCGAATACTTAGGTCTTTCTTTCGAGAGTGCCAGCTTGATTAGCATCAATTGAACGTTCAACGAATTCCCGATCCTCGATCATACTGCGTGTGGTATGTTCGGTCGCACGTAGACACCGGAATATGTTCTGAACTCCATCACGAACCCGGAACCGAAGAATCTTCATTGCCATGTATAAGATATGTTGAGGCGTTACTCCACGTCGGTCTCGTCGTCCAATCTCCGATGTGGTCATACTATACGCAGTGGCACGGTCGCCTCTAACATTTGTCGATTTTAAATTCCGAGCATGTCCGAAGTAAATACCAGGAAAAGAGAGTTCTTCAGCGTATTCATCGAAGAGTAAACTCTCAGGAACCCGATCTTGCCCTGGAGCTATGTCCAAACAATAGTCCTCATTCCATAACATTGTTTGCTGTCTCGCGTTGATCAAATCCGGATCCGGGACTACATCGAGGTTCAAACCCTCTATGACCTCCCCTGGACCCTCGTCGTCTCCGAGTCCTGTCCCAAGTTTCTAAACGCACTCCAGTCGATACTTATACATAGTACCTGTACAACGGTTGTTCCACCAAGTACCTTGACCAAGACTCTACACTACCCTTCGTCACATACCCATTAAGATATGACGATTCGTGGATGATATGCCTCTTCAAATTAACATTAAAGGTATAATCCTCATCCAATGCTCGCGGCAGATATTCCACCATGGCATAAACGTCGACAGGTACATTGATCACCTGCCTTATTATACCGTACGACCATTCATACCGTAAACGACGAATTAGCATGTAAGGAATTCGCGGCGATATGAGCCGCTCCGTCAACGGATCTAACTTCGGCAACTTTACCGGCTTCGGCGGATACTTGTACCCGTTACTTTTACTCAACGCTGGAATTTTTCCGGATCCACAACTCATGTCTTAACCCCCTCTCATGTTCTTCCTCCATCTCCGAACTTCTCACTCATCTCATCCGTTTTGCGTCTTTCGTCAGTTGCCCCACCCGAGGCCGTTTCGGAGGCGTAATGCGTGAAGTTTCCCCCAGTTACGCGGTGGACTTCACTGCTCTTTCACGCAATCCGCAACTCGAGATCTAGAACTTCGTTTCCGCTAACATTTCACTCGATCAATGCTCGTCCCTACCTCCCTCCATTAAGAAATAACGAAGCACCATGACCCCACACACCGAACGGGTTTGCGGTGTCGCAGTTGCTGGATACGTCCCGTAATCCCACAACATGTTCTACTGTTTTCCCCGTTCTGTTCTGCCCATGTGTACTGAATTCTGACCTTATGCATGCTTCCGTCAGACCGTCTATGCCGAACAGCGCGCTCCCCCCCGAGCGGCTTTTTTAAAGGCGTTTTCCCGCCAAAAGGGGACACCTCCAACCTGGCCGTCAGTCCTCGCGAAGAACAACGAACGCATTCGCTCCACGTCAGTCTCGCGACGAACTACGAGCTCCGTGACATCATCGAACTAAGGACTCCGCAACATGCCGAGCGCCGGACAGTCTAAAAGCACTCCCAAACCACGAAAGAAGGAAATAGGTGAATGGACTGTTCATACCACAACCAACCAACCAATCACCCATTGAAATTACCCGAAAACGAGATCAGCAGATGAACTCCAAGAGCTACCCGTACAAGAAGAAACAACCGTCCCGACTCCACCGAAGCGACTAAAGCTCATTGCCGACGTGGCCGCAAACCGCTTTGGAGGGGTGATCGCCGGCAGGGTGAAAAGCAAGTCTACCATCCGGCCTTGGAAAAAGAATACGGAAGAGGGCTCCATGTTTTCGTTTGTCGTCTACGATAGCAGCTCCAAAATCAACGTACTGGTCTTCAGTGATTTCACCGAAGAATTGTACGAGGTGATTAAAATCGACCAATGCTACAGACTTCATGGCTTCCGAGTGAAGCAAACCAACCCACAATATACGGCATCACAGCATGACTGTGAGATAATACTCAAGAAGGTGAGCAATCCCAGGCCCGGCACGGAGGTATCACTCCGATGGCGAAGCAGTGTCCTAATGATGATCTTTTCACCTCCCGCAGCCATCCAACGTTCAACCCATCGATGGATCGGACATTCCACGACCGGCGATCGTCCCACTAACGCTCGCGAAACTGGCGGAGCTGGAAATGAACAGTCTCGCAAACGTGGTCGCTATCAAGTACGATGTCGAAAAGCCAGTGACGATGAATTGTCGGGATGGGACAAACCGCCCACGTCAAACCGCGACACTAGTTGACGATACTCTCAAGGCCATCCCCGTATCAATATGGGGGGGATTTCATCGCCACTCTAGACCAAAGCGAAGGACAGAGCGTGGTATTCCAGAGCTTCCAGCTGAGGAGCGTCGGTGAAAGAAAAACTCTTAGTTCAACCGCCAGTTCTGTCGTCCTGAAAGAAGGGGACATCGCGAAAGACCGCAGACAAGCCTTGGATGCGTGGAATAAAAAGAACGGTCTCGAAGACGAATTTGAAGCACTGTGACTTTTCCAGATAGCTTCATCAATAATAAACAATCGATTTCCCTGAGTATTTTCATGTATCATTCGACCCGACGTATTGAATGTAATCATCGACGAGTGATTTTCAATATCTAGCATTTGGAATTCCCGGGCGCCACGGCGCAGTCTCACAATCAGTCAAATCCGCCTGTTTGTTTACGTCCTCCAGCAGACTCCCTAATAGGGATCTGAGGCGGATTTCCGTCGACTCATGCTCTCCAACAATCGTGGAGGCTCGGAAACGGCGCACATACGCCGCATAATCTGTGCTGTTTACTAAGTACGAAGACAACGTGTTACAACAAGCAAACTTTACTTCCTCGTGAACTCGACGCCTCTCAACTAGAAAAACTTGTGAAAACTTGCGACGTGCACCTGGGAAGATTCACTGCGATCCTGAGGAGTCCGAAAAACCCCCCTTATTGAACGGGGAAAATGATCACTCTACAAATACGTCGCGCAAAAAAAGCTTTGGGCTCAGAGAGGTAAGCGGCCTGAATCATCGCAAAGTTCCATCTTCATCATCAAAAAATTGGCGTATTGCTGTTGGTGGGACTACAGTAGATCGTGTATTACAGGCTGATCCCAACACGACGCCCAGTCTACGCCAACGTCCGTTACGGACGAATCGACGATTCCAAACAATATTACGTGACTACGGTTCAAAATCTCGTCAATTCGCTCCTTCAAGACCCTGTTATACATTCTCCGGTCCTCTATGTGTTCAAAGCTCATCACCGACGCAGTCATAGTCACTCCGATTATCGAAACGCGGCTGGACAATAACCCTCTTCTTCGTCCTCGGGCGGAAATTCCATGGTTCCGCATGCCTCTACGGACTCACCGATTGGAAAACGACAAAATTTCATCGAATCTGTTCGACACTCCGAGAAACCGTTCATGACAACGTTCGCCAACCTACGAATGAGTAGGAACGTGGACTTCGTGGGGATTGTGTTCGACGTCCGACAACCCACCGATGACGATAACGGACGACGACAAACCGTCACCCTAGTAGACGACACCCTGAGAACAATTACGGTGTCACTTCACGCTGGACTCGTTGGATCCTTCGACCGCCTACAAGGCCGCGCGGTACTACTCCGAACCGTCAACCTCAGGAGCCATTCGACGTCTCGTGAACGTGGCCGCTATCCTGGACGATGCCGAAAGACCGGTGCCAATGAATTGCCGGGATGAAACAAACCATCCACGTCGAAGCGCCACTGGTTTCGGTGGTTCCGAACTGTGGTTTCCCACCGACTCGGTGATCTTGATACGAGAAGATGCCGCGAAAGACCGCAGACAAACCCCGGATCCGTGGTACAAGAGAACCAATTTTGAGGGAGAAGTCGAACCCCCCCACCCTCCCCCTCCCACCCAAAGGACGAAAACAGCTGAATGAGCTGTCATATCGAAACCGACCGCCGTATCGCGTGAACATACTGAACGAACGAAGAAAACACCACTCCCACGGAAGAAAAAAATAGGTAAATGCACTGTTCCTACCACAACCAACCAATCACCTAGCAAGATTAACAGAGAACGACATCAGCAGCTGAACCAGAAAACCCACCGCTAGTGTCCTAACAGTGATCTCTCCTACTCCCATAGCATTCAGACCATTGACGGATCGGATATTCCAAGACCAGCTATCGTGCCGCGAACACCGGCGAAAGTGGCCGATTCGGAGATGAACAGTCTCGTGAACTTGGCCACTATCGTTTACGACGTCGAAAGACCGGTGATGATGAATTACCGCGATCGAACTAACTGCGCACGTCGTACCGACACACTCGTCGACTCTGAAACAGAACTGCCGTTCTCTGAACAGGTCTTTCGACACTGCATGGTGGTCTGTCGTGTTCGCACAATTCTTGATCTCGAACGAGATGGAAATCTTCGCAATCCTCCCGGGCGAGCTCCGAGCACTTAGGATCACGGACGCATAGGGACTGCGGCTTACAGCAGCTGCCTGACGAAGTCGCAAGGATCATCAGGTCCTCCAATCCCGCGATCGTATAGTTTTCTCTTGATAACATGTGTTCTTTATTTTCCTGGTGCGTTCTTCAGGACTCGCAGGTCCATCAAGTCAAGACGATTCCACCAACATCAGTCAAGACGATCCTACCGACACCGCTCAAGACCTTACCATCGACTCTTCTTGTGATATCAGCATAGATCGAGATGGTCCCCCTGTTCAACCTTTGTTGAAGTCATATCCCAAGAGACTTTTCGGATCTCGATTGCGCTCTTTCAAAGCCTCATGGATCACTCGGTATCCACTTTTGGAGTACTCGGAGATGCGAGACTTAGCCTTTTGTTTCGTCTGCCGCCATTTCTCGGGGAAAAAATCGAATTTCATAACTGGCTACGCTGAGTGGAAGAATGCGCTTCGGGATCTCGAAAACCACTGGAAGAGTGCTGATCACGTTTTCTCCGTGGAAAAACACGCAGCGTACGAAGCCTCCAAGGGCACCGGCGCGATAACGTCCCAATTAAATCTACATCGCCGAGAGACCATCCTGCGGAACCGCAGGGCCCTGTTCGGCCTGTTCGTGACCTATTGAGCCTTCTGCAATCAATCCACGCGTTTCAAAGTCACTCCGCGAGGCGAGCTGGGTTTTTTGAAAGCGCACAGCAGAAGCTCAACCGAAAAGCACTCAGGATGCCTCAGGCCTGTGATACACGCTGGTATAGCAAACGCAAAGGCATCTTGTACTTCAAATCTCACTTTGAAGCGGCAATAATCGCCCTCGAAGACATCGCTGATGAAGGGAGAATCGACGGGGCAGTTCACTGCCGAGCCTACTTGAGCGGGCTTCGTTCGTTCATAACAGTCTTAATCTTGGTCATTCTCGATAGAGTTTTGGGTGAAGTGAATTCACTTTCCGAATACTTGCAGTCTTCCAGCATTGTTTTCCTCAGAGCTGTTGAGTTGACCAGAGCAACTATTGAAACTTTGGAGTCCATGAGATCAACTGATGTTTTTGAGCAGTTTTGGAAGGAGGCAGAAACAATCGCCGAAACCATTCCCATAACGATCCCCGACGAACTTACCCCTCCAGAACAGAAGCGGCAGAGAAAAACCACGCAGAGGCTGCAAGACTTCATCGTTCCAAGTTCCGCTGGCTCCACCGAGAACCAATTCCACACACCAAAAGACGCCCATCGAGCACTGTACTTCCAGATTATCGACAATTTCGTAGGAGAGATATCCAGGCGGTTTCTCGAGAATGACGTGACAATCGAAATGCTCGACGCTACGAATCCCAACAGTGAAAATTCAATTTCAATCTCTTTTTTATTCAAAAAGGGGGGGAAGTTATTGGTATTATGACAATACTACGGTATCAGTCTTTGATGTAGGGCGCGAATATACAACTTTGGATCTTTCCCTCGTTGATCTGTGAGCATATTCTCCAGGAAAATGCGTTTCGAATCACCTCCGCTCTAGCCAACGACTTTGAGGTGATGGCGCATTCGCTTCTACAGCGGTTTCTTCGAATATCGAAGAATTTGGAAGAATCTCCTAGGAACAGAATCTTGAGAACGGCTCTTATATCCTGTTCTCTCAATACGTCGAGAATAGGCGGGAGAATTATAGTGCGTTTGGGAATATTACATCTTAAGTGAAGACGTCTCAAGAAATAGTTCTGGATGGCTTCAATGGCTCTATGGTGTTTCGCCTTGTGCGGGAGCCATACTGGCGAACAGTACAGGAACTTAGACAGCACAAGCGATTGAAAGAGTCTTACATAAAACTCGGGTTTCCTAACAACGAAGCATCTAAATATTGTGTTCACGATGGAACGAGACGATGCCGTGAGATACATGATATGCTTCTCGAAGTTCAAGTCTGGCGTGACGATGACACCGAGGAGAAAAATTGGTCGGGATCGGAGTCAGGATTTGGTTGATTCGGTTCTCGGAGTGTGGCACATTTGTTGACTGAGAGTGTCATTTGATTCTCGGCGCACCAGCGTAGTACTCCATCGATTCCGGCTTGTAGATCGTTTCGCTCTCCGTCGCTCCGGATTGGTCCGTAGATTTTTAGGTCATCCGCAAATAACAGATAGTTAATGCTCTCAGGTAGATAGAGGCCGATGTCGGTGACATAGATGACATATAACAGCGGAGAAAGGGACCCGCCTTGAGGGACTCCTGAGGGGGCGGGGTGTGGCGTGGACAGTTGCGTACCGACCCTGACTTGGAAAGAACGGCCGTCGAGATAAGCGCGGCACCATGCAACCGTTTTGTGATGAATCCCGAGCCGAGACATCTTGTCGAGAAGCAGGGAGTGGTTGACCCTGTCAAAGGCTGATTTTTGATCAAAATATATGGCTCGATACGGAGTTCTTCGGTTTATGAATTCTGCATAGTCTTGAGTCATCGTGAGCAATTGGGTGCAGGTTGACTTGCGGGGGATGAACCCATGCTGATGGGGGTCGAATAGATCGTTATTGCTGAGAAACTTCGTTATGCTGGCCGAAATGATTTTCTGGAGCACCAGACACGCAATAGAGCCCTGGGTCACTGGTCTGTAATTGCCCACTTCGTCTTTCGGACCTTTTTTGTGGATTGGGGTCACGATTCCGCGCCTGAACACGGAGGGTACCAGCCCATCCTCATACGACCTCTGGAAAATCATGGATAGCGGCTCTGCCAGAAAGAGGCGGAAGGTCTTGAAGAAGATCGGGGGGATTCCGTCGGGAGAGATCGACGTTTTTGCCGGAAGATTACTCAGTTGAATCATGACCGATTCCTCAGTGAACACGATGTTTCCGTCTGGGAAACGTATCGGGTGATTGGTCTGTGTTAAGGAGGGTGGAAACGGTGGGATTTGATTTGCGTTGTAGACGTTTGCGAAGTGCCTCGCTAGATGTTCCGCCTTCTCGGTTGGGAAGTTGATCATGGACGTGGGGGAGCGGAGAGTGGGGACTTGCTCAAAGCCTTTTAGGCGGTTGTTGGCGTATCGGTAGAACATGCGAGTGTCCTTGAAGTCCAGGCCCTGTTCCGTCATAAGACGCCTTCTATACGTTGCTTTCTTAAGTCTACGGGCTAGAGAATCGGAATTGCTCGCGGCGTACTCGACCGAAGTCTCCAGTCGTTCAAGGTATGAGTCGATTCTTGCCGGGATTCCGTTGGAGGAACGCTCCGGGACGAATCGCTGGATGAGGAATGTGCAGCATCCGACGAGTGTGGAGTACATCTCCTCGACTCCTGAGCAACCTGCGAAGAGGTCGTGCCACGAGACGGCGTCAAGGTGATCTGCAATGGCTGGTTGGTTCATCCTGCCGAAGTCGAGCGACGGTTTCACAAGTGAGTGCTCTCTAACGGAGAAATTTATGCCGAAGCCGATAGCTCGGTGATCTGAAATGATTGGCGAGGGTTCAGGCTTGATATTGTCGATGATATCAGCAGCTGTGGTGAGCAACAGGTCGAGTGTGCTGCCAGAATCGTGCGTAGGGAACGTTATGAGTTGCTCGAGGTTGTTATGTTCACAACCGGCAATGAACGTCGTCTCTTTCGACGTTCTCGAAGAGTCGGAGGAGCATGGAAGACCCGATCTTGACCATCTGAGTGATGGATAGTTAAAATCTCCGATTACAATAACGGGGCGGTCAACGGAGCATAGGTTGGTAAGAGCTTCAACGCAATCGTGGGTCCGTTGAAGCCTCTCTCCCGCCGTACCGGAATTTGATACGTAGAAGCAGGCCAATCGTATGCTATCTGAGTCGTCGTGAATGTCAACAGATACATGCTCAGTTTTGGGGTCACACATTACTGGTGTGATGGGAAGGTGGTTGTGGGACAGTATACAAACGCCGCCTCCGCGTGATTTACGATCCCGTCTCCATACACGAAATACACCTCCCAGAGTAAGTTCGGCGTCGCGCACACTGTCCGAGAGCTAAGTTTCTGACAGGAAGACCAACTGAATATTTTGACTCAAGCAGTGCTTTTTGAGCGAGTCGAGAGCGCCTTTCTTGGCGACAGACCTCGCATTGAGGTAGATGCAACGAATTGTTCGGCACTTAGCAGTACCGTCGGATGAGTTTGTCTCACGCTCTCGGTCAGTCCGGTGAGGGCGATTGGTCAGTAGTCGGGTGGTTCTGGAGACGGCACGGGTGAGCTTCGCGTCACCCGCTTCGTGGTATACAGTGTATTGGGGTATATTGCTGGTTTGATTTGTAAGAGCAGTCCGAGGGTCGTCGACAGCGGTAGTTCCTTTCGAGAGTTTTTGTCATGCTGCGGAAAAACTTTCAGCTATATTTCGAGGCTTTCCCCCTTTCCAGGGCCCTATGATTGTACCCTCGTCCCATAGATCATCCGCCATGACTTTGTGGACGTCGATGTCGAGAACTTCGACATAGAAGCTGCTCAGTGTCGAGCTCTTGAGTCCGATCTCCGAAACTCTTTTAACACTTATGTCGTTCTTTGTCAAGTAGTCGTGGATATCCTTGACCTTGTTTCCGGAGTCAATTCCACCTAGAAAACTTCCTGAACAAGGAAAAGATCAAAGTATTCTGCGAAAAAATTCTCTCGTATCCCAATTAATTTCCGTGAACTCTCGACACAGCTCGATGTGGCGGAGAATCTTCTTCGCAGCAATGTATTCAAAACAGCTGAAGAATGTCACAAGTACTTGCTAAATTCAGAATTTCACTCGTTTTCCCGGTGGCGAGCGCCTCGTGTGAGCGAAGCTTTAGCGCACTACGGAGGATCAAGACATATTTGCGCTCAACCATGAGTCATGACCAGAGCTGTGCGCCACGCCGAATATACGCCGGCGCGCCGGCGCGCCGCGTCTGATTTCCCGCCGCCAGCCGCCGAGAAATTTTCGCGACGCGCCGCCGCCGCGAAATTTCCTCGGCGCAGCGCGACGCGTCGTGGCGAGCTGCGCGAACCGGGAGATCCTTCCACCGCCCGAGTTTATGATTTCTGAACCTGAAGATGGATTAAAAATTTGTCAATCCGGGACAACTGAATTGCTGCAGATCATGAGTAACCAAACCCCAGCTTCGATCGTCTACTAGCAATCGGAATCAGAGCTGAGCGCAAGCGGAACAAAACGACGCTCGCGCAAACTAAAAGTTATTCTCGATCAAATACCCCCTCTGTGCTTCCTGCTCTAGGGCAACTCGTTTCCCGTTGCGGCTTTCGTGACCCCGTACTGCGTGCTCTTCCCAATGTGTTTCTCGCTCATTTCTTTGCGTTGTGAGATCCCTCTCTCCCGCGAACGTGCCATCATTGCACATTTTCGAGAAATTCGAACGCCTCACAGTAGCTGTAGACGGTGGATCATGGCATCTGAAGAAGTTTTCAAGGTCATACTGCACAAAACTGATCCAAGAAGATACAGTTCGCCGGTGAGTTTTGAGTGCTTCGAATCGCGCAGCAGCAGCAATCAGCGATAGGAACGTTAGAAATCGAATTCTGTTTTGAAGAATGGGGTTTACGTTCATTCGATCACCAGTGCTCGATTTTCTCACACCGTAGGTCTGGAGAGTCTTTGGTCGACTGACCGGGCCGGATGGATCCATTAAAGAGAAGGGCGAAGCCTTCTGCAAGCTCTGTTTTGAAAAAGATGGAACCATACGCTCCTACAGCGATGGCACCGCGACCAAAGCACTATTTCGGCACATTTCCAAAGTACGCCCTGGTGAGAACTCTTCATCGAATGATTTGTGGCAGCATTTCCTGCTCCACGGCGAGTACTGAACTTCATGCTTGGCGTAATTAGGACGCGGGCTTGTCATTTCACGTAGTTACACACCGATTTTCCAGGCGAAATTGCCATCGAAAAGAAAACAAATACACTTCTCGAATCCTGGAAGAAATCCGTTTGTGAAGGCGGGAAAGTTGGAGTGGTTGAAGGCGCCAAAGCCAAGAAGTTTGTTCTGGCCAGGGACTTAGCTCTGCTGGTCAGCGAAGACCTCCTCCCGTTCTCGCTCGTTGAAGGCAGTGGTTTCAAAAGATTCTCCGTGCGCCGAGGGATTGTTTCTAAAGCTTCTGACATACCGATCCACTCGACAATCTCGCGAGGGGCACTGGACGACACCATCATGGGTGGTGTTCCTCTCCTCCTGTGCGGAGATTTCCGACAAAGTCTGCCAGTCGTTCCTCGATTCACACCAGCTGATTAAATCAACGCGTGTCTCAAATCATCCACGTTGTGGCCAAACGTTCAAACTTTACGATTACAGCAGAATATGCGAATCCTTGCCGGCCAACCCAACACCGATCGTTTCGCTCAAACACTACTCGAGATTGGCGAGGCTCGATATCCTGAAACAATCGACAACATCATAAGACTTACAAGCGACCTATGCGTCTTGGTGACCTCCATCGACGACCTAATTACCTCCATATACCCCGACCTTGACGCAAACTACCTCAACAGCGAATGGTTACGTGAGAGAGCCATTCTCGCTCCACGCAACGAAGACGTCGATGACATCAACATCCGATTGCTCGACACAACCCCCGGATTGCAAGTCGAATACAAATCAATCGATACTCCACCAGAGCTCGACGATGCCGTCTCATACCCGGTCGAATTCCTCAACTCCCTGAATCCGCCCGGCCTCCCACCTTACCGATTGAGACTCAAAATTGGATGCCCCGTCATGTTACTACGAAACCTTAAGCCCCCACAACTTTGCAATGGAACCCGCCTGTGTGTTACAGCCCTGATGCCTCATTCTGTAAAAGCAACAATACTCACAGGTATTGGTGCTGGAGAAACGGTTCTTATCTCACGAATACCACTCAGCCCATCCGACCTCCCGTTTTCATTCAAACGACTACAACTTCCTGTGAAAATTGCTTATGCGATGACTATTAACAAGTCACAAGGTCAGACGATTCAAGTCTGCGGCTTGAACTTGGAAGCGCAATGTTTCTCTCATGGCCAACTCTACGTCCCACTTTCCCGCGTTCCTTCACCAAACAACCTATACATCTACGCTCCGGAAGGAACTACACGCAACATCGTCCACAAGATCCTGCTTTGACCACCACCCCCCCAACCCCTGCCCCATCGACTGCCCCGTGGCGAAGCACGGGTAGCTGCGCTAGCTCAGTTATAAGAAGATGAGCAAGCATCGGGATATTTTCCTGACGAAGTCCATTCGCCAATCCGGCGTTTGTTGTCACACGCCTAGCTCTCGGTGAGACCCCCAATAAGGGAGAAGTAATCGATGTATTACCTTGTTCGGAAAGTTTCCCGAATAGGGTATTCCTGGCGCGTTTTTGAAAATTCCGGAAACACGATACGACACTGCGGTCTTCCGTTGATGAGGAAAACGAAGTTCATAAGGCTGGCTTCCGCGGTTCGGTCAGGGGAAAACAGAGCCGGATTTAGGAATTTGCCGCCCCAAGGCTGAGCCAGATCGCCGCCCCCTCCCCGTTCTCCAGGAAGGAAATTAGTCAAGGTTAAGAAACCCACGAGGAAAATTCGATTCTCTCCGACGTCTTAGTTGCATCGATGAATGATTTTTCTCAATAATCCCTTTCTTTCTCGTTTTTTCCTCTCTGACTCGCGCTGTAAACTCAGGTCAGAGACGACAGGTTGTTAAATGACTCTGCGTCGGAGTTGATTATCACAAAATTCCCTGATAACTTCGTCAAATGATATTGTATCCACGGTATCGTATTCAATGGTTAATATTGCGAGATCGCTCAGTCTTCGGTCTGACATGCTTGATCTTAGGTAGTTCTCGGTGCCTTTCAAGCACGAGAAGGCACGCTCCAAAGAGCAGTTGCTCACGGCCATAGATTTGTAGATTCGCAAACCAACATCAATATTTGGGAAAACATCGACTAGATCGGTTTCCCGTATCCACTCGCACATTACATTGATATTGAGGTGCTTCTTCTCTCCTTCAGCCGCATACGCCTCGAAATGCAACACCTCTTCGATAATATCCGATGAGCGATCTTGAGGGTAGGATTCACACAAAGGGTCTAGCCCAGTGATTCTCAACGGGGGGCGTGCGCCCCCCCTAGGGGGCGTGGAAGATGTTTGCGGGGCCGCGAGAGAACTCTGAAATTTTTGGGAACACTTGGTGCAGTTAGCGGCTGATTTCTCAGCAATGTTTGCTGACATGGTAGAAATGGTTTTCCTCCCTTGGCTGACCCAACCGTTCGAAACTGATTTGTTCGACGTTGGGATCGAGAACCGAGACGAGATTACCTAGTTGCACCATAGTGAATTCGCGAAGCCTCTGCTCAAACCACGGGGTATCCTCGTGTGGCTTAAGTGACGATGTACCCACGAGGTTCTCAGGAGCGACTGCGTACGCGCGCGCTATTATGACTCATTCTGCGTCGACGTACTTGGTAGAGTCGAGATTCAGCGTGGTAACTGATCTACACTCGAAGAAAAGTAGTCGTCTGGAAATCACCCTCAGAGGAGATCTGAGAGTAAAGCTGACTAATTGTAAGCTCGAGCCCAGAATCAGCAATTTGTGTATGCGACGACAGGCTCCATCGTCCCATTGAATTCTAAACGAACTAAGTTCAAGGTTAACTCGTAAGCTGGATGAAAGCGATCAAGTTGTGGGTCCACCTTTGTCTTGATTTCAAAAGGCTCTTCCGTTTAGACCAGTAGCGTAGCCAGGGGGGGGGGCAAGGGGGGCCACTTCAAATCGCGATATCTCTGTCAATTTTGGGCGCACAGAGTCAAACGATAGCCCTTTAGAAAGCTATTTTCAAGGGCTCTCGGATGGCGGGGTCGCCGGTCGGATCCGTAGAAGATGACTGTGAAGAAAGTCGAATTCGAGATTTCCTTCGAACCGTTCGGACCCTGCCAGACGGCGGCCGAAATCTGGTAAGTTACACCAAGTAGCCCCGACACCCCCCTATAGGCCTGCCAAGTTTCAGGGGAATCAAAGGGGTGCTTCTTTCAGTTTTTGCTCCGAACAGCCTCCTGACCGGAACCATTTTCCACGATTTCACTTCTGAACCCGACCGACACTCGCTGTAAGATGCTCAACGACCCTCGTCAGCGCTACTCAAAAGAGTCCGTTACTTGAGTTATCTCCCATGTCCTCGCGACGGCAATGCGAATCACAGACGTTATTACGCGGAGGCACAATAGAATCCGCTCACGGAAATGATTTACGAACTAGAAAGTTCGGGAATTAACCTGAACTTCGTTGTCGTTTGTGAGAGAGACTTCGTCGTTTGAAGAAGAAAACGGAGCGCCTCATCATCGTGTGATTTTTGAGCGACGAAGTGAGCCCTACGGTACGGATAAGAGACGGGAAGCCAACCGCGAGTAATGGGGCAGCACTCTATTGATCACCGCCCTTGTAGCAGCGGTGTGCAAAAATTTGCCGCTCTCGGAAAATTCTTTTCTCAAAAATCTGCCGCCCCCGAAAACCTGCCGCCCCCAAAAATCTGCCGCCTAAGGCTATAGCCTCCTAAGCCTACTGGTAAATCCGCCTCTGGGGAAAAAGCTCACTAGTGGCCGACGACGCCGATGTTCACGATGGACAAATTCGAAGTTCGAGCCGTTATCAAGTTGTATATATATACTAGCGTAGCCTGCCGCGCTCCGCTGCGGCACAACGTTTCGCGTGTTTCTAGCACATGTGGAGCATTCTTCTCCGTCTCGGGCAGTCCAACTCATGCGCTCATCCTGGAGTGAACGATCCAATTTTTCCCAGTCGGGGGTCCGGCGGTCTTCTCCAGCAGACGAAGACACGATGGTACAGCGACACTTTTCACGGGCGGGAGGGAAAACGCCGGTGATGGCAAGCTCGCGTGAGCGAGGGCGAGACATGGCTCTCAGAAGGGGTAGTGGGAGCTGCCAGGACTCACCGTACACGACTCGAGACGGACGCGCATGGAGTTGGCAGGGCCTCGTGAACAGGGATTGCTGAGACACGAACTTATAGTTTCCTTCATTTCTGCATTTCTACGATTGAGCGGTGTCCTGTAGTAATTAAATGCAAGCTGGGGAGACGCTAGCCTAGTTGACTCTGGGGCCCAGTTGACCCCGGAACCCAGTTTACCTCAGGACCCAGATGGCGCCGGGCCCAGTTGACCCCGGAACCCAGTTTACCCCAGGACCCAGATGGCGCCGGGCCGAGTTGACGTGCGCCTCATTTCAAGCTATTCAGAATCAAACAACGCACTGGATGCGAGTTTGGACTGGACCAAGTTCTACTGTGCGATAGCATGCAATAAATATGATATATTATTAGTATCCGTCTCCGTTGGATGCGAGTCTTCAGTGGGTTCATCTCGATTCATAGCGACACCTCAAACTTGCCAGAGTCTGAGGTGAGAGATCTGTGCGTTTTCCCGGGATTTCCTGGGAACGGCTTTCCCGAGAACAGTCCCGGTTACCGTTCAAGTCCATTTCCCCGGGACTCGCAAGAGCGGCTTTCCCAAGAACAGTCCCGGCTCCCGTTGAAGTCCGTTTCCCTTGGATTTGCCGGCAACGGTTGTTCCGAGAACAGCCCCGGTCCCCGACATCCGTGCGTTTCCGTCCGTTCCCGCTTCCCGTCCGTTCCAGTTCGATTTCCCGGGACTCCCGAGAGCGGCTTTCCCGAGAACAGTCCCAAGTCCCGTTCAAGTCCGTTTCCCTGGAATTTCCCGGTGACGGCTTTCCCGAGAACAGTCCCGGTTCTCGTTGAAGTCAGTTCCCCCCTGGATTTCCCGGCAACGGCTTCTCCGAGAACAATCCCGATTCCCGACATCTGTACGTTTTCCCGAGATTCCCGGGAAGGTTTTCCCCGAGGAAGGTCCCGCTTCCCGTCCGAGTCCGTTTTCCCAGGACTCCCGAGAGCGGCTTTCCCGAAAACTGTCCTAGCTCCCATTCTTGTCCGTTTTCCCGGGATTCCCCGGGAACGCCTTCCCCGAGAACAGTCCCAAGTCCCGTTCAAGTCCGTTTCCCTGGAATTTCCCGGTGACGGCTTTCTCGAGAACAGTCCCAAGTCCCGTTCAGGTCCGTTTCCCTGGAATTTCCGGGGAACGGCTTTCCCGAGAACAGTCCCGGTTCCCGGCATCCGTGCGTTTCCCCGGGATTTCCCGGGAGCGGCTTTCCCGAGAACAGTCCCGGTTCCCGTTCAAGTCCTTTTTCCCAGGACTCCCGAGAGCGGCTTCCCCGAAAACCTTGGTTCCTTGCCATCGGGTACGGCGGGAACAACGACTAAGATTGGAACGTTTGCAGAACAGAATGACAATCAACTCGCTCGTGACAGCGTTTAGAGAACTTCTGGATGAGCGAAGGATAGCTATCAAACGACTGTACACGAAATCTACCGCGTTTCACCGAGGAATAGCTGTGAAACGACGTGTGCGAACTATGCGACGTTCCACCGACGAATAGTTGCCGAACGAGGGACGCGAAATATACCAATCCAAATCGGAACCATAACCGCCGCACGGTAAGCACCGCACATGGCGGTGGCGGGCTCATTTGAACTGTATTTCGATCTGAATCTCGACGACGATGTGTTTCAGTTTTCTTAAGATTGCGGCCCTTGGGGGCCCCTCAGGGACAAATTGAGTAGCCTATGTCCGTCTTCGGTCGGTTGGGCAGCACTTTGCGCGTTTTGGCCGAGATTGGTGCAGTGGCTTAGGCGTCAAGTTGCAACAGATTGGCGGCCGCAAGTTGCCATTTATTTAGTAGATGTTTTCATTTCACCAATCTGGTATTCGAACGTTCAAAAAATAGCATAACTTAAATGTTGCCAAGTCGATTGAGACTCGGCGCGTTAGGACAGCTTTGGAAGTGATGGAGGGGGCACGCCAACCCGCAATGTATGCAAAGGCAGTCTCCGCCTGGTTGGTGGAAGCCGATCCTCTGGCATATCTTGCAATGGAATCCGTGGACGACGAGCCGTGTTTTCACGTGGCGTAGCTCCTGGAGTGGCCCTCTCCACTCAAAAGTCGTCATAGCGGCGGTTTCGTAAAACTCCCGGGGGGATCTCTCGCATCTTGTTCGAATACAACCGCCTAAACTCAGCCAGCGCTACGCTAGATCCGAGGGCGAAGTGTTTGACCAGGTCCTCTATGAACGGTCCCGTGCCTGCGAGTGCGTACGTGAGCCCATTCTTGGCATTCCTCGGGAGGCCGAGGACCCTTTTCAGAAACGTGGCTTTTACTCTGTCGAGCACCCCGAGCTGGCCCGCCGTTAAATCGTCCCTTACGACGGTGATTCCGTACGAAGCGAAGGCTCCGATTTCCATGTGGATGATTTGGAGTGCCGTGTGAAGAGAGAGTCTCTGAGGGTCGGGCACCGCCGACATCGCTGTGAAACTCTTCGCTGCTCTTTCGTCGATGTGCCGTCCGAAGCAGGTACCTCTCGAAGCAGGGCCGGCCTTAGGGTAGTTGGAGCCCTGTGCGAACTGCCGGAGAGTGCCCCCCCTCCCTCTCTCGCTTCCTCACCTCATCCCATTCGCTCAGATGAGGTCAGGAAGATGCCTTAAAATGTCTAGAAGTGCTTTTTTCGAAAACATCACGGAAGTTTGCCTATTCCCGGATTTTTATCGGCGTGTGGCCAATTTCTACCCTGAGGCGCTCATCACTCCATCAAAATCCGAAGATCTTACTGACTTTCTGGGCTGCATAAAATGCTGTCGCGTACTTCAGCGGGATCCTCCAAGGTGATGTCGGATTAGAAACCATTCTGCGAATTGAACGCGTTCCGAGAGGGGGAAATTCAAGTTCCTGTGTAGAGGGCCCCACAGTTACCAAGGATTTCTCTTTCAAGTTTGCTCCTTTGGTTAGTGTGGGCTTGAAGAGATCGTTTCCGCTGTATGTATAAAGATCTGTTTTCTGAACTAAGGCGTCGTCCGACTCCAAACAACACGATGCCTCACTCGAATTCCATGTGTAACAGGGATGAGCCGAACGATTAATTCAGGGCGCGATACTCCCTGATGGCCCTGAAGTCGTTTTCCTTCCGTTTTTTAGCTGATTCCGAGTGTCTCTTCATCACATTTCCGTACCGATTTCGGCATTCCCGAATGCCTTTTTACCTGCTATCATTTCAATCACTAGTGATAACACCCGAGAATCCTCGACGAGGCTTCGCGATAATGTTTCGATGGGTCGCCGAGAGAGCATTTCCCCAGAATGGCGCCCCCACCGGGCTGGCGCCCTGTGCGACGGCACTGCTCGCACACCCCTTCGGCCGCCCCTGTCTCGAAGAGAACTCGACTCCGAGGTAGGAGAAGCTTGAGACAAACTCGATGGAACTGCCCCTCAGCCAAATCCTGTCGTGTCTGCTTAGGCGGCCGCCATTCCATTTTTTTTTTAGTTCAAACCCAGTTCATTACTGTGAAACAAAGGTAACAAGGTGATTATCACAGTTTGCACGAGGGCTACGCCCTGTCCGTGGTATCTGGGGGCGACGCATGCAGTTGGGGGACGAGTTTGAGGGAACCCTACCCGAGCTCTAGCTGTGTCAAAATCCATCAGGGAAGCATGTTATCAATATCGGCTAATGTCAATGAGTGCAAGAATATCTTAATATTTCTCTTTCTCTCCGAGACCCTGAGCTGAGCCCATGATCTCAGAGAGTCGGGGAGAGAGCTATAAACGGTGAGGTATTGCCACTTGTACAATCTCCTAGTGCGCTCCAGGCGGAAGGCGGGGAGGCGGATGTGACCAGACAAAGCACTTCGAGTAGCATGTGGGTGGCGAGGAGTGTTGTCTCCCTCTAGTCTGCCGGTAATGTGAGTCTGTCGAATATGAAGTTCCATGAGAAGGGTGGACAGATAGAGCTTACGCACTGGCATGATGTTCATGTAGTCATACAGGGCCGTGGTAGACGAAGCTTTGAACCGCGAGCACATGAGACGTAGGCAGGAGTTCTGGATTTGCTCGATAGGAACGATAGCCGAGCGGAAGGCAGCGCCGTAAGCGAGTATACCGTACCTGAGACGGGACTCAAAGAGCGCAAGGTAGGCCCTCATGAACACACTCCTCGAAAAAGCTCTGCCAAGCTTTGATAGAGAGGCCACAACCGGTCTGAGTTGTCCGACAAGCTGCGAGGTCTGCGGTTTCCAAGACAGTTTGTTGTCAAGATGCAGGCCGAGGTACCTGATCTCGTCAACACAACGGATCGTGGGACACTCACAGGTCTCCTCGTGGGAAGAGTCCGTGTGCATCCTTATTGCGGGATATGGTCTGTTTCCTTGATTTCCGAAGATCATGTAAGAGCATTTCCTCGGATTCAAGAGGAGCCCGTTTGTGGTTGACCACGTCTGAACTCGTCGAATAGTGCGCTCGATTTCGGAGAAGTCGATTTCGGGTGAGAAATTCATAATGAAGCAGGTATCGTCAGCATAGCCAATAGATGAGATCTGTTGATTGTGCATGTCAAGCAGGAGATCATTGATGTGGGTGATGAAAGCCAGGGGCGAGTAAACCCCGCCCTGGGGCGCTCCATAGGGTATCGTCGCGGGATCAGATGGGGAGAGACCGCAACGGAGGCGTTGAGTTCTCGATTGGAAATAAGAGGTGAGCCTTGCGGATAAGATGTTATTATCTTCAATATGCCTGGTCAGCTGCTCAACAATGCAACTCTCGATGACCTTACTTAGCGCACTGAGCAGAGATATCGGTCGGTAATTATATAGATTCTCAACATCGCCGCTCTTGTGGATTATGACAATTTCTGCCTCCTTGAGCCGTGTAGGGAATTTCCCGGTGTCGAATACTCGCTCACAGAGGTGCTGCAGGACTGGTATGAAGAAATTTTTATTCATCTTGAGCATCCTGTTTGTGATGCCATCACCTCCAGGTGATTTCCTAGCAGCCTGACTATTTATGACGTTGTCAATGTCATCGAAAGAGGGAGATTTCATCGCTTTAGTCTTCTCGACGTTCATTGCGAGACCGTTCCTCTGGCAGTATCTATCCAGAGTGCGGACCGCTGCCTGGAGATCTCGTCTGATACGGCTCACGACTACAATGTCGTCTGCATAGAGCAGGATGTTGACCGTCTGGTGAAGCTCCTGAATCTCTGTGGGCAGGTCGCTCAGGAGTACGGAAAACAGCAACGGACCCAAATTATCGCCCTGGGCGTAGCCCGTGGTTTGCAGGAGGTTATCAAGTTTTGCTGGTTGAAGGGACAAACAGCAACTGAGACTAAAGTTGAGCTTGATGCTGTGTTGGTGGAGTCCTCCCCTTGGCCTTCGACCATGAGTTTTTGGATTTCCGAGTTCAAACGGGGTCACACGAGCACGAAGGACGAAGCTCGGTGTGGAGGGCCGAAAACCGCCGTAGGAGCCCAGTTCGCCGAAAACCCTGTTCGCCGAAAGCTTTGATTCTGCGGAGTTGAACTAGCCGACCGCATCGACGTCGAGGATATTCGTTGAATGTTCCAAATCGGTGGATACTCATGGTGGCATCATTCCGGAACACTGAGGCTCCGCAGCCTGCTTTCCATCCTAGGTGTGGCTCGCATCAGAACACAGGCCAAAATGTTGGAGAGGTGGACGAAGACAACTTTGGTATGGAACGCGTTCTGATGTTTGAGGATTCGGCCAAGGGAATGCAAACATGACGGAGTCCAACACACGAATGATGTTTATTGGATGTGATTTTCTGCCGTTTACAAATTCGATTGTATGTGGACGAGAGCGTTACCAGCATTTTCAAGCGAAATTATCTCGGATTATTTCTGCCAGCACTAACATAAGTTCTGTAGCTTACGCGGGGACGAAAATTGAATATGTTCTCCTGGAACGTCGGAAGGCTGAAGAGAGGAGCATTGACACTGAGAAGGAAAGATGGAGTAGTTCCCTCTTTCCCCTCCTCGAATCATGAACTTCGTAAACTGAGCTTCTCAGGCATATCCGAAACATCCCGCTCCCAGTTTGTGATGAAGGTCCGATGGACTTGACTACGCTTGGACAGAGGGAATCCTCCTGATTCCACGCAGCTGATATATGTGATGGAGTTCTTATAAACGAAGCTGCTCTTCGAACAAACTTAAGCCTCCGAGTCTCCGGCCTGCGCGACCGAAGTCAACATTCAGCTCAGCGATTGCTGGCGGGCCTTGTCGCAGGCTTGACATTGTCACGCCCTCGGGTTGGAGTTTCTTCTCGAACAGACTCGAGCTCATCGCCCGGCTCATCGCCCGGGTCAGGGAAACTGCACGCCACATTTCGTATGTACTCAAGCAAGTTTCCGCCGTTCCGCAGATTATTCATGAGCTGCGTTAGACGGTCGTTTAGGATGCGGTAAGGCTTGCGCATCCGTGGCCGTTGATGTCCTGCATCGAGGAAAGCTCTGCCGAGCTGGCTAGATTGCTCTTCCTCCTTCAAATATGAAATCAGTTGGAAGATGTTGACGTGAGCTTTCTTCACACAAGCGTTCAGGACTCTATGCCAAGCTTCTAGATGGTTCGTCGCTCGCAGCTCCGTGTGACTGGAAACGAGAAATCGGTGTTCTTATTGAGATCATTTGAGAGGACGCTTCCTCTGAGGAGACCTCTTTGATATCAAGAACGAAGGCTTCTTGCTGAGAACCGGATTCGTCAGCCTCACCCGAGATGATTCGATAGAGTGCGTGGGAACATCTCTGGATTTTCCATCCAAGTATTGATGAAGCATTGCTTTAGCTCATCTAAAGCTGCGAATGCGGGATGGGCCGGGCCAGGAGAATCAGAATCGATTTGGAGCCATCCATCGTCAATCTGTGGCAGCGGAACGAGGCTGAGTGAGAGCCATGAGGCACCTGATGAACCTGAGAATCATGATATTTGTTGTCAAGATTCTACGGAATCTGAGCACGTGGGGGGTCGATGGACGATGGTCTGACGTAGATGATAATCGATCAATATAATTCTCACCTTTTCACATTCCTGTCATTCTTGTAACACGGCATCAAACCAACGTTTTGCCCCTTCCTCCAGACTCTCTGTGTAAAATGGAAATTACAACCTCTCATGGCAGAGGTTGGAAAAACTTCTTCGATTGCTTTAATAGCCGACGCCTCGAAGTCAAGTCTCATCTCTCTTGGCTGGAACACGAATCCCTTCGAGCTCGCGTAGCTTCTGATTAGGTTGAACATCCTGATATAGGTCTGTTTTTGCTTGTCAGGCAACAAGAAGTAGGCAAACGCCATCATTTGTCCCTTGTACATACAGTGCAGGGATTACAGTTGGGCAAAAAGGCTCGGAACGATTCGAAAAGTCCCGTCCATGAAAACGGCCGGTGCGTCGCAGAGAATTTGAATGTTGTGCTCTGTGGAAAAACCAAGGATCCGATCGGTAGTCCCGTCGTTCACGATGAGGAACTCCTCCCCTTGCACGGTCGTGGTCCATGGAGGCTGGAGTGAGACTGCCGCGAGTGTTGCCGGCAAAGGAGGTCTCACTGTGGCGCGTTATCTTTGTAGCACGCTGCGGATTCCATTGAAGGTCGGAAGGATAACGGCAATCTCTTCCCAGTCGTTATCAGGTCGAAGACGTTCTATCGCGTCCGAGACCTCGTTTCGATACACCCCCGGGATGATTGGTCTGGCCTGGTAAACGAACTCTCCTTCATGTTGATAATAATGTGATGGCGTCGGTTTTTTTGGGATCACAAGGGTATCTTATTGGTGAATTACCTCGAAAAGGGTGCCACAATCAACGGAGCTCGGTATGCGTCACTTCTGCAGCGTTTGAAGACGATCATCGAAGAGCAACGACTCGCTCTTAGGGAGAAAATACCTGCAGGGGATTGTTCACTGAAGTGAACATCAAAACGGAGGATTCCGTCAATGAGGGGAAGAAAACTCCCCGGAGATAGAGACGCTGAATGGGATTGGCAGGGTTTTTCAGAATTAGTATATAAATTTCTTATTTCAAGATTATGATGTTGTATTATGGGACACGGAAGAATGACAAAGGTAGTTCGTAGTTTAGTTTTAAGATTGCCCGTTTGTGTGTTAGTAAGGGGAAGGTCAAAATTTATGGCAGGAGCAGGCGCGTATGCAGGATTTTCCCTGGGAGGGAGCTAATTTTTTTTCATCAAGGGGTACTTGGTTTAATTGAGACGTTTTGAAGGATGTTTCTAACTCCCTGGAAATATAGACGCTGAATGGAAGTAGGCTCTATGTCGTGCGTATCGGGCCTCAACTTGAGGCGTCCGAGAATGCCATGGTAATGTCGGGCGACTCCAGGAGCAGGAAGAACGACGGAGCAGGCGGCCTCCGGCCGCCTGGGGGTTTTTCTCCCGTCGAGAGAGTCAATGTTGTTGACGAATCCGCATTGCTCATATCGGCGCATTATATATCGTGATTATAAAAAAGAGGAGACGGCAATGAGATCCCCACAGTCATGTTGTCTCGTGTGCCTCAACTTGAGGCGTCGGAGAATGCCATGGTAATGTCGGGCGACTCCAGGAGCAGGAAGAACGACAGAGCAGATGGAGATTTTTCTGCCGTCGGGACCGGTCCCTTGGCAGTGGAGTCCATGCTGAAGGAGCATATATTCACTGAAATAGCCGGTGAGAGGAAAAAAATAAACCGCGGTGGTTGCATTCCGGGCTATGTGCAATGCTACAATCGCTTCGACCACTCGGCTATGTTGGCGATGAGAGCATTGATGATGGCCTCGGCCAGAATTATGAGGCATCTTTTTGTGTCCGCTAGCGGGTTTGAACCGGGGTAGTTGAAGCAATGTCCCGAATGGGGATCGCGAGAAAAGGAATCTCGCTCATCAAACGCGATGTCCATCCGGAGCTCTGCGAGGTCCTCGTCAATCTCATCGGCGTCCGGCATCCAAAAGCGCGGGGAGTGTGCTCGATTTTCGGCCATTGAAAATTTCGTCAAGTGATCCATAGTACGAAGATCCGTATCTCGCGTCTGATTGACCAATGTTGGCAAATCACTCGCGCTGATGCCCTGGTCTTGCAGAACAGTTGCACACCTGAACTTGGTTAAACTCCATGGCTTGTCAGCTCCATGTCGGAACACCATGTGAAGGTAGCATGACGAAGCACTCCTGGCAGTGGACTCCACACTGAAGGCGCATGTGTTCACTGAACAAGCCGGGAGGAGCGGGGAAAAGAAATAGAATTTGTGGCAAAGCAAGCATGTCGGTCGGAGCACCATGTCGGAGCACCCCAGGTAGTAGTAGCCATGCTGGCTGAGCGAAAATAGAAATTGCGACAAAACAAGCATGTCGGTCGGAGCACCATGTCGGAGCGACATGTCGGAGCGCCATGTCGGAGCGCCATGTCGGAGCGCCATGTCGGAGCGCCATGTCGGAGCACCATGTCGGAGCACCATGTCGGAGCACCCCTGGTCGGGGTAGCCATGCCAACTGAGAATATTAACGGAATCCTCCGTTAAAAGTGTTCTTTCATCACGACAATGCAATACCGCACACATGCCGCCTTGCCAAGGAGGAATTGGACGAATTGAACTTCGAACTAGTCCCCCCAGCCACCCAATTCACCTGCTCTGGCCCCTAGTGACTATTTTGTGTTCACACATTTGGAAAGATTTCTCGCGGGCACGAAATTTGCTTCAGATGCTGAGGTGATATCCGCCACGGACGCCTATTTTAGGTCCCTTCCGGAAACCCATTTTTCGAAGGGCATCGAAATGTTCGAAAAACGTTGGATGAGGTGTATCGAGCTCGAGGGTGATTGCACTGAATAGAACCGAGTCCAGAACCCCAAGTTCTCTGTTGAAAAAGGGTGTCCCGTTCGCCTCTGACTTGTCTTACTTGCTGCACTACTTCGACGCCTGGCGTGAGGCTCTTTCGGCGCCTCTCGTACGTTTTCCCTCACTTGACCTCACTATATAAGCAACTACATTGGATACAATAAATGACTTGGACTTACTCTCTACCAAGAGCTCCGTGTGCTTAAGCTTTGTGTCTCCGTTAACTGACTAAGTGAGAACCTGTTCCTTCCGACACGTTATCAAGCACGAGCTCGACTCTAAACCGATCCGGTGAGATACAGATCTAAAATATTCTGAACAACTTGAATATAAGAACAGCTCAGTTAATCGTATAAAGAAAAATAGAAATAGATAGAGAGCAAGTGCTCCCAGTGCTACGATGCCAGAACCTGCTGATACAAAACCTGCGGTTGAACCGGGGACAGACAATTCTAGCACAAGCGGCACTACGCATGGAGACCAGAAAGAATCAGAGGACTCGGAGTCAAATTGGCAGCAGACGGATCAAATTATGGATTGTGGAAACAGATGGCAACGGTGTATTTGAGTAACATCCCAAAAGTTTGGGAGGTAGTCAAAGGAACCCTTGCACAGGTCGAGAAAGAAGAAGCCAACCTCACAACGGGAATTCAAATTGTGGAATCAAAAAGCAAGAATGAAACTTTTCGATATCATTAGTCCAATCTTGGCTCACCATGTCTTCCACGACGACATCGAAACTATCGAAGCAAACACCATGTGGGACAGGCTTGTCGAGAAATTCTCGAAACTCAGCGGTGCCCAAAAACAGGCAGTAGCGGCACGATTCACCAACTTTAAATTCTCTCCAAGCAAGTCAGTTGAACAGAACGTTACGGAGTTTGTGCACATCACTCAACTCCTTCAAGAGAATGCGCGTCGGCCATAACCGAGACCATCCTTCTCGGCGTGGAGCTGTTCATTCCTCACTCTACCCGTGAATCTCCTTTCATTTCAAACCTTGGTTTGATCAGCAGTGCTCTGTTGCTGTTCGCAACAAGAACTCGGCATACCAAGCTTGGAAATCACAACCAAATCCTTCCATCTACTCGGCTTTTAGGCAGGCTCGTAATGCCTGAAAAACTCGAATCGAGAACTCGAAAAGTGCTCATATCCGCTGCATTGCCCAGAGACTAACCTCTTGCCCCAGTGGCAGCCGACCCTTCTGGTCACTGTCGAAAGCTATCCGGGGAAAAAAAGAGATAAATATGAATAATCCAAGAGAAGTGTTATGTTCAAAACTCCTTGAGTCTCTACCAGCATCCTGGGAATCGTTCCGCATGTCATGGGTAAACCGATCAGATAATGACCAACAATTCTCAACCCTTTGTAGCTTTATTAATGCTGAAGCATATCGACGAAACTCGCACAATCAAAATGATAGTGCAGTCGCCCTATTTTCTCGCATGAAAATTGGTGGAAACAGAAGATTCCATCGAGGTGGTTATCGCTCGAATGAAAGAGGCAGAGGCGGATTCCAAAGACGACCATTCCAAAATCCCAATCCAGGACAATCCAGGCAAAATCCCACGTGTCACAAGTGTGGCGGACAAGGACATCTTATGAGAGACTGTCGTAGCACTGGTCCCACGACCCAGAGGGGTCAATATCCTGGAAAAGGCCAAAGAGGCCATCGGGGAAAGAATCAGATTGGTGGCATACCTCAATTCCATGTAGCCGAAGCACTGATGGCCGTGGGGACAGAAAACTCACAATCAGTCGGCTGTGGTAAAACCAAATCTCGAACTTTGAGACCGCACTCCAGGGCATATGAAGAGCCCAGATCCAAAACTACGCAATTCCATTTTTTCCAAAATCGAGTTTCTTGAAGATTCTTGTAGCTATGAAAGGAGGCTACCTATCCATGTTCACGGATTTTGTCAGAAGACCCTTTTTCCTATGCTAGTTGAGGTTTGAAAATGAGGTCCGCATAGGAAACATATGGGAGCCACAATAGTTTTTCGCGTTTTTCTCGAGACCCCAAAAGCGAAATTACGACGTTTTGGATCCGGGCCCTTCATATGGCCTGTATCAAGGCCACAGTGCAGAGTTCAGATACAAATCACCTTACCCACTTGATTTGTGACAGCGGGGCCAGTCACCATTGCGTGAATGACAAACGATGGTTTAGCAATCTATCGCTACAGTCTGAAACCCGGGAAGGCAAACTGGGGAGTGATCACAAACTGCTGGTTCAGGGATGTGATACCGTTCCGTTGACCATCAGACAAGGAAACCACTTTGTGTCGATGACATTGTACAACGTATTATTGGTGACCGGCATGAGAAAGAACCTGTTGTCTCTCGGCAAGCTAGCAGATGAAGGCTACAAGGTGACTGTAGAGAAAGGTGGACTCGCTATTGCAAAAGACCACGAACGCGTCTACGCACCTAGATCTCAGGGGTTGTACAAACTGACGGTGTGCACACATTAGAGAAACAACCCTGGTCAACTAATTATGATTCTGAAAATGGAGTCGTAAATGATGGTTTCGACATGCTTGATGAACTGAACGAAGCGGTGCCTAGGGGTGATCGGAGCTTAAATCAATCGCTTGACTCCGATGAGTGGGAGAATCTCAATGACGAAGTTGATGTTGATCTCGAAGATCACGAGAACCACCAACCCTCGTCTGATGGTGATTCACGGACCCCCATTTCTGATGAACCAGGCTTGGTAGAAACAGTAACGCGACCCTCACAAGACGTTGTGAGTAAGAAGCAAAACTCCCAGAAAGAAAACCTGGACTGGACTAAGAATCAGCCAGTAAGCTTAAAATACGTTAAGGTTAAGGTTTCAAGGTTTCAATATCTCTCTATCATATGAAAGATTTCTCTGGGCGTTCAGGCGGCGAACGACCCGCCAGGAAAACAGATTACCTATTTACACGATTCGTGCGTGCAAGGCATTTAGCTCTGACTAAGGGGCCACGGCGGAGGGAGGAGGACGATACAATGAAAAACTTCCTCTCGACTGGGGACCTCAGAATCCGCTTGAGAGCCCGGTCGTCAGCCAGACAATGTAGATCTTCAACAGTAAGGAGCACAACTTCATCTCTAGACACGCGGCATCTCGCCGCAACGCGACGTAGGAATCTCTTACGCACGTTTTCAAGAAGATTGAGATCTCCCTTGGACAACGCGGACCAGACGGGGGAGCAGTATAAGATTCGCGGAACAACAATACTATTATAGAGATTAGTATAGTGCAAGGGCTTGCGGACCGCGAAGCACCCGAGTATAAGATTGCACAATGTAGAGCAGACGCGGGCGACAGAAGCTGCCTGCTGTTCGAACTTAAGAGTACGTGGGACCGATCCACCAGGATCTTTGATGGTGTCCGGGATGGGAATAGGAACGTCGAAGAGCGTATATACATAGGGATTAGGCGAGCGGGCGACCTTGAGAACCGCACACTTCGGAACGGAGAAGTCAAGGCGATTGTCGGAGGCCCTCTCCGCGGCAGCGTCGGCTGCAGACTGGAGAGCCTCGCAATGGCTGGTCTCCCGTACCTCAACATGGACCTTGATATCGTCCGCATACAACTTGTAGCTCACCCCCGGGGGTATCCTGTCTCTCAAGTCAAGCATGTAGATCGTCCAGAGAAGCCGACCGAGGGCGGAACCCTGGGGGACCCCACTTGGGCATGGGGAGGGGGGGGGAAGAAGTTTGCCCGATCTTGACAACAAATTAGCGATCGGTCAGGTATGACCGGATCCAACCGACGACACTATCGCGCACGCCGTGAGAACTGACTGAGCTTATTTACAAGGATGTCCCCGTCAACCTTATCGAAGGCCGACGAAAAGTCAAAGTATATACAATAAACCTCCGCCTTCGCGGAAACAGAGACAGCCCAATCCTGAATGGTCTCCAAGAGCTGAGTTTCCGTGGACCTGCCCCGAACAAACCCATGTTGGTTGGCGTCAAGGAGGTTGTTCCCGTCCAGGAAGCTTGAGAGATAATCAACAACAATTTTCTCCATAACAAGACAAAACATGCTGCTCTGCGCAACGGGCCTGTAATTTTGAACGCGATCTCGGGGGCCCTTCCTGTGGATGGGATTGACGATAGTCTGGGTGGAGCTTTGAGGAACCTCTGAGTCGGCGAGCGACCGCGCGAGGAGGAGTTGAACGGGGACTGTGAGACTAGGCGCGAGACTCCTGAGAAACAGCGGAGGAATGTGGTCAGGAGTGACCGAACATTCCGGCTTGAGTCCAGCAAGCTTCTGGAAAATAAGGTGCGGTGTTATCTCCAGTGGTGGCCATGGTCGGCATTGCGGAGCGATAACAGTCGCGCTACCGGAGGAGGATGGCTGCTTGAACACCCCGCTGAAGTGCTCCCGGGAGGCTTCCGCCACGGCGATGGGGTCAGTGATAGTCGAGTCGCCAAGGCGAAGTGCACCGATACGATCCATGGTACGGAGTCTTGAGTTAGCATAGCGAAATAAGTCAGCAGCGTTGCGAATGGAGAGATTCGACTCGAGGAATGTCCTCTCTCTGTGGTGCGCCCTTGCGAGTTTACGGTGGATAGCGTCCCGATCAGCTTGATGAGCAGTGGAGGCAAGTCGGAACTCCAGGCCGCGGACGTGAGCCGAGACTCTGCACCGGGAGGAGTTACCAGGACCACGGGTGGCGCCCACGGGGACAAACTGGTGGATGAGAGCGCAGAGAAGGCCGAGCAGTCGATCGAACATCTCCTAGACGTGCCCACAGCGTGAGTAGAAGGAGTTCCAGTCGACCGACTCAAGCTGGAAGGCTATGGAGTCGTAGTCAGCCTTACGATAGTTGTAACGAGGAACGTCATTGCAGTTCGGGTCAGAGATGTCGACGGAGAAGTCAATGGCGAGATGATCGCTGGCGAACGGCGGCGGAACAACCTCTGATTGAGGGCCTGAGATGGGGGCAGTTGGTTAGCACGAGATCCAACAAGTTCCCAGATGCGGGTCTTGTGGGATCCTGAACGAGTTGCTCAAGCCCCATACCGATGCAAAACTCGAGAAACACACTCTCTTTAGTCGATCTGTCCGATACAGCTGGAGCCAGCCAATTGATGCAAGGCAGATTGAAGTTGCCAACGAGAAACAAGGGATCCGAGGTCTCGCAGAGACCCCGGAGGGCGTCGCAGGTCTGCTGAAAACGTTCAAGGAGTGTAGCAGCCGAGCCTGTAGGCACAGAGAAGCCTGATGGTACCGTTGCAGTATTCGAGAATTTCCTGAGCGGTGGTCTTCGGGTCAATTCTCGACACGAAGATGGTGGTGGTGTCATTAGCAGGCTTCCTTGTAACAACGGCAGCACTAAACGGTAGTGCGGAGCCACCGCAACCGAAGACGGCGTTGGCGCGTCTACGTCGCGGGGTCGACTCCGAACGCGAAGCTGATGACGGCGATCTCGATGTCTTGGGCGCCTCCGATGCTTTCGATGTTTCTAATGTTTTCGATGTTTCGGATGATTTCGATGTTTTCGATGTTTCCGATGTTTTAGATGCTTTCGATGTTTCCATGCATGAACTTTTTGCACATGTCAACAAAGAAACCCTGAAGAGATTGCTCGATTTAACAGGCATTAAGTACAATGATGACTACGAGCAATGCGAAGTCTGCATCAGAGCTAAACAGACTCGAATCTCCTACAGAAGTCGTCCAGAACTGGGTAGAGCGTCAGAGCTCGTGTCAAATATCAGAAGTCAGAGTTTCAATTACCCGCGTCGCGTTCGAGAAACATGTACCCTATTCTCGAGCGTATAACGAACCCTTTTTCCGACCATGAAAAAGTTCAGAACTTTGCCCGACTGATTGAAATGTTCGTTCTGGGGCTTTGTGAGGATAGAGGTCCATCGGATATTGCATGTAAGATTTTCAGAACACACATTTTCCATCTGTCAGGCAGAGTTCTGAACTTTTTTATGGTCTGAAATAGGGTTCGTTATACGCGCGAGAATCCACACAACAAATAAACGGCTCAGGTGGCGGGCTGCGTCTGTCACGTTGGAGTATATGGCAAGTGCCAGAAGGAGAGCCGCGATTGCTCTGAAATCCGGTATGTGGGTAGATTCGTAGGTCTCATGGATGACTACTAATTTCCGCTGCAAACTTTTCGGAGGAACTCCAGTTATTGACTAAAGAAAACTCAGGAAATGACGTCACAGGGCGCGCTGGCGGCCGCTCCGAATTGAGCTTCGTCCACTTTTTGAAGCTACTGAAACTGCTGATCAAGAGCAGCCTATGACGTAGACCCGATTGCGACGGGAGGAACCCTTATCGAATGCGTTGAAGTTTTGAACCGTCGTGAACTCGCTGACGCAATGGAACGCAACAGCAGCAATCCTCGAAATCGTGCTAATACATAGAGCGGCACCTCCGAAGTTGCGGTGACGACGCCTCGACAGCCTGAAGAACGAGAACTCGCGCGTGGACTTCCCCTTGTGGAATGAGAGCAATATGGAGAAGCCGAAGCGATGCTAATCGAAGGAGCCAACTGACCAATCGATGTCATGCACATGTAACTGGCGACCGCAGATCCTCACATGGATGGTCGACGTGTTGCCCCCAACACCGAAGGGCAAACATGTGGATCTGTGAGAATACGTTGGGGCTCTCCCAGGTCAGCAGTTTTGAAGTTTTGAGCTTGGTATGTACTGAGCGCAAAGGAATGATTCTGCTAATCGCGCGGACGACAGGACTCAAATCGATCTCCACGAAGGCTTCCTTCGAGGTCGGGTGTTTCGATCCAAAAAATACGAGGATCCTCAAAGCAAGGAGGACGATCCATTCGACGTGAAAGCCCATGTCGATATGTGTTGGAGATAATGGTGTAAGACTGTCGGGCTCAGATCCTACTAGAGCTAGGTAGTGTGACTCACGAGAGTGACTCACGGCGTCTAGACAGAGGACGCGTGCCTAGTACAAAGGAAGCGGGGTTCCCACACTAGTTAAGCTGTCAGAGAACCCCCGGCCGTACAGCTGTCATGTAGACTAGAGTACGGAGATGGGGACTGAACCCCAGCTCCGTGCTCAGACAGCTGACCACCTGGCTACTTATGCTCCCGGCTAGATTACGTCGCCCTACGTCCCTACGTCCCTACGTCCCTACGTCGCCGTACGTAGATGCTGAAGCCCAATATGACTACCCCCCCCCCCCAGCAGCTTCAGCAGGACCGTGATTCTGCCAAACAGGATCACATCGAATACCTGACGAAGAAGGTCGAAAACCTTGAGTGGTTGGAGTGTTACACCGAGCAACTAAAACATATAATCCACCTGCGAGAGGAGAAACTCCAATCGCTGGAAGAGGAGCTGCCCAGCAAGACGGCACAGATCGGGACACTTCGGGACATCCAGCAAAGTCTCACACGAAAGGTGAACTCCCTGCAATCCGAAGTGGACGGCCTCATCGACCGGAACGCGGATCTTCAGACAATCATCGACAACCAAAGAAACCAACTACAACAACTAAACAATCAGCCCGCAGATCCAAGGCAGCCTACCCTGTGTGACCATCAACCACAGGATGAGCTGCTCGAGCAGCTACAATCCTGGCACGAACAGACCAGTGCCGAGGCGATCCGCTCCAGAAAGCTTCAAATATCTCTCCTCGTAAAGGAAAACTGTGCGCTAAAGCGCAAACTTAACCAACTTCAATCGCAACTGGATCTACAGACTCCCCGTGACTGGCCTCAAAACTAGATCAACTTGCCACCCCGAAAGAAAACGATGGTCTCACACAGAAACAAAAGCCTTTATTGCCACATCTCACGAAACTTATATCTCCGAATATAACTCATAGCTCGACAGATACCTACGTCAGTGTGACCACCATGAATAACTGTCGCCTCGGCTGGTTTTTCATCTCTCGACTCCAGAAGTATCACGCATCGTCTAAACATCGGTGAATAGCATACAAGACGTTCACCCTCCACCTTGCAGGCAAATCCACGCAGGGACATCCGTGTCGCAAAACTCCTTTTGTCGCTAAGCACCTCCATAGAGGCTCCGCTTCCAATGTCCGTGCTCCCGGTGCCAGCAATAACCACCGGTGCAATCCATCTCATCGTTGGAGTCGTTGGGGGCGTGCTTCCGGAGGACCATGATTCCGAACTTTTATGGCTCGCCTCGGCCGACATCGAAACCTTTGTAACAACCTCCACGGTCCCTCTCTCTGCGCCTGATCGGCGTCCTCCGGGCTGCGGCACCATCGATGGAAAACAGACCAACAAACCCAAATCCTTAAGTCACACTTCGATTCACACTTATATATATGTCTATATATCAACGAAGTACTCAAACAATTCTACTCACCTATGAGAAAACCAGCGATGCAGAACGAGATTGTTAGTAACAACCCATAGATAACAGCGACCCACTTCCGACGGAAGACTCCTCCGCACATCCCTCCACAGCAAGACTCACGACGCGGGGCGTCCACACGAACGGACTGCGCTGCGTCTCCGGGGCGCTCCCACACGGTGACGTTCTCGAGCTCCACGCTGTTGTTCCATTGAGAGAGCCAATCAACTCGCCCCTCTCCGTCGTCACTCGAGTGCTCCTGCAGCCTGGCCACGCCGGCCCGAAGTTCAGCCGCGCGCTGTGGCCCGAGGTCCCCCTGACTTCTTCGGGATGATGAATGCGACATGAGGCTGCTGCTGCTCTGTGGTCTGTCCTCCGGTCGCTCCTGTACTTGGTCCGTTTGGGTTGACCTGCTTCCGCTTGACCCTCTTCGGACTGATGCCTGGCGATCGGGGGCTCCGTTTGCTGGGCTGCTTGTCCTGGGCTGGCTTGCTGCTACACGTCCTTCGCGATGCCTCACCAATCCTGGACTTTCTACGCTCCTTCCGCTTCGCAACTGCATCACGGCTTCCACGGGCACAAACATCAGGTCGTCCCGGACCTGCACCTTCTATACTTTACTCGTCGGGAATCCCGACGTCGTGCCCTCTCTCTGACTTTACGCCGGCCCCCACAACCTAACCTAAAATAACTTCTTCCTTCTTGAAAAATGAAAAACCTCATTTATTCATCAATCCATCACAGTTCTCTGTGAGAGGGGAACATGGAACGCTCAGTTGTGACACAGAGAATGTGATTCGTCCACTCAAAGTGTCAATAACTATATATTTTCCTGTCAAATTTGAGGTAAAATGTTCCATTTTCTCTCTCCCGCTCTTCTTTGAGCGTGAGCTGTCGCAGCGGGACTTCGAATTATTGAATCCAATGCAACGCTCATAATATCGTCCGCTCGAAACTTCTCAGAACGCTCTATCGCTTAAGATAAGAAGTCGCAGCGATATTTTCCGACCGGGTTTGCACGTTCCACTCAGCAACGGCAAAAAAGGGAGGCTTCTATTGGAGGGGGCTTCTACTAGAGAGAGGCTTCTATTGGGGGGAGGCTTCTATTGGAGGGAGGCTTTCATTATTTCAAACTTCCGAATTGGGAGGCCTCAATTGGAGGGAGGCCACGATTGGGGGGGAGCCTTTGATAGAGGATTTACGGTATTCAGGAGTGGATATCGACAGGGAGCGCTTGCTGTCTGAATTGCTCCATCTCCGGAGAGTGACCGATATCAACAACATCGTCGCCCTGCGGAAGTTCCTCATCAAGGTTCAGACGAACATGAGGGTTCTCGAAAGCCTCGGCGTTCCTTTCGCATCGCTCGCTGTAACCGTGCAATCGTCATTGACTGCTGCTCTGCCACCAGCTCTCCGCCAGCTGTTCAGACAATGGCGGCGAGTGGAAACTTCGAACCGTGTGCTACAGGATCCCGCTCCTCCAGGGACCTCCACTCCGGCTCATCGGCTGTTCGACGACACGGTTGAACTGGGCGACGTAAAGCCCGCCCATGAAGACGTGGCAGACCCTGTTGCAGAACTCCGCCGGACGATCCGTTATATTCTTCAACACATTCAAGACTATGAAGACAGTGGGTACCTCGAGAACGCCTTGAGCGCCGCAGGCGACAGTTCCAGAGTCCGACCTGTGGGGAACTACTGTGGTGACGGAGGACTCGGAACTGTTACTTTGACTCCTTCTCTTTATTGCGCTGCCAACACACCCCTGGGTTGCTGACCAGCGTGCACGTTCGGCGCTACCCAACGTACACACCATGCATATCTGGTTGCTCTGAACTCTACTTCTCGCTAATCTATCCCACATTCGGCCACAGCTATCTACCTGGAATGTCCTCATTCCGCTTCCTAATTACCTAGTAGAATGAGTACGCATGACATTCGGGTTCTACATGACTACATCATTATAATTTTTTTTATTTTACACTCAATATGATTATTATTGTTGCTGTTGCTGTTGCCCTTCCTGTGGCTGTTGTTCTTCCCGCTCCCGAGCTCGTCTGGCCTGTATCTCCGCGATGACCACAGGGCAGTGTCGCACGAAATGTCCCGCTCGCTGACAACGGTTACATCTCATCGCCAACCTCCGCGGACACATTCTCGACAGGTGCGCTTCCTCGCGACAATCGAAACACACCGAGACCGCTCCCACGCATCGATCCGTCCCGGCTTCATGACCAAAATTGCCACACCCGGCGCACCGGCCGTCCGGTCTCAGACGCTCCCTGTCTTGCCAAATTATCCTGGCTCGTTCCAACGCTTCCCGACGGCCACGGTCCATCGCAGCCCTTGCGGCAGGGTCTGCTCGCGCTTCCACAGGTCTTCTCGCTTGCGCTTCCGGGTCAGCGAACTCCACTGGATCCGTCTGCGTAGCGGCATCGACCATCGGCACGTCTCCCGGTTCGAGCGGCTCTTCATACCTGAACGGTATCTCGTCGGCGGTGTCTTCTGGTTCATATTCGAAACGCTCCCTCGTTGGATTGAAGTACACCGTCCTGTTCCTCGTGTTGACCATCATCTCGTATCCGGGCCAACGCCGCCGCCTCACACCGTATGCTTCTTCCAACAGGCGCTCCCCAACTGCGTGGAATTTCGTCGATCTTGAACTCAGTTCCTGTTGCTCTTCCCAGCTCTTTCATCGATGTCGCTACCACTTCTCGATACTTGACGATCAGTCTTAAGAGTGCTTCCTTCCACTTGTCTGGAATCTCTTCGTTGACATTGATGTCTTTCATCTCGATCTCTTTTGTTTCGTCGCCCGTTGATTCTTGAATCTGAAGCACCTGAACCTGCTTCCGCGTGAGATTGTAGTATTCTTCGGCCTCAGGGTTCACCACCTGTGCCCTCGCAATTACAGTGCCTGCTTTCACATCAATTTCTTTCCGTCCACCATTAATGACAGGTATGAGTACTTCCTCATCCCGAATTTCGTACCACGCTTATTTGAGCTTCGCTATCAATTCTAGCTGTCCACACTTTTCCGTCTATTTTGATCTCTTTCGATGCTTTTTCTGCCCTGCTAACACACCCCTGGGTTGCTGACCAGCGTTCACACGACTCTCCCGATCCAACTGACACACTGACTATCTCTCATACGTTCCATTCCATCTCTCTCATGTGCACGTTCGGAGCTACCCAACGTACACACCATGCATATCTGGCTGCTCTGAACTCTACTTCTCGCTAATCTATCCCACAGACCGACTGAGGCGCCTACCGTCGCGAAGAAGCTTCCCACAACAGTTGCACCCGTGAGCCGCAGGGCAGATCAGACGGTCAACGCGAAGACGACCCGTCCCTGTTTGTTCTGTAAAACGAGTGAAAACAATTCGTCCCGATGCCCAGCGTCTCTTCCCATCGAAAAGCGCCGGGAGATTCTTCGAAAGCAGAAAAGGTGTGAGGCATGTTTCCGCTCCGTTCACACTACACCGGGAGAGTGCCGCGGACCCCGCGTACCGTGTGGTGGTTGCAAATCGTCGCAGCACTATACTTCTATGCACGTGGCCGAGGACCCCGCCAACCCGGTGACTCCGACGTCAGCTGTGGTTTCCAATGCCGTCGAGGGTTCCGGAGACTCTGGAGGCCAGACGGTCATGTTGACAGCTCAGGCCTTCATCCTCAACGGTGCGAGACGCATCCCCGTTCGAGTGTTCATCGACCAGGGAGCCGGGCTCACATTCATCTCATCGAGGACTCGTCGCTTGCTCCTAAACGCGCAGCCCCTCAGCAATCAAAGACTTTGCATCGACACATTCAGCACCCAGGAAGAGTTCGCCGCCAACAGATATCGAATTTTGACGCGAAAGCGTCTCTGTTTAGGGGACAGAATGCTCCTACTTCGTCATTCATGTTAACGTTTTTTGTAACAAAGTAAAGAGCTCAAACGGCGTTTAGGTTGCACCGAAAACGTTCCGGTTTTCTCAGGAAGGTTCCTGATTTACGGGAGAGTCTGTGTTTCGAGGCTTGTTACAGTTTGTTCCCGACAACATTGTCACTGATGAAGATTCATGATACCCCCGTCAGATCTGAGAGATCCCTATAAATAACCGGTTTGTTCGGAGTCGAAGGGGCGTGTGAGGAAAGGGTTTCCAGCAATCTGGGCGAGACTAAGAGCCTGATCTGGAATATCTCACACGTTGGGTGCGGAATATCTGGTTCTTGAAAAATTCAACCGAAAGTCACCGGATTTCGGCGTTATGCAGAAAATTTTTTATTGCCGGTGGTATGACGATCATAGTACTGTCCATTTCTATCGAGTGGCAGCCCCTCAGGTTGTGAAGCCACCTATGACAAAACCACGGTGAAACGAGCGGATTTCATATTGGTAATCCTCTCTCTTATATAGATACAAACTCACTCGAAGACCAGTTGGAATATGGAAGACAACGAAATTCGGCTAATGACTTCCGCAGCGCCGACCGTGGTCCCGTGAACACACACGCGAAACGTTCGAGATCATCACCTTCTCATTTGAATGTTGAAAGCGCGCTTTCGCGCAACCGCCGACGGTAGTGTACTAACACTACCTCTGATAATTTTTTTTTTTAAGTATTCGCACTTTCAGATTTTATCGAATTGTCCTGCAGAGTATTCACGACCCGAGCTCGAGGATCGCCATTTTCGCCTACGAGCGCCACTTTCCCGTAAACCCTCAGTACCCACTCACTGCAGATTCTCGTCAGGCAGTGGAGGAGTTTTCGAAGACGCATCCGCTTGCCGACGCATAACGGTTGACCGGCGAGACACCCGAGCCCCCGGGCCTCGTCGTTGGATTGGATCAAATGTATCGTTTGCTCCACCTGGAGGCTCCCAAAACCTTCGCCGGCGAGCTGATCGCACTAAATAGTCGGCTAGGGTGGACTGTAGGTGGCCCGACCTCTGATACGCACACCACAGTCCAGCAGAGGGTCACCTCCGTCACCGCCGCACAGTGGGCCGGCGCTAGCCAAAAATACCGTAAATCTTCCAATAGAAGCCCGGGCTTCTTTTTTTCCAAATGCCGTCGACTGAGGGCCTCTGTTGAAGATGCGCCCCTAGTGGAGATGGTTTTCATTCATCTCGGGCTCTCAAATCTAGAGAGACACGTGAGCGGAGGGAAACGGAAACTAGAAAGTTGCAAGAAAAAAGATTCCATTTCTGGAAACGCCTTTGTCGGGGGGGCTACTATTGGAGATGGGCTTCTATTAGAGAGCGGCTTCAATTGGAAGATTTACGGTAGTTCCCTCTCCCACAGCGGGCCGCCGCGCCGTCTTTGTAGCTGTGAGAGCGCTTGGACGACTCTACGGGGGCGATTTCTTTTTGGTCCCCCAGCAATGAAAGGGTGCATCTTTGGAGCTGATATTCTGGAGATATGTTCAATGATGACATGTGCTCACGTTCGGAAAATAAAATGAAGATCAGAAAGCATCTGGCTGTAATTGTGGAGATAAACTCCAAGCCTTCACCGCGAGAGCCGCCGCGCGCGCGTCCTGAGATTCGCTTTAACGAGAGTGATACAAATTACTTCAAGGCGAGATAATTTTTTTCTGATGCCTGGGACATTGGAGAAGACTGTGGAGCAGGTTTTGCGTGCGGAAAGCTGCGGTGCCTTAATTGCGGTCGAGTTGGATTTGGGTGTAGATGCCGAACGGCCGGTGTCTCACTGCCGCTCAGGGAAACGTCCCTGCAAGCGCGCAAGGGTGCCGGACATTCGGTTTGCAAGTTGCCCGGTTCAAACGTCCATCCGGCAAGGCTGTGTAGGAAGTTCCAGCTGTTTGTCACTGCATGAAATCTTGAAGAGTGAAGACTTTCCGACGAGCTCTGGAAAACGCCAGGCGAGGCTCAATGGAATCGTTCGAAGTGTCCTACAGAGAGCTGCTTCACATCGCCCTTGCAAACGGCAAGGACCCAGTGCGATGTGTCGAAGCCCTCAGAGCGGTTCATCCAACACTCGGAATATATCAACTGAAAGAGCTGGAATACTTCCTCCGAACGAGCTTCCTGCCGGCATTGCAGCGTGCTTGGGAAAAAGTGCATCGGCATCGTCGAGCGTTCGAGTCAGAATACGGCTCTTGGTTGGGGGAGAAGTTTGTCGTGTCTTCCGAGCCAGGTAATGAGCCACCAAGTCCTCCTCGGATCATTGTTCAGCGTGTTCATACACCGAAGCCCAATCGGGGCCGACCACAGATGGACTTCGAGAGCTGCAGCGAGAGGAGTAAACGACGAAAGGATTCAGGAGATTCGCAATGAGATCAGCCCCGAGCTGATCCGGCGAGCGGTGATCTACGAGGGCTTCACTCCTGAGAGAGCACTAGAACTGATGCTTCATAACTCGCTAACAAGGGAAGGAAGGTAAGTGTTGAGCGAGTTCGGCGTCGATTTTTGCGTGATTCCATTGATGTTTTGACAACAAATTCACCCTGAAGTTTTTTCCCACTTATGGCCATAAGCAACGATTTAACAGCCATTTTGAGTTTGATGCCATTTACCCATTCAAAACCGGAAAGGTCGCTCTCGGCGCTTTGCGTGGATGATTATCCAAGAAAAACACATGCATGCTTCTAATGGGAGCGATAACTCATGGAGGAACACTCCTCTCTAGCGCCAGCTCGAGTCGTTGGCTCCTAGGCAACCCTGGAGCGCGCGGTTTTTTCCTCTCGTGGAATCGGGTGCTCGAAGATTGCGGGAGTTCGAAAAAACACTTTCGAGTTGGGTTTTCACGGTCTCACTGCCTGTCACGAATTTTTGCTGATTTTGACGAAATGTCTGATAGGGAAGAAGCACTGATGGTTCTCCTCCAACAGAAGCTTGGTTCGCTGGTCAGGTCACAAAGATCCAGGCCTTTACACGGCTCGTGAAGAAAGAATTGTCCTCGAAGTGTTCCCGGCATCCTCTACAAATATTCTTCAGCCATTGGACCTCTACTGTTTCAGACAGTGGAAAGATTTCGCCAAAAGACTTATAGAAGATTGCACGGTCCGGGGAATAAGAGTTGACACTGGGAACGACGTCTTGAAGTTGCAATCATTGATCCATAATCAGTTCCAAGATGAGGACTTCAGACCACTTTGGCTCTGCGGATGGCGGTTAGGAGGCTTCGATGTGCCTCCTCTCCCTTTCCAGGCTCTTGCAGAAATGTTATTCATTTTCGAAGATGACTGTTCAACCGAAGGATGCACCATTTATCCCTTCATAAAATGTAGATACTGCAAGAAAGTTCTGTGTGTGAAGTGTTTCTTCGTGAATTATCACTTCCGTTAGAAGCATACATGTGTTTTTTCTTGAATTATCATCCACGCTAAGCGCTGAGAACGACCCTTCAGGTTTTGAATGGGAAAAATGGCTTGGAACTCGAAATGGCTGTTAAATCGGTGCCTATGGCCATAAGTGGGAAAAAACTTCAGGGTGAATTCGTTGTCCAAACAACAATGGAATCACGCAAAAATCGACGCCGAACTCGCTCAACACTTACCTTCCTTCCCTTGTAAGTGAAAGCCAATATGAAGATATCCGGCTCGCGGCGAAGAGCATCGGCTTCGACATCTACCCTCCCTATAACGAGGTCAGAGCTGCCAAAGTCGAGTGCTACCCAGAGAAAATCGAGGGAGCAGAAACCGAAAGCAGCGTTGATCTACAGTCGCTGCTGAACCACACGGCTCGTCGATTGGTGGCTTAGTTGCCTGAGAACGACATCAAAAATTTAGAGAACGACTTGAAGCTGGTTTTTAAATGGGGTTGCGACGGGTCTTCGGGCCACAGCGAATACAAGCAAAGGTTCTCGGATGCCACCCTGTACGATTCCAGCATATTCCTAACGTCACTGGTGCCACTGGAGATTCGGAGTCGACGGGATAGTAGCGAAATCCATTGGCGGAACCCGAGGCCGTCGTCCACTTTGTTCTGCCTTCCGGTTCGATTCGAATTCATGAAGGAAAGCACAGCTGTGATCAAGGCGGAGGTCAGCAGGGTTGAGAACGAAATTTCGAAGCTCGAGCGAACTGTAGTCAGAGTCGACGACCGTTCGTTCTCCTTGGAGTTTGAGTTGATCTTGTCGATGATTGACGGGAAGGTCCTTCAGACCATCAATGATACTCCGTATATGCTCAAGTGCTCGATTTGTGGGGCGAAACCGAGTGAGATGAATGACTTCGATCTTGTATACGCAAAACCCACGCTCACCGAATACTTGTCAATGTCACCCCTTCATGCTCGTATAAAGTTCATGGAGTGCTTACTGAAGATTTCGTACAATCTTCCCTCCAAGGTCTGGAAAGCCTCCACTGACGAGTTGAAGGAAATGAGAGCGAAGAGGAAGAAGGAGATCCAAATCGCGTTCAAAGAGCAGCTTGGCTTGAAAATTGACGTGGTGAAGCAAGCCACGGGTACCTCGAACGATGGCAACACTTCTAGGCGCTTCTTCGCCGATACGCGCAGAACGTCTGAAATCACCGGCTTGGACGAAGATTTCATAAAACGATTCGGAACGGTCTTGGATACGATTTGTTGTAACGGTGACATCGACGTTGGAAAATTCGCTTCCTATTTCTTGGAGAGAGCACGCCTGTACGTGAACCTATATCTCTGGTACCCTATGCCGAATTCGGTTCACAAGGTTCTCGTACATGGCAGCAAAATTATTGCCGACGCATCTTTGCCCATCGGTCTTTTGAGCGGAGAAGCGCAAGAAGCGCAAAACAAGGTGTTCCGTATCACGCAAGAAAAGTGGAGCGCACGGCAACCAATAATGATGTGATTAAAATGATGCTGGCGCTTTCGGATCCGTACATTAACACGTTCAGGAGCGGTAGGAGAACATATGAAGGGCTCATTCACAAAACACGATAAGTCCATTTCGTCGATTTCAAGGAAATCGACTCTTCCTCCTGAACGGTGTTTCGATAGCGTACGATTGCGATGAAACTTCTAGCGGGGTAGGCGTTGAGATTGGGAGCACGATGGGATCCATCTCCGAAATCAGTGAGCCCTCTGGGGATGTCGGGGGCGGGGAGGTCCTCTGGACTTAACGTGTTTTGGAAATGAATGATAAAATTGTCCTCCAAATGAACAGTTTCCGAAATTGAAATCATCGACAACCCGGAAAGAGTCAGATACGGGAGCGCCAAGTCGCCGACAATCGAAAATGTCCGAGTCAACTCTACTCTCGTGGAACATTTTTGAGTCTTGTGAAGGTGTAGCAGCGACATCCTTATCATGCGATGTCATCGCCTCGGACCTCTGATGTCGAAGGTTTCTCGAGCACAGTGTCAGATCTTGAGGCAGCTCCGTCATGGATCCACAACGAGATGCAACCCATGCTCGCAAGAGGAAGCGCAACCCAAGTTCTTGGGCAAGCAACCAGCGAAAAGAGGCTTTGCACAGCGGCACGGGAAAGATCCCGAGTATAACGTGTAGTCACGCTGGAAATTCCACGATTTGCCAGGCCCGTAGACTTACAGAGGACGACTTGCAGTTCACGTATTCAAGGATGTTCCAAGACCACGACAAGGTTCGTCAGGATGCGTTCATTGCTTCCCTCGTGAGTCTTGAACCTTGGGGTCTGGAGCTACGGTGGACTTATCGTGTTTTGAGAATGAATCACCGTGGGACTTGTCGTGTTTTGAAAGGAAAGTTGCATTTCTATCCTGATTTTCGAGCCGGAATCGGGCCGATGGCTCGGATTTGAGACCGTCATGAGATCCGGGGCAGAATTCTGAGCCGATATCAGTCGGAATCCGGAAATCGGGAAAAATGGACTTATCGTGTTTTGTGAATGAGCCCTTCATATGTTCTCCTACCGCTCCTGACCGTGTTAATGTACGGATCCGAAAGCGCCAGCATCATTTTAATCACATCATTATTGGTTGCCGTGCGCTCCACTTTTCTTGCGTGATACGGAACACCTTGTTTTGCGCTTCTTGCGCTTCTCCGCTCAAAAGACCGATGGGCAAAGATGCGTCGGCAATAATTTTGCTGCCATGTACGAGAACCTTGTGAACCGAATTCGGCATAGGGTACCAGAGATATAGGTTCACGTACAGGCGTGCTCTCTCCAAGAAATAGGAAGCGAATTTTCCAACGTCGATGTCACCGTTACAACAAATCGTATCCAAGACCGTTCCGAATCGTTTTATGAAATCTTCGTCCAAGCCGGTGATTTCAGACGTTCTGCGCGTATCGGCGAAGAAGCGCCTAGAAGTGTTGCCATCGTTCGAGGTACCCGTGGCTTGCTTCACCACGTCAATTTTCAAGCCAAGCTGCTCTTTGAACGCGATTTGGATCTCCTTCTTCCTCTTCGCTCTCATTTCCTTCAACTCGTCAGTGGAGGCTTTCCAGACCTTGGAGGGAAGATTGTACGAAATCTTCAGTAAGCACTCCATGAACTTTATACGAGCATGAAGGGGTGACATTGACAAGTATTCGGTGAGCGTGGGTTTTGCGTATACAAGATCGAAGTCATTCATCTCACTCGGTTTCGCCCCACAAATCGAGCACTTGAGCATATACGGAGTATCATTGATGGTCTGAAGGACCTTCCCGTCAATCATCGACAAGATCAACTCAAACTCCAAGGAGAACGAACGGTCGTCGACTCTGACTACAGTTCGCTCGAGCTTCGAAATTTCGTTCTCAACCCTGCTGACCTCCGCCTTGATCACAGCTGTGCTTTCCTTCATGAATTCGAATCGAACCGGAAGGCAGAACAAAGTGGACGACGGCCTCGGGTTCCGCCAATGGATTTCGCTACTATCCCGTCGACTCCGAATCTCCAGTGGCACCAGTGACGTTAGGAATATGCTGGAATCGTACAGGGTGGCATCCGAGAACCTTTGCTTGTATTCGCTGTGGCCCGAAGACCCGTCGCAACCCCATTTAAAAACCAGCTTCAAGTCGTTCTCTAAATTTTTGATGTCGTTCTCAGGCAACTAAGCCACCAATCGACGAGCCGTGTGGTTCAGCAGCGACTGTAGATCAACGCTGCTTTCGGTTTCTGCTCCCTCGATTTTCTCTGGGTAGCACTCGACTTTGGCAGCTCTGACCTCGTTATAGGGAGGGTAGATGTCGAAGCCGATGCTCTTCGCCGCGAGCCGGATATCTTCATATTGGCTTTCACTTAGCGAGTTATGAAGCATCAGTTCTAGTGCTCTCTCAGGAGTGAAGCCCTCGTAGATCACCGCTCGCCGGATCAGCTCGGGGCTGATCTCATTGCGAATCTCCTGAATCCTTTCGTCGTTTACTCCTCTCGCTGCAGCTCTCGAAGTCCATCTGTGGTCGGCCCCGATTGGGCTTCGGTGTATGAACACGCTGAACAATGATCCGAGGAGGACTTGGTGGCTCATTACCTGGCTCGGAAGACTGGCCAAACTTCTCCCCCAACCAAGAGCCGTATTCTGACTCGAACGCTCGACGATGCCGATGCACTTTTTCCCAAGCACGCTGCAATGCCGGCAGGAAGCTCGTTCGGAGGAAGTATTCCAGCTCTTTCAGTTGATATATTCCGAGTGTTGGATGAACCGCTCTGAGGGCTTCGACACATCGCACTGGGTCCTTGCCGTTTGCAAGGGCGATGTGAAGCAGCTCTCTGTAGGACACTTCGAACGATTCCATTGAGCCTCGCCTGGCGTTTTCCAGAGCTCGTCGGAAAGTCTTCACTCTTCAAGATTTCATGCAGTGACAAACAGCTGGAACTTCCTACACAGCCTTGCCGGATGGACGTTTGAACCGGGCAACTTGCAAACCGAATGTCCGGCACCCTTGCGCGCTTGCAGGGACGTTTCCCTGAGCGGCAGTGAGACACCGGCCGTTCGGCATCTACACCCAAATCCAACTCGACCGCAATTAAGGCACCGCAGCTTTCCGCACGCAAAACCTGCTCCACAGTCTTCTCCAATGTCCCAGGCATCAGAAAAAAATTATCTCGCCTTGTAGCAATTTGTATCACTCTCGTTATAGCGAATCTCAGGACGCGCGCGCGGCGGCTCTCGCGGTGAAGGCTCGGAGTTTATCTCCACAATTACAGCCAGATGCTTTCTGATCTTCATTTTATTTTACTAACGTGAGCACATATGATCATTGAACATATCTCCAGAATTTCAGCTCCAAAGATGCACCCGTTCATTGCTGGGGGACCAAAAAGAAATCGCCCCCTTGGAGTCGTCCATCATCATCATCATTTATTAACATGTCAACGCTAACAAGCAAAGGCCGTATAAGCGGTTTATATGCGAAAGAGGGGCAATATGACTAGGGATAACATTCCATAAGTTGAGCCTTGAGAGCTTTCTTGAATCTTCGATAAGTATTGCTGACTCTAAGTTCAGCTGGGAGATTGTTCCAAGTACAAGAGATTTGATAAACAGGTGACTTCTGCCCATAGGCTGTGTAACAACGGGGAATAATGAGATCCAGGGGGTTGTGGCGACGCTTAGAGGTCACCACACGCAAAACGAGATCTAGGACTTCCGGAGCTTGACCTCTAGAGCCAAAGAAACCATAACATGAGAGCTTATTACAGAAGCAGTCTTGAACCATAACAATACGGAACCTGCGGCAATACAGGGAGACTGAACATCGCGGTGAAAGACCAAGAATTGCTCGGAGTGCGTTATTTTGAGCGACCTGTAGGGAAGAGAGACTATTACTGGGGGCACAGCCCCAGCAAAGTATACCGTAGATCAGAGTGCTCATGAACAACAACCTGAATATTAGTAGTAATACAGAGCGTGGGAAACCCACTCTACGAAGGCGATGCAAGTAAAAGACAATGGTGTTGAGTTTGCTTCTGGCATTACGAATATGGGCTTTCCACGAGAGCGTGGAATCAAAGATGACACCCAGACAAGTCACGTTGTCAGAGAGCGGAAGAGCGACATCGTCCTATCTGATATGAGCAGGAATGAGCGACGGGGATGAGCGCGGCGAGTGGAAAATAACGAGCTTAGTTTTCGACGCATTCACTGAGAGTTTAAGCGCTCGGAAGAAAGCTTCAATGCGTGCAAGGTGAGTGTTTAGAGATGCAATATCATCCGCTGATGCTTCACCGTTCTTTCTGAGATGAAAGAGGACAGTCGAATCATCAGCAAAAGCCACGACACGTAGCTTGGTGGACAAAGTGTTTGCGAACAGAAGCAAAGGGTTGAGGAAAACGAGAAAGAGAAACGGGCCCAAAATTGATCCTTGGGGGACACCATGGGATACAGGAAACGAAGAAGAGGAGGCACCACTCGTTTTTATCATGAGGGAACGGCCACTAAGGTAGGAACGGAACCAGCATAGAGAGCAAGGGTCAAAACCATGGTCAGAGAGGATCGAGAGGAGTATCTCATGCTCAAGGCAATCAAACGCCTTGGTAATGTCGAGGAAGATTCCAGCAACATAATATCCAGCATCGACTCCCCCCGAAACGAATTGATTTATTTCACACAAAGCGGTATCTGTTGACAGACCCGGGCGAAAACCGTGTTGGTGCACTGAAAAAGCTTTAGAGACATGGAAGGCATCAGAAATTTGGCGGAGGACACATTTCTCAAAAAGTTTCGAGAGAAAGGGAGTAGTACTGATAGGCCGATAAGAGGCAGGGTCAGACTTATCGCCTTTACGACAGCCGCTACTTTGAATGCAGAGGGAAATACACCAAGCCTCAGAGAGATGTTGAACAAGAAAGCAATAGGAATTGAAAGTAGAAGTATAGATTTGGAGATAGTTTTTGATGGGACAGAGGAGTGTGCATGAGCACAATTAGACTTGATAGACCTGCAGATAATCCAAGCGCTCTCACAGCTAGACGGCACGGCTACTCTCTCCCACAATCTGGATCAGCCGCGGTGTTCAACTTCCACTGCCCTCTCTGCGCCGCTGAGCTCGTGGAGAAACTTTGGCGGCTGGAGACAATTGGAATCCAAGAGAGGAGGTCGCAGACCGAGCTGACGGTGGAGGACGAATCGGCGCTGGGCCAATTCGCCGAATCAGTGCACTACGATGGAAAGAGCTACACTGTCGGGTACCCGAAACGCGAGTCCATCGAAACGCTTCCAACGAGCCAGAACCTCGCTCTGAGAAGGCTCCAGGCGAAGGTGAAGCAGATGAACAGAAACCCCGGAAAATATCAACGATATCTATATATATTTTCCCAAATTCCATTCTTCGATTTTTCCCTGACAATATGTACGCCCCAGTGGCTAGAGCTGAATCCACAAAGCTGATGCTGAGCTTGGCAGAAGAAATATACATGGATCCTCCCAAGGGATTCAAGCAAGAAGGATGATGGGATGTGCTTTCATGCGTTCACTCTGCTTCACACTAATCGCAATCTATTCACAAAACAGTTGCTTTGTTCCAACTTGAGTTATTGTTTAAAGCGGAAAATCTTTGTTCTTATGCATCTGAAAGAGATGCTTTGTTTTTCGGTCCTTCGTTGTTCGAGTTTAACTCGAGTCCTTGTATTGAAGGACAGTATTTCACCATATTGACTCTTTCTTCATTCCCATTGTTAATCAACTATATAAGCAGTCATTGATACAATAAACTACCTTCAGTTACCCAGACCTCACGTCTGACGTGCGTCTCTTCATTCCATAGTGCTTCCCTCCACGGGAACCTTTTCAGCTTCAGTTTCAGTTCAACCCTTGTCATCACTACCGCTCAGAATTGAATCGAACTATCGCCTTCATCGGCTCTAAGCCTATCATTTCGTTATCAGCACGACCAAGTGATTGATAAGGACACATCAAGTGAAGTGAGGTGCACCATCCTAAACTATCTGTGAACTCTGTGACTCTTTGTGCCTACGGAAAGTGAATCCCTGTGATCATCTCAACTATGGAACGACCAAACATACCGGTCGTACTCAACGTCGACGGAGACCAAACTGAGAAGATCAAGTTTGGAAATGCCGAAGTGTTGCGTGAAGATGGAAAGAATTTCCTCAGCTGGAAAACTCTGGTCCCCGGGTACATGCAGTCGGAGTTGTACGCATGGGATTTGCTCAGACCGGTGGATCCCATCACACCGACGAGCCACGATGGAGGTGACAAAGAGCATTACGAGATTGGGAACAGGAATGCTCGTACTGTGTTCTTCAACATCGTACACCCCAACATCATCCTGTCCCTGTTTCATGCTGACTCCGACACTGTTACTGCACCAACCATGTGGAAACAGATCAAAGAAAAATTCCAGAACATCAACGGCCTTTACCGTGAGCAGGCCATCTCGAGCTGGCTTGCCTTCGAGTTTTCACCAGCTCGAACCATTGAACAGAATATCGACATGTACAACAGAATTCAGTTCAATCTCACGGAAAGCAAAGCAGAACAACCACCATCGGCAATGAGTTCTCGACTGCTGTCCTCATTGCCCGAAGACTGGGCTCCCTTCAAACAGGCTTGGATGACGAGAGCCGAAACCGACAAATCGCTAACATCTCCAATCAGTCTCATTCGGAACGAGGCTGCTAGTCGTCAGTCGGAGAATGGTGTGGGCGACGTCCCTGCCGTCCTGGCCAAGACACACATCAAACGTGGTCATGGTCGGAAGAAATTCCAGTACCGACACCAGCAACGCACCAACACCAATCGGCGGCAGACACAGTCGTATTCCAGAACGACCGAGGTAACTTGCTGGAACTGCGGACAACGAGGTCACGTGGCGGAATCCTGCAGAAAGCGCAAAACTCCCAAGAAGCGCCAGGCCAATGCAAATTTCAGCCAGGTTTTCATGACTTGTGGAAACTCGACGAACATTGAGGGATGTTCGTCTGGCGGCCCAGTTCAGATAATCATCGATTCCGGAAGTACTCATCACTTCATCACATCGTGAATGATGAGAGATTCTTTGTCAACCTCAGTCCCTTACCGAACTCGCGCGAAGTTAGGCTTGGCAACTCCACTACCCTAAAGGCACAAGGATGTGGAGACGCCATCCTGGCTGTTCAACAAGGTAACAAGGTTGTGCTACTTTAACTGCGGAATGCTCTCCTGGTCAGTGACATGAACACAAATCTCATCTCACTGAGCCAGCTGACAAGTGACGGATTTAAAGTCCGTGTTGAGCCTGAGCGGATCGCCATGTCCATGGGCAAGCAAAGTGTGACAGCGCATCGAAGAAACGGTCTCTACGTTCTTCACGCGGATCCGGTTGGTGAACCCAACGCCCTGCAGGCCACGATTGAGACAAAAGTGAGTCTCCAAGAGGTTCATCGCACACTGTCCCATGCTGGAAAGAAAAAGGTCTTGCAAGTGTTGAGGCAATACGGCATCCCGTACGAGGATGACTTTGCCAGTTTTTCCGCATGCGACCAAGGGAAGTCGCACAAGCAGCCTTCAAGAACGAAGCCTGCTGACTGCAGAGCCACCGCCCCAGGATTCATCCACGGAGATACTTGTTCAGCGGTCCAGAATTCATTCGGGGGAGCAAAACACTTCTTGTGCCTCACCGATGATTTCTCGAAGTATCGCCGTGTCTTCTTCCTGAAGACTAAGGACGAAGTGGCTGACTGCATCTAACAATACGTCAGGTGGTTCTTCAACAAGTTTGGGAGACACATCCATCGTCTTCACACGGATGCAGGTACCGAATTTCTCAACTCCAAAGTCAAGAATCTCATGACTGAGATCGGACGTGAATTCACTCAAAGCAACCCGAGAGATCCAGCTCAGAACGGTGTCTCTGGAAGGTCGAATCGAACTTTAGTGGACTTAGCTCGGACTATGCTAATCGACGCGGGACTCGACAAAAGACTGTGGTCTGAAGCCGTGAATTTTGCATGTGAAGTTCTCAACGCGATCACCATCAACAAGACAACAAACACCTCAGCGTTTGAGATCTTCAACGGCCGGAGACCATACTTCGGAGCCTTTCATCCATTCGGTTCTGGATGCGTGGTCCTAGATCAACGACCAGGGCGAAAGAAGTTCGACCTTAAAGGTCTTGTCGGAGTTCTCGTCGGTCTCAACGATGGAGTATTCGGCTACCGTGTGTGGATTCCTGAAACTGTGCGAGTTGTGATCACAAAACATGTGAAGTTCCAGAAGAAAAGCTTACTTGCAGGACTGAATGATGTGCGACATAATGAAAATGAAAGCAACGAGAAAGTGTCTGAAGAATCACCGGAAGAGAAAAACAAAGAAGACACCGAAACAACTCAACAATCGGATACTCAACCCGAACCGACAATGGAGTCGGGGGAGAGTGAGCAACCACCACCAACAACGTCATCACAGGAGCAGTTGACATCAACGGATCGGCCACTCCAGTTGAAACAAAGTAGCCAGCAGCGTCAACCAGCCCAGCCGCCGCCGAACGAGTCATCCACGGATCGCCAGCAGCAGACGAGTGTGCGGTCAACTCAACAGCAACCGCGCACAGGCGAGCCGTCAGATTCATCAGAAAACCCACAGCAGGCAACTGACATTGAACCGGTTAGGCAAGTTGGTAGTGTAAAGAAAAGAAAACGTAAAGTGTATCAGATAAACGAGCAGAGGAGGGCAGCCTTGAGAGATCGCTCTACACTGCGCGCTCCTAAGCGGTACGGTATTGATGCTGATGTTGCAATTGCGAATAATTGCAACACTCAGACGATACCTACTCCGGAAACGTATCAGGATGCCATTCTTTCCTCCGAGAAAGAAGGGTGGATCCAAGCGATACGTGATGAGCTCTCCTCAATGGAGAAATTAGGAGTTTGGGAGGTGGTTGATCCGCCTCCGGGCGTCCGCCTCATCTCCTCGCGTTGGATTTTCAAAGTTAAAGAATTGCCTGACAAATTAGTTGATAAACTGAAAGCCAGATTAGTTTTGAAGGGTTTCAAACAACGGTATGGCCTGGAATTTAACGAAACATACGCTCCGGTCATTCGTTTTGAGGTCCTTCGAACAGTTCTGAACATCGCTGTTCGCGAAAATCTGGTGACCTATCAAGCTGATGTGGCTTCTGCCTTTCTACACGCAGATCTTGACGTCCCGTTATACATGCTGGCTCCAGAGGGTTATTCTGTCAAGGAAGGAAAAGTTCTTTCGCTCAAGAAGGCCCTCTATGGCAGTCGCCAAGCTCCGAAATGTTTCTATGAGAAAATGAAAACCGTTCTCATGGATCTTGGCTTGAAACCAAGCGAGGCCGATGCCTGTGTTTTCATAGGTCCAGAAAAAGAGCGTTTGGTTTTGGCTCTCTATGTCGATGACTCAGTGGTTGTTGGTCGAACAGTCAAAGCAGTGACTGACTTCCTAGAACGATTGAAATATGTCTGGAAGTGAAAAATCGACCACTGGAGTATTTCCTCGGTCTCCAGATCACAAGGACCGATACCTCTCTGTTTATGAACCAAGAGAAGTATGTGAATGAATTGCTGGAGAAATACGGCATGTCGAACTGCAAACCAGTGTCAACTCCCTTGCTTCGGGATATCTACACCGAGGAAGACACTGAAGAGGCACAGGTTCCTTATAGGGAAGCCATCGGGAGCCTGCAATATCTTGTTCAGGCAAGCAGACCCGATTTGGCATTCTCGGTCTCCTTCCTGTCGAGAAATTTAGAGAAACCAACGAAACGATCGTGGTCCTTACTTCTCAGAGTACTACGGTACTTGAAAGGAACACCAAAATACGGAATTCTCTATGAGAGAGATGGAGACGTTGAATATCATTTCTTCAGCGACAGTGACTATGCTTCCTGTCCGAAGACCAGAAGATCAGTCTCCGGGTCCATGGTAATTGCAAACAAAGGGCCCATACATCGGTGTTCGGTTCTCCAGAAGAGCACGGCGCTCTCGTCAGCTGAAGTGAACTTTGCGCTGCAACACAAGCAGCCCAGACAGCCGTGTTCTTGAGTCGGTTGACTAGCGAGCTTGGTTACCCTGGAACTCCCGTTCTGAATGTCGACAATCAGGCAGCCATCGCCTTGGCTGAAGGGGATGGATTCCACAAAAGAACCAAGTATATCGCAGTCCGACACTTCTTTATCAGAGAACTGGTTGCTAACAAGCAAATAAGTCTGTCGTTCACGCCTTCGGACAAGAATTTAGCAGACATCGCCACAAAACCGAATCCTAGGGGACAATTCATCAGATTGCGGCAGGCGATAGGCATCAGAGAGATGTCTAACTAAGTTCTTCTCACATTATGCAAACTGCAGTATGCAGTTTTGGTGGTTGCTTGTCGTTGTCGTTCTTGCCGCTTCGGGGAGCGAAAGCTTCTTCACCTGGCAGGATGATTGCGACGTCGCTTGCAGAAACAATCATCAGAGCTGCACCATACTGGAAATCTCTCCAACATATTTCACCTGTCAATGTTGGGAGAGCAAGAATCAATGTGAAGAAATTTTCACCCCGGAGGTTGTGTGCTTGAGGGATAATGAACCTCCTCTGGGTGGAACTGCAATTTGGGATGCCTACAACAGGTACAAACATCCAAATTCATCAACCACGACGCCCAATCCGACGTCGACCACCACGACCAGATCCCCATCACCTGGTCCTGTTCCAACAACAACGACTCAGCCCCCTACACCGATGCCGCCTTCAAAGAGCTCTGTAGCTGTTGTCATTTTAGCTACACTCTTAAGTTTTCTGGCATTCTTTGTGTTGATCGTAGACAGCTTCGTTGGATACAAAATGTATCAGCGTCGAGACTATTCCTCATTAAAAACTTGGAGAAATATGACGGTGTACCGATCAACAGTTTCTGACTCAGACCTATGATATTTCGAACATCTCAAAACAAAAGAAGCAGTTCTCTCAGAGAAACGTCTTAAAATTTATTCTCTGATATATTTGAGGAGTTGTCCCCTGGAACAAAACTTTGCAAATAGATCTTTGCCCAGTGCATCAACAAAAATTGGTCTCTGAGTTTCGACTGCTGTGACCCTCGATTTGGTTGGAAGCTCTCCAAAAATTAACACGCACACTCGAGAAGAAATATCATAACACAAATAGAACGTGTCAACAAAGTTGCAACGAAAATGCCCAAACTCGATGTAAAATAGAGCCGGGCTACTTCTTGGAGTTGATGCGGTGGTTGGCTTCACAGTCACGGTTTGCGTGGTCGACTCCTGAGGAATCATTTTCGCGTTGTTGATCTGCGCGATGTTGATTGTCATCGGAGGATTCACAGGAGGATTGATGTACGGTGCACGTGTGATTAACTGGACTCCAGGCAATTCCGGTGAGATCCAGAATGCGTGAACCTTCGTTAGGACGAAATAGCTGAATAAGGCTGGGTGGGGGATAACAGAATTTCTGTGGAAATACAGTCGAAAACTAGTCGTGATTGTGTGGATGAAAAAGGGAAGAACTTACCCACAATGGACGCGAGACAAACAGTCGCTAGCATCACTCCGACAAGTTGTCGAAGCTCGCTTGAGTTCGCAGTGGTATTTCCTTCCATGCTGGGCAAAATGCAGGATCCAAACGGATTCGTGGATTCGCACACGTTCAGAACTCGTGGTCGCTCGCTATCGGGCTGGGGTCCAATCTTTTCTCCATTGCTTGTTCTCGTCGAGTCGATGGCTTCATTCTTGATTACAGGGTCATCGAGGTCGAGAGCGACTTCAGATTTGGGTTCAGAATCGACGGGACATTTGATCGGCAATGTCTCCGTATCAAACGATTTCAATGGAGTTTGAAACGTTGCATTGTTGGATTGTGGAATGAAGGGTGACGATTCGTCACAGAAACTCACGTGGTCGAATCCAGTGCTATCGTCGAGCGATTGACCGTTGTCACCATGAGACGCGTCATCCATTTCTAGCTGTACTTCCGTTGAAGGCACAATGGCTGGATCAGAACTTACAGGAATCAGTCGTCGATGCACAACCTCACTCGCACTGGTATCATCCAACTTGTTTGAATTGATCTCCCGATCAGAACGCTGTGAAATCGGTGGGGAAGAATCGGTGATCGATTCGTTTTCGGCCTGGTTCTCACTGGTTTTCTTCAAAATGGACCGAATCGCGGATAAATCCTGTGATGCGGTAGCGTTTCCACTTCCTGAATTACGAGATGGACGTCTCTGACGCAAAACTCGAGCTTGTGCAGGCGATACCCAAACATCTCTTCCAACGGCGCCACGTTGGGTGTATCGACTTGACGGTCTGGCGCCTCCGGAGTCGACGCCAGTGAGTCGACTCAAATTTCTGTGAGTCGAACTTCTCGGGCGAGGACGGCTACAATGCGCTGAGCGGATTCGTCATCGATATTTTCATTCTCCCTACCGGCGAACAGACCTTGGATGAGTAGTGAGAGCTCGGTGTCGCGATCCATAGCACTAAGCGATGGAACGTTCGCACGGTGTGGTTGATCCTTCTCAGGTTGACGATTGAAGAGAGCCGTGGCTGTAGTGCGGGATCGATGACGGGAGACGGAGGGGAATGATGGAACATGCCGAGAACAATGAGTTTTCTCAGTTCCCGAGCACATCTGCACGTTAACACAAAAATGTGCACTTGATGAATACCGTGTCACAAGACACTCGTGTTCAAGGGGAGACTAAAATCGTGCCACGATTACCGCAAGAGAGTGCTCGCGTTTAGCACGGGGGAGAATGATGGGATGTGCTTTCATGCGTTCACTCTGCTTCACACTAATTGCAATCTATTCACAAAACAGTTACTTTGTTTCAACTTGAGTTATTGTTTAAAGCGGAAAATCTTTGTTCTTATGCATCTGAAAGAGATGCTTTGTTTTTCGGTCCTTCGTTGTTCGAGCTTAACTCGAGTCCTTGTATTGAAGGACAGTATTTCACCATATTGACTCTTTCTTCATTCCAATTGTTAATCAACTATATACGAAGGCGTACACAGGGGGGGGGGTCCAAGGGGGCCATGGACCCCCCCCCAAAATTTCGAATGGAGTCCTATGGGAGGGACCATCATCATCATCTGTTGGATCCCCCCAAAAGCCTGACAAAGTGCCCTTGGACCCCCCAAAAAAAAAGCTGTGTACGCCCCTGACTATATAAGCAGTCATTGATACAATAAACTACCTTCAGTTACCCAGACCTCACGTCTGACGTGCGTCTCTTCATTCCATAGTGCTTCCCTCCACAGGAACCCTTTCAGCTTCAGTTTCAGTTCAACCCTTGTCATCACTACCGCTCAGAATTGAATCGAACTATCGCCTTCATCGGCTCTAAGCCTATCAAAGGAAATAAAGTATTACAGTGGATTCCGCTCAATGGGACCACCTGATAATGGGACCAGCCGCGTATTCGGACTAAAATCCAAATCCCCGAATCTTCCCAGCAAAATCGGTCCGGTTAATCGGACCAAGAATTCGCTTAATCGGGCCAGTCGAGGCCGAGCTTTCGATAAAAAATCCTCGAAAACTTGGTATCGTTTGGCGATGATGATAGCGAGCTATTGTTGAGTTGTTCTATCATGAACTGCGTATCGATTCGCTCCGTTCTTCCGACGCTTCCAGCTTCAATTGATCGTCAATTACGACAAACTGGTTGTCGTAGCTGATGTCTATGCATCGCTCTTGCAAGGGAACCGATTCGTCAGCCATCAGAGCTAACAATGAGGATACCGAGTGTCAGATTCACAGGCATGGCGTCCCTTGATATCAATATCCGTAAATTATCGATTCCGGTGATGCTCTTTCCCCTATCGCTTATTGGGACCGGCCGCTTATTCGGACCAAAATGGCCCGGTCCCGATGAGGTCCCATTAAGCGGAATCCACTGTATTATTATTGAGGAAAGCTCTGTATGGCTTGGAACAAAGTCCGGCCATGTTCCACAAGACCCTGGCTAAAATTCTGGGCGACATAGGACATAGGACTACAGCCTTTGAAGACTGAGCATTGCATTTTTACGAGTGGCGAAAAGGGAAATCGTTCCATTGCCCTTGTCTATGTCGACGATCTCATGCTGCTGGCAAGCAAGCAAGAACAGATCGAAACGTTTCTTAGAACTCTATCAGCCAAGTTTGAGATTACCCATCAGAAACTCTCGTATTATCTTGGAATAGAGATTCATCACGAATCCGACGGGGCAATCCACATCAACCAAGCTCAAACTATCTATGATGAAGACGACTCATTTCCATGTCCCACAAGCCTTACCCCGCACTCATTGGTGCTCTCATGTATCTGGCAATAATCACTAGGTTTGATATTGCGCTCACTGTGAATTGCCTTGCCAAGTTCTCAAGCAAACATACCGAGCGGCGTTGGAATGAAGCCCTCAGAGTTCTAAAATACGTTGCTGGTACGGCTTCCCATGGTATAACGTACAGACCAGGGAACTATGGTCCCACAGAGGTATATTCGTATGCGGATCATGCGGCCGACATCCAAACCCGAAAATCAGTCTCGGGAGCAATACTTCTGAGACAAGGCGGAGCCATAGCTTGGAGCTCAACCCGGCGAACTACCGTTGCATAGAGTTCAACGGAGGCCGAGTTCCTGGCAGCAAGCAATTCAATTCAATTCAATTTTGGTTTATTTCATTACCGGTATCGTTAGATATAAGGGTAACATTATTGTATGAGAAAATTATTTCACAACATCATCGCTTGCGGGGGTTTCCCAGCCTCATACCGAACAAGCGGCAGGCGGTGGCGGAGGCTGTGGGCTGAAAGTACGGTCTTTGCGCGGGGGACTCGGAGGCTGTCGCGGCGTCGGGTTCGCTTAGAGTTTTTTTTTTTTTTTATAAACAACCCAGTTTATTTAATATTCTTTGTTACAAGAAGTTGCCATACATATTACTGTCCACAAGGGCTGAGCCCTGTCTGTGGTTTCGGGTTGGAGACGTTTATACTACTGGGATGCAGACGAGAGGCACCGCTCTCTAAGATTGCTAATACATACATCAGTGGAGCATTGATTCAAGTTCAGAACAAGTGACGCTATTAACGAAGGTTTTGATATTCTTCTTTCTTTCCTTGATACGGTTTTGACTCCAAGTTCGCAAATTGGGGGGTAGAGAATTCAGCATAGATAGGTATTGTCTAGTGTAAAGTTTTCTGGTACGCTCGAGACGAGAAGCAGGCACGCGAACATGCTTAGATCGGGCACCTCGAGTGTCATGTTGGTGATCAAGCACATTTTCTTCTTCAAGTTTGATGGCAATGTGAGGCTGCGCTATGTGGAGTTGTGTGAGGAGGACGGATGCATATAATTTACGGAAAGGCATTATGCCGAAACGATCATAAAGTGGCTCTACTGGGGCATTTCTGGATTTGCGGAACATGACTCGCAGACAAGAATTCTGTATTTTTTCGATTGGCGTGAGAGCTGTGCGGAAAGCCGACCCGTAGGCAAGAATGCCATACCTGAGGTGGGACTCGAAGAGAGAGTGGTACGCCTGCAAAATCACACGGTTTGGGGCTGATTTCCCCAGTTTCGATAAGCAGGCGACAGCTGGCCTCAACTTCTTGATCAATTTATCGATGTGTGGTCTCCACGATAGTTTATGGTCTATGATCATACCAAGATATCGGGTCTCCGGCACACAGTCAATGATGGGGCAGGAGCATGAGTTTTCATGGTTGAAGTCAGAATGAATCTTTAGCTCCATCCTAGGCTTGTCAACCTGATTCCCGAATATCATGTAATTACACTTCTTCGTATTCAGCAGGAGTCCATTGGCAGTTGACCATTTACGGATGTGTATCAGTAGATTTTCGATCACCGGGATGTCAACCCCCGTTGAGAATTTGAGAAGGAAGCAGGTATCATCAGCGTATCCGATTGTCGCGTTGTTCAGTATCATCGTTTCCGTCAACAGATCATTGATGTAAACTATGAAGGCGAGGGGGGCAAGGACACCTCCCTGGGGTGCACCATAGGTAACCTCGAATGGGTCCGAACGGAGTTCAGCACACCGGAGAGTCTGAGATCTGTCCTCGAAATATGCGGAGAGTAGCTGCAGTGCTCCATCCGTAACTCCCATTTTGTCCAGCTTCGCTAGCAATCGCTGGTGTGGCAAGCAATCGAATGCCTTCGAGAAATCCGCGAAGAATACAACCGGGACTAGCTTAGACTCTATAGCTTCGATGATTGAACATTGGAGATCAAGTATGGCATGTTGAGTACCTCTATTTTTCCGAAAACCAAACTGCCTATCACATAGTATCTTGCTAGACTCAAGGTGCCGCGTTAGCTGTTGCACGATACAATTTTCGATTATCTTGTTCAACGAACTCAGAAGAGAGATCGGTCTATAGTTATGTAGGTTCTCAGCATCACCTCCCTTATGGATCAAAATCACCTCAGCTTCCTTGAATCGAGCGGGATATCTTCTAGTGGAGAAGATACTCTCACATAGATGTTGCAGAATAGGAACGAAGAAGGCCTTATTGAGCTTTAGCGTTTTGTTCGTCACACCATCAATACCCGGGGTTTTACAATTTGCTTGACGATCAATTATATTCTCTATCTCGAGCATTGATGGACTTGAGAATTCACGCAAAGGGCTCTCTACACTGAATGACAAATGATCGCATGAGCTTTGTACCACTCCAATTTCTTCGGCAACTCTCTTCCCGGTTTCAGCAAAGTATCTGTTCGCTGAATTGATATCCTCTTTCAAAACATTCTGTCCCTTGAGATATGACGGGCACACCCTCCTCACAGATTTACCTCTGAAATACTGATTCAATATACGCCATGCCGCCTTCGGGTCGACAGCTTCTCGCAAGGATCGTGCAAGAAAACTCCGTTCAGCCTCTCTCAGTGTTTCGCGAAGATCGTTCCGGTATTTGTTGAAATTGTGTCTGAGTTGCGGATCCTCAGGATTTGCCTTGACCCTCTGCCATAGCTTGTCTCTGACGCGAATCCTACGCAAAAGCCCACGAGTGATCCAAGGCTTCAAGGGAACCTCCTTTCTGAGCAAAACCCTTTCGTTGGTTGTTTTCCGTTTGGCCTCCTCAAGAACAGCATAGAGTTTGTCGAGAATAGAGTCTGGGTCGCTTTCACTCAGAATATCTACGAGATCAAATTTCAACAGCTCGGCTTGAAACTTACTCCAGTCAGTTCTTGCATGGATTGGGTTCGATTCTTTCGCGAGAGGTGTTTGAGACGTTTGGAATAGGGCTAGTTTGATCAAATCATGATCTGATATTCCGCATGAATCAACACAAGAAATTTCGAAGCGGTCCACATCGTAGTTGCGTAGAAATGCATGATCAATGGTCGAGCCGCTGCCAATATCCCTTCTTCTGGTCCAATCCGTCGGGCACCACTCAAGTCCGAATTCAGCCATTTTGTCGAGCAAGTCGTTCCCAATAATTCCATCATTGCTGAGATCGATGTTAGAGTCCGAGAGCCAGACCATTTCCCTGTACGAACTCGTTGAAACGATCTGCTCAATGCCACGAGAAATGAACTCGCGGGGGTTGGAGACGGTTAGGGAAGGAGATCTGTAGACTCCGACAACCGCTATGGTTCTTTCAGCAAACTTGACCCCTACCACACAAGCCTCACAATTGCCATTAATATTCGTGATATGGAAGCTATCTATGTCGTCTCGCACATAGACCGCAACCCCGCCAGCCTGTCCCTCGTCCCGAGAACTGAAGTATGCTGTATAGCCGTCTACACTGTATAGTTGCTCCTCCCAAGAAAAGATCCAAGTCTCCGTGAGCACGAAGACGTGGGGACGTTCATTCCAGCTCTGCATAGTTAACAAGAACTTGTTCAAGTTGCTCCTCAAGCTCCGAATATTAAGAAGATACAAAGAGAGCATCCTCTCGCCGCTTCTCCCAATCATACAACTCTCCATGTAATCAAAATGTGCGTTATGAGAAAATGCAAGAAATTCGCCGAAAACTCGTGACAAAAATTATATACTAAGGGAGATTGTACCATTTGTGCGTGAAACATCACTGGCTTAACATTATCAATTGTTCTGGTTTGCCTTCTTGTTGTTCCTCGCCGTGTTAGTTTCAAGTGTTGGTCTAGACTCAGCTCGCTTGCGCTGGGTTCGGACCGGCCGTCCGATGGTGGCTGCTGGACTGGCAGGGTCGAGGGACTTGTTAGCCAGCATCTGGTCTTTGAAGATAGTCAGCTCTTCCATACTTCGGAAATAATGCGGCTCTGATGTGTTGTCCTTCCGAATCTCTATCGACTGCGTATCACTGTGTGGGCGGCAGACTAGCCATGACATCGAGCGCCTTAGAAGCGACCCGGATCTCAGAAGTTGTGTCAGATGATTGCTGAGATGGAAACGTACATCAATTCTGGTACTTCCCTCCAAACCAATGTCCCCAACGCTCAGGTTCGGGAACTTCCGAATTTGATGGAACGCCTCATGAGCATGCACTTTGCTTTCAACGGTTACGATGATCGGACTCGATGTGTTCTTGCGGCTCATCCGTTGGGCACAGATCAGTCTTTGTTGCACCTCAGTTCTAGCGAAAAGTTTTCTGACCAAAGCTTCCGTATCACTTCTGGCTTCCTCAGGCTTTGCCGGCACTCCAAAGAGCAGTAGGTTTGATGCTCTTGCGAGCTGCTCGTTTAGATTGCACATCAGACGCGTCGTATGGATTTCTTCTTTCAGAAATTGATTTTCATTCTCGAGAGTTGTTACCCTGCCTTGTAGATTGAGCACAGTTTCCTTCAGATTCGCGATGTCTTCAAGTTTCTTGAGCACCGCACCCTTGTCTTTCGCCATATCGGCACGAATCGAGCGTAGTTCATCAAGAACTTGTGCAAACTCCTGAGCAGACATTGCGAAGTTACGATGATTTCGCACAGATCAGTTTGGTACACAAATGCACTGGTACAAGATGATATCCCACGAGTTTTCGACAAAAAACCCAGCTAGGCTGGAAGCACGTGTCTCATCGAATCAAAACAAAGATGGCGTCCAAGTTCTTTTCCTCAAATTGAAAGGGGCCACTAGTAGGAATACACCCGTTTCGGGCTTTGAATGCAAGAACACACTGGTTTAGTAAGGTTAGTTGCTCCATGTTAAGAATTCCCAGGCCGGCGTAGTAATCAGCGACGGACTCCCAACTAGATCTTCCGGGGATAGCTCGAATAGCTTTATTCTGAATGACTTGCGCAGCGTCGACGGCATTTGCGTATGACCTCCCCCAAACGGATAAGCAGTACGATAGAGTCGGCTCTAAGAGAGCTCTGTAGACGGTTATGAGGAGACGTTTGTCGACTCCGGTGCGCCGTAGGCGAGAGATGGACGAGATGGCCGCGAAGCATTTCGTAGCAATGTGTCTGACATGTGGGAGCCATTTCATATGCTGGTGAAGAGTGACACCGAGACATATAACTTTATCGGACAGCGGGATTCGGGTACCCTGGATTTGTATTTCGATATTATCTGGAATTATGTTGCTCTGAGGATTATGGAACAGGACCATTTTGGTCTTGTCGTAATTGACAACCAGCCCGGAGCGATTGAAAGCCAGGATGGCTTTTTCAATATCAGACTCAACAAGATGTATTTCGGCAGTAGCAAGCTTGCGGGATACATCGAAAAGCAAAGTGGAATCATCTGCGTAGGCAATTGGCCGGCAGGAGCAATGGTTCCCAATATGTCTAAGGATGTAATTGAGATAGCAGATGAAGACGTATGGTCCGATGACTGAACCCTGGGGTGTCTGCCTCTGGTCAACAGACGGGATTCTGAACAGCAATTGCCAACACGGACTCTTTGGGATCTGCTGTCCAGGTATGATCTGAACCAAGCGATACAAGTTTTTTCGCATCCGATGTTCGCAAGCATACGGCAGAACAGCGGAATATCGAGGCAGTCAAAAGCCTTGGAAACGTCGAGGAATACGGATAAGCAGACTCTACCTGCGGACGCAATGTCGACGATCTCTTGCCAGACGTGTGAAAGTGCTAGCTCGGTGGATCGAGCGTGACGAAAACCGAACTGGTTCTCGCTCATGAAACCGCTGTCTTCAAGGAATTGTTCGAATCGCTTTTTAGCAATACGTTCAAAAACCTTACAGATGAAGCATACAAGCGAGATAGGTCGATAGGGGCCGGGGTCAGACCTGGAGCCACGACCTTTATAGACTGGAATGACGGAGACCTGTTTGAGACCGTCCGGGAAGACCCCACTTTTGATCGAGAGGTTGGAAATTGCTGTGAGAGGAAGGCTGAGGAACCAGACGAATTCGACAATGATTCGACTTGGGACCCCCTCGAGGGATCCATTGAAATCAGATCTTGACCTGGAGATCTCTTTGATCATGGTGTCTCTGCTAATCTCTTGGAGATGGAAAAGTTTTTCCTGAGAATTTTCTGGGAGGTCGGGAGGAGGGAGAGTCCCGCGAAGGGGCGCAGTTGTCTTGTCGCCGACAGTGGCAAAGTGAGCATTGAATGCGTTGAGAACGTCAAGGGGTTCGGTATCAATGGTATCGTCGTAGATCAGCTTGGATGGAATATCAGCAGTCCTGCGTGATCGACCGCAGAGATCGTTGAGAAGTCCCCAAAGCTTGGCCGGCTTATAACTGAGATCACCAAAGCGTTGTTCGTAGTGGGAACGTCGGGCGTGAAGCATTCGCTGCCTGTAGACCCTTTGCCAGAACTGAAACGTGGATTTGTCAATATCATATCACATAGCAACGCCCTTCGTTCCTCAATTTGGGTAACCAAACTCTTGAGTGAACTAGGGATAAAAGAGAAACATACCGTATTTCTTCTAATAGACGGGCAGCCTCTAATAAACGGGCACCCTCTAATAGACGGGCACCCCACAAGTGGGTTGAAAAAATAGAAGGGCACCTTCCATTAGACGGGCACCCCCAGGCTATTGATGGTTCAGAAGTCCACGAAATTCTATGTTCAAACCGACGGACCAACTCCGTCCGGAAAGCAACTTCTGTCAGAAGCGCGACTTTGTGAAGTTAGCTCCGTGCTCGACGTTTAGGATGGAGAGAGTGCGCACGACTCATCAATCGACTCATTCATAGACGTTTAAGAGATCCTGAATCGCACTTGAACCATACGACAATGAAGCTAAGCAGTAATACAATGCCTCCGAAAACAGTCTCCCGTTTTCCTCCCTAATTTGAGCTCCTACCGCGTCGGTTCGAATTGCGGGTACGTATGTGTTCGTGGGCATCCTCTCAGGCAAGTGATGGTGATCGAATAAATAGACGGGCACCTTCCAATAGACGGGCACCTTCCAATAGACGGGCACCTTCTAATAGAAGGCCACCCCACGAGAGGGTTGAAAAATAGATGGGCATGTCCGTCTATTAGAAGAAATACGGTACTCTTTTGATCGACAACATATCGGCCATCAGATTAATCAAGAAGAGCGCATTCCACAGAAGAAGCAAACATATTGCTCTCTCCGAGATGATGATCAGAGATCATTACCAAAAGGGGGAGATAGACTTGAGATACGTAAAAACCACGCTCCAGAAAGCTGACATTCAACGAAAAGCATAACAGGCGCTAGATTGCAGGGGCTCCTCAAGTTGACGGGACTGACAACGCGACACCATGCCGAGAAGGAGACTGATGCTGTGAATCGTAGCCATACTCTGTGACACCTGCTGATGGATTCTTCAGTTACGAACACGTTTGTCCAATTGAGTGTCGAGAGAGGCATATACCATGCTTTATAGAGGGTAATTCGAAAACAGGTTTTGACGTGGACTGTATGGAGTCCGAAGTGGTGTGTGAGCAGTCTGGCAGTAATACAATGGCATGTATTCGAGAAAATGAACCCACCGTCGGTGGCTCCACCATCTGGCTTGACTACAAAGAACACTTGCCGACCCCGGCTCCGCCCAGTCCATTGCCTACTAACCAAACGTGCAGTTGCCTGCCATACATAATATCAATTGCTTGCCAATCAGCTCTATCTTTCATGTACATGATAAGCGTTATTGTCAAGGTGATGGTTAAGCGTCAGAATCGCACTGACAGGTATGATTGACCCGGATGCTCCGTATCAGCCAACGGTTGAGGACATTACTAATGAACTGAGAGATGAGGGTATTAATAATCAATAAGAAAACCTCAATAACAGATATGATCATTCTTTATGAACAATATATATATACACACAGACTATTAACACCAATGCGGGTATCCTCTAGGTCTTCGTTGTCTAGGCAAATCAAATTTTCGGGAGTATCATCCCACACTACACGTTCTCCCTTAAAATGAGACTCAGGACGAGACATCCTGTCCTGATCACTCCAGTAGAATCCGTCACTGGTCACCGTGATCGGCGGTTCACAAGGTTTTTGAAGCGCTCCGTGTCGCCATAGCAGGAGATGCTGGTGGCGGATGCATGGTGACAGGCGTAAGAAATCGCATGCTGGTAACTGCTTCGCGGACAATTCCACGAGCGGAGCTATAGATCATGCGCCGAGTATGATAGTTTGTGCGCTCCCAGTGAGCCCTGATCGTGTCGACCTCAGGCATGAGGTACATGTCTACTTGTTCCACTATCCAGTGGTACTCACTCGAACATATCAAAGGCTTGCTGTGAGTCCTTTCGGTACTCTTCGAGTTCCATGGCTAAGGTGAAGCCGAGTTCCATACTCTGCCGAATCCGATGGTCCAGTTGATCCGAACGCGACGGGTCGATGCTCCAGTTGGCCAGGAGACGAAACGGGATTCCCAAGGCGTTAGAGACCGGCAGCAAACTGGTCTTTGGTCTGGCGTCAAGATGTGTGAAGTCCAGAATATGAAATTCTGGACTGTGTCCCAGTAACCGGTACAGAACCGGTCGTGGAACGGCGAGTCTGCCTCGCAGTCCTCATCAGCGCACAGACACAATTTGGGTGAAGGCTCGTCAGGTAGATAGTTGACTTTGTTGAGCCATTTGTAGTACTCATATTGAAACGACTGACCTAGGTCTTGAAAGAATCTGGTCATATTGGACACGAGGCACTTAGGCTGGAGAGCACGGATAATGTAGATGCGATGATGCACAGATGAGAACTGTGAGGTTGCAGACAGGGTTGCATGTTTTTGTTCCCTCGAAGGGAAAGGGAAGTTACCATCTCAACTCCGAGACCCACAGAAAGAGGTCCGAGTGTGAGATGAGGAGTGGAATGCCCCACTCTCACACCCCAAGCTGAAATGCAATCGATGATTGAATGTTTTGTCGGCTCAAATAGAGCTGCGAATGCACCCGTCAGGTGCTGCCTCGCGACTCGAGTTAGGAGAGCCACCTATTTACTCTAGACACGCTCTCACAACACGAGAAATGAAGAGATCATGAAGTTGGGGGCCGAATGTTCCTTTATTTGATGGACCTATCTAGAAAACATACTAAAGCCTACATGTAGCAAGATGCATTATACCTGTTAAGTTTTAGTTTCTGATTTGTATCAGGTTCTTTATGTTGCCTGGACTGGAAATTTCAAGGTCGGATGGAAAACACACGTCTTGGTACGAGGTCTCGTTCACACTTGTGGCGAGGGGGGAGTTTATTTACATTTGTTCAGCGCTCCATGGCGGCATATTTTGAGATTGTTTCGTCGATTCAGCTCACACAAGAATATCACAACGGTTAAGAACTAGAAACCGACTCAAGGATTTGACAATACCTACTGAAAGCGAATCCTGGATAAGATGAGATACAGTGAACCCCCGTTTTACGCGGTTCGCTCTACGCGGTTCGTCTTACGCGAATTCGTTTTACGCGGTTCGGTTTACGCGGATTCGTTGTGCGCGTATTTTTTATTTCAATTTTTTCTTTTTTTCTCTTGTTTCGCACATTAGGGCAATCCCCCGTTTTACGCGGAAAAACTCCTTTAACGCGGTTGACAAAACCGCGTAAAACGGGGGTTTCCTATTTCTTCTTTTCTTTTTCTCTTGTTTCGCACATTAAGCCAATCCCCCGTTTTACGCGGAAAAACTCGCTTAACGCGGTTGACGAAACCGCGTAAAACGGGGGGTTCACTGTATACCTAAGTTGTGAAATGTGAAAAATAAGCAGTCATCGCACTGTACCTAACAAATGAAATATACCTACGAGAAAATGTACGTATTTAGAACATACCATATTGAATATTTGGGATATTTAGCAGTATGAAGTATGAACTAGAAGAACTCACTGAGTGAGAGACTTCATTCAAACGAAATGTACCGTTTAAACATACGGTAAAATTCTCTTGAACCGAGAATGTGTATGGTGACTGCATAGTCGGTGGCGGGAAACGCTTTCAGAAAATTGATGTTCGACGGCATGGCGATATTACGCATGATGCACACTCGCTCAGAGCTCAGACGACACACGACGATCTTGGAGCCGATCTCACAGTCGAGATCGACATAGTTGAAGATGCGAACTTCATTTGACCAGATGAGCGCCGCCGCTGACTCGGGGTGAAACGGTCCTCTCGGAGCGACCGTAGTCGTTGTAGTCGTGGTTGGCGGTGTTGTCGGCTCTTCGGTAGGTGGCTCCGTTGATTGGGTCGTTGATTCGAAGATTTGGGCCGGGCAGACAGGTGTAGACTCACTGCCTCCGGATTCTGCATCTGATCCAGCGAATGATGAACAATGTTAAACCATAGTCTGGTATCCAAGCCTCATAAGAGAAAAAGACCTGCTAACAAAGCTAGTAAGACGTTTCCGTCACCGAGTGGCTTTCAAGTGTAACACTGACCGGAGCCAAATACCTCAAATTGACATAATGCTCAAACTTGATGAAGCCGACGATCGCTTCCTCAAACGGCTCTGGAAGGACCCAGAACGACTAGAAAGAATGTTCAACATCATTAGAACCCAAACAAGGTCTAGATGGAATCTTGTTCCCAAAACTATCGCTCTTAACGAAGCAATCAATAGTACGTCTCCATATAGGATGTCCAGAAAACTCCAAAATGACCCGCGATATCTCCAGTCCCTGACTGGACCGACCCTACTTTCAACATCTTAGATCTTAAGTAACCTTTATTTCAAATAAAGTGCGTATTATTATAGAGAAGACGAAACAATTGTATAACGAAAAGAATAAGACCCTCATACTCACTGTTGAGCCAGCGGTAAAGAACACCTCCGGACAAGCCCGACACCAAAATCAATATGAAGATCCAGATGATGCACTTCATTTTGAAGGCGTCTTGATTGCGCGCTCCTTGACGCAGTTGCTCGCGTGCTTGTTCGAGAAACCGAAGAGGTACTTCGGCTGAGAGGTGACCCGGCGGAAGTTCACCCTCCGGTGATGGAGGAGGCGCGGGAGCTATTTGAACTTGGTCAGCTTCAGAACTCCGAACGCTGCGACGACTCGTCGGTGCGTGTTGGCCCAGGGGTGGCTGGGCATCACCTCGCGAAGATCCACTTTCGGATCGATGAGTATTGGCGTCTCGTCCTTGGCCAGTTGCAAAAGGAGATCCTTCTGTGTCCGATCGAAATCCGCGCAAATATACGGGTCGCTCCAAGTGCAAAAGCTCTTGAGGGTGATCAACCCTGGGGGCACCACTAAAAGGAAAATGGATCTCCAAAATTGAAAGATGAAATCAATAAAGTAAACAACAACGAAAACCAACGCGTCCAGTGTAATGCTCACCCCGGAAACTTTCGCCACAGAATTGGGCAAGGTTGGGGTCGATCGACCCACAAAGCACTGGGACCAAGATCACGATGCTGTGTTGGTTCAGCAGGGTAAAATCGAATTCCGAGGCTGGGCGGCTCGCTCCAACTTCGGATTGTCCTTCCAGGATTGACTGGGGCCGGAGCGACTTCGATGGACGAGCTCGCGGATACGTCAGATCCACGGTCTCCTCCAACCGTCTGAGCTTGAGCGCTCTCACTTTCGAGTTCGACGGTTTGGAGTCTGTCGTCCGCACGGCGAGCTCGCGAAACGGAAGAATTACTGCCGATGGATGTGCTGGAGCCGGATCTGGAACTTGGGCGGGTCCCTTGGGTGGTAGAGGGACAGGTGACTGACTCGGCTGGACGCCCAGTTCCTCCCGAAGAAATTCGTTCAGAATGTGAAGCTCCACGAATTGGTCGATTGCTTCGAAGGGCTTTGATGGCGCGCAACTTTGCTGCTCGTGGTGGTAGCGATCTTGGAAGAGTATCAGCGACGACCGGCACGTCAGGTGATCTGCTGGATACCCCCGGACGGAGAACTCGTGGAATCTCAGGCGGAAGGCTTCGTTCACTAAAACCCAGCGGTTGCGGTTCGACGTCTCCGCGGTTCCTTGTTGACGAATTGGCTCCAGATCGGCGACGAACTCTGGAGTCACCGTGCATAACCAGCCGAATGATTTTCCCAGCGACAGATCGCTGGTTTTATACTCTCTTCGGAGGACGCGAACTCGGTCTCGGACCTCAATAAGTGCAACGGTATGTGGTGTGCGGACAAAAAGAGGTTTATTTCGCAGGAGATATCGACAATGATGATCCCAAGCAAAAGCTGATGACTCAACCCGGGCTGGGAATTGGATGGATCTGTCGGCAGTCAGCATCCCGTTGGAAACAAAACTCTAGCATCGAACGCGGGTGGCAACAAACAAGCGACATGCGACACTTGAACAAACACAGTGTGAGGAATGCACCCCATCGCTTCTCAACCAGATGTTCATAGATGCAAGTCGGCTACTGATAAATTAAGTCTCAGAACACATACCGTATTTCTTCTAATTGAAGGGCACTGCTCTAATAGAAGGGCACGCTCTAATTAGCGGGCACCCCTGAGAGAATCGAATTCATTGACGGGCATGCTCTTTTTGCCGGGCATGCTCTAATTAGCGGGCACCTTTTAGACAATCGAAATATTTGACGGGCATGCTCTTTGTGCCGGGCACCCTCAGAATCCGAAAGCGATGTGTCAGTTGTACATATGATAGAGGAAAACTAGGTTCGAACTTCGAACTCAAGTCATGTTCCGTTTGCGGTGGTTACAGCTAAGAGTTCGACCAGGGTAAACTTGTGAAACTCCGTAAACATGACCCTCACGATGGAAACATGGACGAGGCAATTATGTCCTGCCCAATGAGAGCTACTCCTCGAAGTTGAGGAGTAGCTTGGTTAACCAGACAGTTCAGCTTGTCTGGTTACTTAAGCTTTGGATTCGACTTGTCGTCCTTCAGTGTTCGTTCTCCAGAGGCCGCCGACTCGATCGACCTTGAAATCAAACGGGCATGCCCTTTTTGCCGGGCATGCTCTAATTAGCGGGCACGTATTTTACAATCGAAATATTTAACGGGTATGCTCTTTTTGCGGGGCATGCTCTAATTAGCGGGCACCCATTGAACAATCGAAACATTTGACGGGCATGCCCTTCAATTAGAAGAAATACGGTAAGTGCAGGTGCACAAAAAATGTTCAACCAATTTCTCAAGAAAACGATTGCTAATCTCAAGTATGCGTAAACACTGATGAGCATCAGTGTCTATTTCAACAATTAGGTATCCAACGGCTCTCGGAACGAGCGGGTGTCCCGTTCGCCTCTGACTTGTCTTACTTGCTGCACTATCTACGACGCCTGCCGTGAGGCTCCTTCGGTGCCTCACGGACGTTTTCCCCTCACTTGACTTCACTATATAAGCAACTACATTGGATACAATGAATGACTTGGACTTCCTCTCGACTAAGATCTCCGTGTGTCTTAGCTTTGTGTCTCCGTCAACTGAATAACAATAAGTGAGAACCTGTACCTTCCAACACCGCGCAGCACTCGGGCTCGGTCCGCCCCTGGCTGACACTCTGAAGGACTGAACAGTCTAACAATGCCCGTAGTAATGGTTGACGTCTGGGCGTGTTCGCTGGAGCGTAACGTTCACTGAGCACTGGTCAAGGCTAACGGCTCATTCAGTGTTTTGTGTAACGCTATTGCGTAGCACTCCCAGTGTTCCAGAGCACTTTCCAGATTACATAACATTGGCTATATAAGGTGAATAAACCAGACCCAAGTAATGGGACATCCCGTCAGTATTGCCCAGTTACTCTGTCCGTTCCCGTAGACAGCAGATCTCTATTCTAGAGCTAGTGAGGCCCAGCAATCCCATCAATCGTTATCAGGCACGAGTTTGCTCTGATATAAAGTGTGCCGTGACCAGTGTCTGAAGACTCGCTGTTGATACCGGAGTATCAACAAAAATGTCCCGGCCTTCAACTTCAAGAGATCTACGAGGCCCCTTTGGCTTCATCCTCGGTGGAGACGAAGAAGACGACAACCCGACCGTTGATGAACCAATTGTGAGTGGTGCACGCCGACGGGTAGTATCCTCAATCATACTATCCGCCGATGGGAAGAATTACATCCCATGGAGCATTATCATGCCGTCAGTCCTGGACGGTGACCCATTTGCATGGGCTGTGGTGTCAGGAAAACTCAACCCACCAGGACCGGACACCAGGGACACCACAGAAGGAAGGAAGCAAATGAAAAACTACACCATTGGAAACAAAGCAGCCAGGTACAGCCTAATGAACTCAATCCATCCAGATCTTGCAGTATCACTCTTTCTAGACAACAAAGAAGTGCACGCTCAGGAAATCTGGCGAAGGATCAACCTAAGATCCCAACACTCGGACGGCACTCGTACGGGTTTGGCGATGGCGAAATTCCTGAGATACAAATTCTTCCCCAACAAGGATGTTGCTCAAAATCTTCTAAATTATCAGAAGATCGTCTATGAACTCACTCAGTCTGGAATGTTATTGTCAAATGACCTGGTATGCTCCCGGCTCCTTGAGTCACTACCATCATCATGGGAGGCATTCCGTCAATCCTGGAGTGCAAGGACCCACGATGAAAAACACCTGGACGCTTTGACAGAGCTTCTTGAAGCAGAATCAATAAGGAGAAACATCAACGGCGTCAACGATGTTACAGCCATGCTTTCGACCACTCACATTGGCCACCAAAACAGGAACCGTGGTAGAAACCCCCCGGAGGGGATTCAACCCTCGACGGAACAACAACCGCTCCAACATCACATGTTACAATTGTAACAGAACCGGACATATGCAGAACCAGTGCCGACAACCAAGGAGGAACCACAACAACCATGGCAACAACAACGGCAACAACAATGGCAACGGCAACAACAATGGCAACGGCAACAACAACGGGAACCAGAGGAGGCCGAACCATCGCAACAACCGCAGAAACAACAGTGGTCGACGAGGTGCAACGAGATTCCAACATCACGCGAACATCGTAGAGGCCCTCAACGTCGAGCTCTCGGAAGAGCTGGAGATCAACGACGCCGAGTTGGGTGAGGAATTCGTTGTAGATAGTGGAACAAATAGCCATATGATCAATAATCTAAAGTGGTTTATAGACTTCAAACCTTTTGCTAAAATCAGAGAAGTGAAATTAGGTGGCTCTAGAACAATAAGTGCCAGAGGCTCGGGGACTGCAATCCTATCGGTGCGTAGCAATGGAAGGGTATTGTTTCTTCCACTTTCCAACACTCTTTACGTTCCAAAATTGCGCGGCAATTTGATTTCAGTCTCTAAGCTTATGGATGAAGAATGATTTTTTTGTCCCATGTTAATTCCCTATACCGCGGTGTTCACAGTATCAAATCGCCCCCCCCCATAACATAGAGCCGCCCCCCCCCAAGATGAAATCCTGGCTACGCCCCTGATCCCTTGGCGGTGTAAATCACTTCTTAACTCTCACTGATGAAATGAGTCGATACCGGAAAGTCTATTTTCTTAAATCAAAAGACCAAGTGCCTGACTGCATTGAAACTTTCACGCGCTGGTTTAAAACTCAAACAGGAAAAGAGATCTATCGTTTTCATTCGGATAATGGTACTGAATTCGTCAACTCCAGAGTCAAAGAGATTATGAATCAGATTCGGGCAGAATTTACAACGTCCCCTCCATACGCTCCGACGCTGAATTCGCTCAGTGAAAGGCTGAATAGAACCCTAATGAATTTAACCAGGACAATGCTTATTGATAGCGGTTTGCCTAAATACCTCTGGGCAGAGGGAGTCAATTTCGCTGCCCACCTTCTAAATTGTGTAAAATCAGATAAAAATGGTAAAACTCCTTATGAGTTAATTCATGGTTCTCCCCCTTTCATACAGCGAATCAGGAGGTTCGGTACCAAATGCAAGTATTATAATAGGGATCCGAATAGAAAGAAATTAGATGATCGGAGCTTCCCAGGTTTTATTTGTGGGATCGACGAAGATGGTAGAGCGTACAGGGTTTGGATCCCAGAATCCTCCCAAGTCATTCGGACTAAAGACGTGGTCATCGACAAACCCAGTCCGCTTGATGATGAGCCAATCCACAGGCCGTCAGAGGACGAAGGGGAAGAAGTTTTGAGAGAAGTTGAGAGTGAAGTAGCGCCTGACAGTGACGCGGACGACCAGCGGTCGCACTCACCTGATTCTACTGGAGTAGAATCAGAAGTTGATGCATCCGGAGAAGCATCAACTGAAAATCGTGAAGATGATCAGGAGGATCAAGCGAATCAAAGATTCGGTGGCCATAATTTAAGAGATCGATCTACGTTGAGGCCACCCGACAGGTTCGTGGCAGGCATGGCCGATAGCGCGCAAGGTAAAGAAGCTAGTACTAGTCATAATTGTGGGTATGATCAACCCAATAACATAAATGATGTTTATAGATCACCTTACAGGCACGAGTGGCTAGAAGCCATGGCAAAGGAGCTCGCCTCACTGAAATTGCACGGCGTTTTCGAGCTCTGTGATCTTCCGGAAGGGAAGCGCACCATATCTAATCGATGGGTCTTTTCCGTGAAAACCCATGAAGACGGCACGCTGGAAAAATTCAAAGCACGGCTCGTTATGCGTGGTAATGAGCAGCGAATGGAGATGAGTCTAAACGACTTGTATGCACCGACTGCACATTTTGACTCCATTCGTGCACTGCTAGCCGTGTCAGCGAGAAACGGCTACCACCTTCATCAATTTGACGTCACCACCGCGTTCCTCAATTCTCCAATATCGCAAGAAGTGTATACCAACCAGCCGTCTGGTTATGAAGATGGAAGCGGTAGAGTGTGTCGTCTGTTGAAGGCATGCTATGGGCTGCGCAGTGCCAGCCGAGACTTCTACGACACCTTCTCCAAGTGTTTACTGGAGCTTGGATTGAAGCAAAGTCTGTCTGACCCGTGCCTTTTCACGTCAACCGGTGAAAAGAAGGTCTACGTCCTAATTTACGTAGATGACGGAATCATCATGGCTGAGAGAGAGGAGGACGCTGTACACTTCCTCACTGAACTCGGTAAGCGCTTTCAAATTAAGCACAAGCCTCTCTCCTTCATCCTAGGATGGCAAATTGATATATCGAAGGATCGCAGAAAAATTCCTGTGCACCAAACGAAATATATCAATGAGCTGTTGGAAAGGTTTCAAATGAAAGACTGCAAACCCGCTGCAACTCCAATGGACGTGAGTGCACGGTCAGCTCATGAGGGAGAAGTAGATCTTTCTCTTCCCTATCGATCTCTCGTTGGTGCTTTGATGTTCCTATCAATAGGAACCAGATTCGACTGTAGTTTTTCTATCAACTATTTGGCAAGATTCCTGGATAGACCTACAAAAGCGCTATGGAAAAGCGCGCTTCATGTCCTTCGATATTTCGAAGGTTCCAAGTCGAGAGGGCTCCTTCACGTAGATAGCGGGGAGCCAGAACTCATCGGCTGGTCAGATGCAGACTTTTCTGGGGATGAGAGAACGAGGAGAAGTACGACTGGTTCACTCATCACTCTAGGGGGAGGAGCCATAGCCTGGACGAGTCAGCGCCAAAAGTGTGTCAGCCTCTCCACAATGGAGTTAGAACTTGTGGCCCTTTCCGAAACGGCTAAGACCTCCATCTGGGCTGCACGGCTGCTAAGCGAGCTAGGCTACCGGTTGAAACCGAGGCTCCTGACTGACAACCAGAGCACCCTGAAAATCACCGAAACTTGCCAGCAATATCGTAAAGCCAAACATATCCAGGTCAGACATTTCTTCGTTCGTGAGAAATTCCTGAGCAATGAGCTCAGTGTTGAATATTGTCCTAGTGAGGACAATATTTCTGATGTCCTCACTAAGTGTCTCCCGAAGCCACGTTTCCTGAAATTGCTCTCCATTGCAGGCATTTCAAATGGCGAAAGTGAGCGTGCTGATCATCCTAGCTAGCTTTAGCCCCCCAGATCCTGGGATACTTCGAGTATTCCCGGGACTGCACGGATGAATGCAGGAGTCGGAATGTGTCATGTACAATCACGGAAATCAATCCGCAAAGTTTTCCTTGTGATTGTCGGGAGGCGGAGTGGAGCTGCTCTCAAGCAGCAGGCAAGAAGACCGTGTGCCTCAGAAAGAACAAAAAGCCGCTTGGAGGACAAGACATCTGGCCTGACTACAACAAACACGTCAATCCGCCAACTCCAGGGCCTTCACCTGTTCCCTCGGATGAAAAATGGTTCAGAATACTCATAGGGTATTCGTTGGGCACAACCATCGCCTCGACAACGATAGGTATATTCACTCTCCATCGATTTGTCAAGAATCGGGCAAGAAGTGAATATGTGCCAATACCAGATTACCCCACGATAGACCGCCCAAACTTAGTCTATCAGCCAACAACGGAAGACCTATGATTCAAATGATTCAGTTTTCTATATTTTTACCAATAAATAACGCACGCAAAACTCACTTTAAGTCAAATCAACTCTTTATTCAAGTAGTATAAATTACTTTGTTGGAGCATTCCCTTTCGATTTTGTCTTGATCAGAAGCAGATGCAAAGGTGGCTGTGACATTGTAGGGAATCACTGAGATTTCATCCCGATGCGGCAAGTGAATTTCCTTGATGACACAGCGAGAGTGATCTCGACACAATCGAATGTATTCGAGATGATGACATCTGAATCTGCGAACGTTGATTTGGATTCTCTTTGGTCGAAGCTGAACATCAGGAGTTTTCAATATCGTTGGCTGCGTCACAACAGGAAGCTTCTTAACTGGAGCAGTTGTTGATGGCGATGTGGTGGTTGAAGGGATCCCAGCGGACTCTTGAATTCGAGAAGTAGGATTTTTAACTGACGATGCCAAAGATGGACCAATCTTTCCTTCCGTCGAAGGACTTTTGAATTGATCCTGAGGAGTTGAGGGAATGGGGGGAGCTTGAGACGGAGAAGTTGGCAGGAGAACTTGGAGATTTGGGAATTTTTTTCCTGGGATAGCGAGGAGGACGTAGCATGGCCAGGTGGGAAGGAGGAGAAGAAGAATCAGAAAATTTTGTTAGTCTACCTGTGGAATTAGATTTTGGCTTGGGCTCCACGCTCGGGGGAGTAGTTGGAGTTATCCGCGGTAAGGGTGTGGTCACACTTGCTGGTCTCACAGTAGGGGCCGGCGTCGGTCGGACCGTCGTCAACGGTCTGGGAGTCGTCGCCATGGGAACAGTGCTAGAAGCGGCTCCAGAAGTCGAATTCTGTTTTGGAGCGGAGCGCTCGTTTCTTGGAATCGGATATCGCTGTTTTCTTTCGAGTTCGAAATCCGGCCTTGATGTTTCGAAAGGCTTGGCGCGACGGCGTTGAGTGGAGTCCACCACAGGTTCATGGACGCCATCCCACAGCATGGGAATTGGTCGATGATAAAATTGCTCCAGCTTTGGAGGAGCGGGTGTTGTGGTGCTTGTGGTGGAAGTTGTAGTTGTCGTGGTTGTGGAAGTGGTCGTTGACCTGTGCGAAGGGATTTGTATGGTCAACTTCCCAAGATGATGCAGAGTTTTCGGACCAGAGGTTGAAGTGGATTGATGTCCGAAACGAGTCGAAATGAGATCCTCGGTGATGGTGATCGTTGTCGTGAGCTGCGGTGCATCTTGTGGTGGGTGGCTGACGGGTGGTTCAGCCATCAGGCGAAGAGGTGCATTTTCGAGAACAGTTTCAATGAGTGATCCAGAGCCCGATCCGCTCGAAAATTCGATGGATGGAACCTCGCTGCTTGGGATGCTGATCGGTGAGTTCGAAAGAATTGTTGAGTTTAGGATGATTGGTTCCGGATCAGAATGAAGGGAAACTGAAAAGCAAGCATTGAATTAGCAATCGATTCTAGAGAATTCGGTCCCAATAGTCCAATCAACAATGAAAAAGGTTTCTTACCGAGCAGAAGAATAATCCCTAAAATTGCTGGGAGACTGCATCCAAGCAGTGGCACACCACGTCTGGAGAGCGCACTCAATGAATGAAAAATTGGATCCATGGAGCGCTCGTGTGTGTGCCTTGAAAGTTGGATGTCGAGTGGTCAATAAGACCCGTGATCGCTTTATAAATCTTCGAGTGGGGCTTGGATCAATTGGAAAGGCAGTGGAGTGTTTTGGAATCCGAAGGAAAACATTTTGGAGATCCGTGGCTACAACGTTTCGAATGCGGATGCCGAAGGAATGTTTCCCAAAACAGAGTGAATGATTCCCACGGATCACCTAAGCATGAGAAACAAATAATTGAACTTTCCTGAAGGAATGAGAAGCTCGGGAATTACAACAAGAAATATTTTTTGTTTATTGGTAGTTGCCGTTTAGGCAAGAGAACAGCTTATGAAGACGACACTTATGTTAGGTTTGAGGCGCTTCAGTACTCGGGAAACCAGATTACACGTTGCCTTTTTAGGGATAGGAATGTCACCCACACAGCTTCTTTCTTGTACTGACGTACACAATGATGGTATTTGTCCACTAGCTCTGGTCCAGACTGAAACTCACTGAAACAATAACGCCACGGCGATCACGGCTAAATGAATAGACGTGGTTCACACACACGCGTAACTGCTCCTCGATAGTCTACGCTTCGTTTATTCTTTATATACTTGTATGGAAAGGGTTACAGATCTGTATTCTAGTTTAGCATTACTATTCGGTCGTTGTACCCCGTACGACGACCGACGCTTCCTTATCCTAGAATGTGGGTCAGTCGTAAACTGGAATCGTGAGGCAAGATGCGGATACTAACATGCTTATTTTCTATCAATCCTCCCTTATCCAAATCTGTCTCACGATGTGGATTAGTACACTAGTTACTTGGTCAATAAATTTCAAAATCTTTAAATTAAAACATCATTTTTATTGCCAATATGCAATTCCCTCCACCTTATCTTCGTCTTCGAACAAGAAATTTTGTTCGTCAATTTTACAGACGAAGTTATCTCTGAATACGTCCCTTATGGGCTCGTATCCGATCTCACATAGATAGAGAGATTGGTTCGCCTCCAACTCTCTCAACACTTTTCTTTCCACCTCGAAGTGGAATTTTCCTCGTGTGACGCAGCACACTCTCCTTCTGTACTCGTCTGAGCACAGCCGCCAGAGGCCGGACGCCAGCTCCTGAGTCGCGTATGCTTTGTGTGAGTCCCAAAGCATTTCCTTCAACATCAGGGCGAATCCCTGATGTCCGGCCCTCGGAACGTCGTTCACGAAACGAACCGAATTCATGGTGTTCTCCATTGTGGAGTACACCCCTGACCACAAGATGGGGTACATCTCCTTTACCCCATCTGTTTCGCTTCTTGGCTTGATCATCAGCCACTCCGGTCCTTCGAACGTTCGGTTGAACAGTATTCTCCCGAAGCTCATGTCGTGGTCTTCAGGGCAAGACTCTCTTGTGCACAGGCACGGTAACCGATGATCTCGGTAGTCGAAGATGATTCTGTCCTCGTTGATCCATCTTCGGGAAACGAGCACGTCCTGCTCTTCCTGTCTTCTTTCCTCAAAACACACTCTGGCTAGATCTTCGCTTGTGAAGCTCATTGTCACTGGTTTTGGTCGTATGTAATGGTACAGCGTTAGTCGCCCTTTTTATACCACTCTTCGATCAGAGTATCCAGCCTCTCTCTCATGTCAAACAGGTTTCAGGTCATTGAACTTACGCACAAAGAGCTTGGGTCTTATTTTCCCGCTCAAACTCATGCATCCTTCCAGAATTCTCTGGTGAATTCTAGCATTGGAACTTGACACCCCCTAGCGTCTTCTTTCTCCATTTCAACTATGCATAAGTCTCAGTTTGTTCTTGCCTTTCGTCGAGTTCACATCTCGAAGAAAATGTCGCAAAACTCCTCAAACCAAAGTGCTCAAGCAGTCGTTCCAGTCGGAAGTTCATCAGAGGTTCAAAACCTCACTACCCCAGAACAGGAACCCAATCTAGTCAATCAGGTGGTCGTATCAAATTTTTCTGTTTCGACTCAGAACTCATACGCATCCAATGACGGGCTCCAGTCCCAAACGCTGGTTCAAAGCCCACGTCTCAACGTTCCCGTTCCGATCCCTCGGGGCACGGTCTATTCCGACAGTCTCCTGAATGTCAACCGGACTCTCTCAGTCTATGAGTCCGAACTTTCCTCAATGCGAAATATGATCAGTTCTCAATCAAATCTCGCCCCCTGGATGGAGAAGCTCCACAAGTGGCTCTCAATCCATGAAGCCAACTTTGAAGTGGCGAAGAACGAATTCATCAGGATGGACACCAACATGAAAACGATGATTGATCAGTTGGTGATTCTCGCATCGAAAGTTGATCAATGTGCACCGGGGAGTCAAGTGTCCCAGGCCATCAACTCATTGAATTCCACTATCCAGCAACATCAATCGCAGCTCGAGATTACCTCATCTAGTCAATCACTACTCGATCAACGTCAAGACCTCCTGGCGCACAATTCCGTGTCACAAACTCAGCTCAACGCTGTTCAGTCCAGATTTGAGGGTTTTTCGCAAGAAATTAGTCAACTGCGATCCGAAATCGCAAAACTGATTGAAACCTCTCCAAATCCATCGCCGCTCTCTCTCCACTCAGCTGTGGATGAACGCATCTCACGCATTGAAGAGAGCAATCGCAATCTCGATCTCATCCTCAAGAGTCAGAAGGAGAAGTTACAGTCCATCAATGATCACAGCCTACAATTGATCACGGAAAATCATAATCGGCTGGCCAATCGGGTTACTGCTCTTGACAAGGCATTGTCTAATAATCAAGCATACGTCAAGTCCGAAGTTGACAAAATCCTCAAGCACATCAATCTCGACCTAACAAATCGAACAAATGACCTTCAGCGATCAAATGAGCGATCTCAACAATTTGAGAAAGACATCACTGTCCTGAAGGCTCAAACCACCTTCTTCAACGCTCAGTATCGAAATCTGCTCTCCCGGGTGGAATCTCTGTCAGTTCGAGGTCCGATCGATGCTTCTCCAGTTCGACTCAATGTCGATCCGTGCTCTCTCAGTCCGCATGCTTCCGATCAACTTCCCCAAATGGACCAAGCTCAGAGCGTTCTAGGCCAGGTCGAACAGTTGATGGAAGAGATGAATGAGAACCGGCGCACTGGGAACACTCCATTCATGGATCGCATCACTATCTTCAACTGGCATTTCCTTAACTTTGTCAAGAATCGGAAGAAGACTTTTGCTGCATTTCTTCTGCTACTGGTTCTCCGTACGTATTAATTTTCTCATTATGAATCGTGTCATGAATTGTGGAATTTCTTTCCAATTCTTTTCATTATTGTCCTCATTCCTTTTCAGTTGGCATTTCGATGGGCATCTCAATCGACCTCTTGAGTCGTGAGAACAAAGCCTACATGGCTCCAACTCAGCCGTCGATTCTGGCTTCAAAAGCCAACGAATATTCTGAATCGATCGCTCCAACGCTGCCATCGAGAACACCAGATCCTCCAGTATCTTCCACCGTCGCCGAGACCAAAATCCAGCGGAAGTTTCGGAAAATTGATCTCAACAACTATAGATGCGCAAGACACAGGATCGGGTGGTCGTGTGAGGAGAAACATGATCCGACGAACTGTGTCGTCATTCCCGGATCTAGGATACGTTCCAATCTAGTCAAATGTGACACAGGATCCTTCGCAACAACAACTGGACTATGTCCGCTTCGCACTCCAGTCTGCGAATACCTATAAAATCTTCACCAACCGACTCGAACGGTGCTATCCGATCCGTGATTCATTTGTCTTTCTTTTATCGACCGGAATCTGGTTTCATTGTGAAAACACCATTGATTCGATGGTAGATTCTTACTGCTTGATCCCATTGATCTCATATTTCGAAAGATACTCTTTCTGAATAACTATTGTGGGAAAGGTTACTGGTGTCTTTTAAATCGACTACCATGAGTTTCTCATTCATTCTACCACTCCCATCTGAATCGTTTATCTCGTCATAATTCGTATCATCATGCCGCGGATTCCCATTTATCTGATTCTCTGTACTGTCGTTCTTACTGTGTTGGCTATGATGATCGGAGTCTTGAGCATTCTGCTTTTCAAACATTTTTCCGAACCTTCATCGAACAGTGTCGACGAAACGTCTTCGAATACATCGGCTGATCAATTTCAATCAGGCACGTACTCTCCGTCACAGAATCATATTCAACCGTCTTTCACTCAGTCATCCTCCCTCGCTTCAAACTCTGTTCTTGAGTTGTCGTCCTCAGTGATCTCATCTCATACTGAGTCATCTGGTATGTCAAGCGCTCGTCTAAGCAATGTTTCGCTGTCTCACGCGATCCTCCCTATCCAAATATTTTTCCCTTGATCATCCTGTGCTTCCTATCTCTCACTTCTCTGGTATATTTGAAAAATCCTATCATTCCAAGGCTGTCTATGTTTCTTACTCGGAGTCTTTAATTGCTGCATCGAAGTCTTCTATCTTTGCCTTTTCGTTTACGACCTTTCTTTGCTTCGATCTTCCGTGCCATGACATTGAATCCGCCTCATCGCATGAGTTCTGTTTCCAAACAGATCGTGGCGCTGATAGTGTCTTGTCAATCTCTAATCCGCCACAAATTTTTGTGCGAAGTCATCTGGAGACTTTGTTGCCATTTCTGCGATGTTGACTATAAAACCGTTCCGAACTGATTACAAACTCTTTGAAACTGGTTTCAACTGTCGTACACCGAAGTAGTCCACTGTAGTAAATGCTTTTGCATTCGCCTTTTCCAGAAGAATTGCTATCTAACCTCGTGGTTGGCGATGTTTTGATCGCACCACAAGCCCCGATCAACCAATCCAAAGCGACCTCTGGTGATAATTTCTTAACAGACTTCCAGGCAACACGTGAGGTGTACGTTCCGAACCGAAACGACGCCTCAACATCTGATTCTCGAGCGATGATTCCATCATCATCTCTTGAGTCTCGTTCGATTTCTTCGAGTGTATCTAGTGCAACTCCTGCGATTTATCCAACTCGGTCAAGTAGTTATGTCGTTGGAATTAATCAGACTCGATATCCACGGGCATCCGCGAATCGTTCTTCGAGTTCCGCTTCTTCTCAATCCGTGACGAGTTCTTCCCAGATTTCACCGTCTCCTACCACTGGGATGCAACCTTCGTCCCAGAGAAGCTCAGTCAATGGGATGACTTCTCCAAAACCGACTGTCAGGCCTTCGGCAACTCCGAAGCCACCGGTCAAGTCTTCGGTAACACCGAAGCCGACAGTCAAGCCTTCGTCAACACCGAAGCCGACTGTCAAGCCATCATCAACACCGAAGCCGACCGTTAGGCCTACATCAACACCGAAGCCAACCGTCAGGCCTTCATCAACAACAACTACGACCAAACCGCCTACAACAGAAGCCGCAACAACTCCTAATGTTCCTTCGGTGACTCCTTTGATGGAATCCAAAACCGAGGACGTAACTTCTGTTCCTCCTACAACTGAATCCGTCACTATCCCTCCGTTAACAACTTTAGCTCCTCAATTGAAGCTACTTCCGATTCCTACGAATCGTTTCAAGTGTACTAGACTGTACTACAACAGACTGTGCAAATCTGTCCTCGATAAACAGTGTGTTCTTATCAGAAGAACGACACGTTTCGGACTTGAGGTCCATGTTCAATCATATGAGGGAACTGAATCGTTCATTTTTCCTTCCGAGCATGAAGAAATCAGAAAATCATGTAAGAACTATAGGTTGTTTACTTCAACGTAATAAATCTGAGATTATCTGATACAATGAACTGATTTTTGCTCCCCATCAAGTACTGGGCTCTACTGTTGGGTTTGAGTATGGTGATGTTGGAGAGATTGGTACTCCTGCTGGATTTTCCGGATTCAAATTCAGTCTCTGATACTGACGTCTCCTCCATGTCTGGGCAATGCATCTTATCAAACTTGATCCTCCGTAAATTATCAATATTGTCGTGAGAACTGCTGCATAGATTTCCAAAAATGACGATCTCGTCATCGGAGTCGGTCGAGGAGTGGAGGGAATTCTATGCTTGTACGCATAATAATCGTCCCAACTTCCATTTCCTCCAAATACCGCTCCATTTGCTAATAAGCATACAGTCTTGTCTGACGCTCTTTCCTTACAGTCTTCGTCTAGAGATATACAGTCACAAGGGAAATATTCTGCGTTGATTTCTTGGATAGTACACGCGAGACGCTGGCGCTGACATAATGCGAGGCAATCATCCTGATACGTGAAGAACGCTTCCGTTCCTCCGATGCATTGGATCAGCATCATGATGATTATTGATTGCTTCACTTGAGAAACCTGCAAGTTTTCGTAGCTTCTTGAACCTTTGCTCATTCAGGCTTTTCGTCCACATATCTCCGATGTTCAAATCACTGGTACAATGTGCAATTTTGCACTCACCATTTTGAAATTTTTCTCTCAACCAGAAATGCCTTGTGGCAATGTGACGTGACCTGCTCGAAACTTGGGATTCTGTCATTAGCTGCAAGCACGCAGTATTGTCGACATGAATCGTAGGGATGAGTGGATAGTTGATTTCTCGCATCAACTGAGCGATCCATACCACACTCTTTCCCGTTTCACTACAAGCAATGATTTCACTCTCCGCACTGGAAAGGCTTGTGCAGGTCTGCCTTCTTGAAATCCAAATGACTGGTCCCTTTCCCAGTTGAATCAGGGTACCAGTGGTGGATTTTCGAGTGGTCTTGCATCCACTCCAATCTGCGTCGCTATACGCAGTGATCAGAAACTTTTCGGTTCTTACGTATTCTGGCCCAAAATCTTCTGTAGCCGAGAGATATCGTAAAACTTTCAATCCAACACTCCATAAGTGTTTTGTCGGTTTATCCAAATACCGAGAGAGAAAGCCTACTGCATAACTAATATCGCCTCTGCAAGCTACTGCTGCGAAATTAAGAGATCCTACCAACTCGCGATAATTATGAGTTAGGTCTGGCTCTCCTTCGAATGCATTTCTTGAGGTAGCATCAATCGGAATGGCTGCAGGTTTACAGTTCGTCATTCCGAACCTGCTCAGCATTTCTTTCACATATTTCGATTGATTCAACTGAATTCTAGTTCTATCTGCAGAGATATTTATCCTGAGTCCCAGGAAATACTCGAGTTTCCGAGATTTCAGTTCGAACGTTTTCTCGAGTTCCTTTATGAATTCTTTCAGAATTCTCTCTTCTGATGCTCCTAGCATCAAATCATCGACATACGCTACGCAGAAAAAACGTTTTGGTGGATTGGAGAAATACAAACAGGGATCTTGAGAAGATCGAGTCAATGTTACTGATTTCATTGATAACAGAGTCTTATTCAATTTCTCGTTGAAACATCTGGAGGCTTGAACACTTCCATAGAGTGATTTCTGTAGCTCACAGACTCTCCCTGATTTGTCATCAAATCCATCTGGTTGCTTCATGAACAACTTCTTATCCAAAGGCGCTGTCAAGAATGCTGTCTTGACATCAGACTGCATTAAGAAAAGTCGCTCCTGTGCTGCCACTGCCAGAATGGCTCTTATAGTGGAAAACTGCGCTACAGGGCTGAAAAGCTTGTCATATTCTAGATTTTTAATCTGATGGTTGCCTCTCAATACAAGGCGAGCTTTTCTTCGTTCGATGTTTCCATCTCTATCTCTTTTCACTGAGAATATCCACATGTTTGTAAGAATATGTTGATGTGGATCGGGCTTTACCAGCTTATAAACCTCATTGGCCTTAATTGCGGCCATCTCAACGCCCATTGCAGCTAACCAATCTGCTTTATCTTTAGAACGATAGACTTCATTTATGTTTCTGGGTACGTCTACCTCAGAGTTAGAATTAGAATTACCTACGCTAGCGTTAACTTCATTATCATGCGCATTATTATTGTTAGTAGTACTACTATTTTCATGATACACTATCCCCGCCTCATACCGCTGGGGTTGCTTAAGCTTTGACCTATCTCTTAGTCTAGCCTTACGTCCTTCGATAGGGTTTTCCTTCCTGCTCACTAATTCTGAAGATCCTTGTTGTGTTGACGACCGGTCTGCAGGGTTTGGTGTATCGGACGGGTCATGATCCTCATCCACACCCAATTCTTCATCCACATTAGTTGCTCCATTCCATTCGTTGGAATCGGATTCGCTGGCTTGTTCAGGATCATCTTCTGGTGTTGGCTCTTCCTCTTCTTCGCTGTCCGGAGCAGCTGGTCCGTTGATATCCTCTTTTTCTTCATCAGGGAATGGTGGTAGTTGGTTCAGATCATCTTGCAATGGAGCTGCTTTCAAAACTTTTATGTCACGAATACGATGCACACGTGAAGTTCCGAGTTCTAGGACACGATAAGATAGAAAATTCTCATCTAGTCCAACTACGGCTCCTGCTTTCGCTCGTTCATCCAATTTGTCTCTTCCTGGTCCGGTAACGTAAAACCAACAACGAGTTCCGAATCGAAGGACTCTCCCGAGATAAGGTTTTTGACCCATGATTATCTCATATGGTGACTTGCCTTCAGATTCGATGAACTTCGTAGCATTCAGCATATACGTTGCGAAACATAGAGCCTCTGCCCAGGATCTCTTGCCAAGACCGCTGTCGATGATCATGGTTCTTGCTAGATCCAAGAGGGTTCTATTCAGGCGTTCTGCCTGAGAGTTCATTTGCGGAGTGTATGGTGGGCTATAGCTGAATTCACATCCTTTTGATAGAAGATACCGTTGCAGCCTCTTGTTCTGATATTCTGAACCACCGTCAGAGTGAAGATGATAAACTTTCTGACCTGTTCTCAACTCGAACCATTTCATGAAGTTTCTGATGTGATCGAAAACTTCAGTTTTATCATGGAGGAAGTATGTTTTCCTGAATCGACTGAAATCATCAGTCAATGTGAGGAAAGCCTTGTGTCTGCCGAATGATAGCTTTGACACGAAACATACATCTGAATTGATGGATCCTATTCGAGGGGCTCGTGCAGAGTCAGGCTTAGGACGAAAGCTGACTCGATGCATTTTTCCTTTGGCACAGCTTTCACAGCTGGTGAAGTCTGGGATAACTTTATATCCTTGTCTCTCTAGCATTGATTTGAGCAAAGCCGCATTGATGTGGGCAAATGTGCGATGTGCCTCGGACAAACTTATACGTTTTTCATTAGTTCCTTCTGCTGCCAATGCCTCAGTATATTCTGTAGCTTGTAGAATGTACAGACCGTTGTTTCTTCCAGCTTTTATCAGGGTTTCTCCCTTGGTCAGCGTGATTTCATTGCTGTTCACTTTGATCTCGAAACCTTCATCTGCCAGCTTGGACACTGCCAGCAGATTGCGTCGAAGTCGTGGAACATACAACACATCTCCTAGTTGAACATTCTGTGGTTGGCCATGACTCATGAGAGTCACCACAAGCTTTGCCTTTCCTAGGGCTGACAGTGATCGCTTTCCCCCTAACTTCACCTCCTTGGCTTGATGGAAGGGAACGAAATCGATCATGTTGTCCTTGGTGCTCGACATGTTGAAGTTGCTGCCAGAATCAATGACGTATTCATTTTCTGGAGACGCAAGGTTCGTTTCAATGGGAGTTGACTCAGTAGTGAGTGCCTCGTAAATTGCTTCACTAAGATTAGCTTGAGGTCTTCTTTGACGATTGCGTTGCGGATACCTTCCCCTGGATGCTGATGAGTTAGTAGCTCGTTGCTGTTCTGCTGGCTGACTCGGAGTTTGTTGCGCCTGAGTCCGTTGCCGCTGTGGTCGACCAATTTGACGACCTCTTCCGCCACGACGGTAATTCGCACCTCTGCCTCGTCGTGAAGATCTGCACTGCGACGCCATGTGACCACGACGTCCACAGCCGTAGCAGATCGTCTCAGTAGATCGGGTAACCGAGCTGGTATTGAACCGTCTGTTCATGGTTCTCTGACGAAACTGACTACCCGCTGACGTGCTGAGTTTCGAGAACAATGCCGTCACTTCATTGGTACTGTAATTTCCGCGTCTAAGTGCTTCTGCTTCTATCGCCGCGACAAGATGAGTAAATGACTGGGACTCATCTTCTCTCACAGTAAAACCCTGCTTGAATGCGTCCCAGGATGGTGGTAATGCACCCAATAAGAGTGTGATCTGGAGATCTGACGAAACCGTTGATCCTAAAGCCGCAAGCTTTGAGACTATTTGCTTAAATCGCAAGATATTCTCCTCAGCGGATTTGCCCGGTTGATACTTGTAATGCATCAGCTTTGTCAGTGCGAGTTGTTTCAATGCTCCGTTCGTTTTACTGAACTTCCCATTGATTTCCCTCCACATCTCAGAAGCTTCAACAGTATCCGCATTGGTGGAAAACAAAGACACAGCCAGGGCTGTCTGAATCGATGAGAACAGAATGCATCTAGCTGCTCTATTCCCAGCGTCGAACTTTTTCTGCTGTATCTTTGCTTGTGGGCTTTTGTCATTAGGAAGCGGTGGGTTGATATTACCCAAAACCACATCACGAGCATATGGGCTTTGATCTAGCGAAGAAGGAATCATTACTTTCCATTCGGTGTAGTTGGATCCGTCGAACTTCAGAACCATAACATCTTTTCCGCGAGGTCTTGTATTGATGTCGAATTCGTCGAGCTTGGTTTCCATGTTGGCATCATTTTCTGGGGATGGTATCGCTGTCACTTTCATTCCGCTGCTGGTACGTGGGGCCGGCTGTATCGATGAGTACGAAGTTGGTGATGGTGGGTCCGGATTTTGAATCATCGATGTTGAAGGTCCTGGTGCCTGCTCAGGTGTTTCTTCACCTAAGTCACTGAAGCCGTGGGAGACACTGGAATCGCCGAATGAAGTTGCAGGACTGTCCGAGGGATTCTTTTCACTCATTTTGACTCAACAAGAAGTCACACTTGGCACACAGTAATGTCACTGCAACACGCTGTCAAAAGTTCCGGTGAATTGTCTGGAGACACTGGTCGTGCTGATAACGATGATGGTATTTGTCCACTAGCTCTGGTCCAGACTGAAACTCACTGAAACAATAACGCCACGGCGATCACGGCTAAATGAATAGACGTGGTTCACACACACGCGTAACTGCTCCTCGATAGTCTACGCTTCGTTTATTCTTTATATACTTGTATGGAAAGGGTTACAGATCTGTATTCTAGTTTAGCATTACTATTCGGTCGTTGTACCCCGTACGACGACCGACGCTTCCTTATCCTAGAATGTGGGTCAGTCGTAAACTGGAATCGTGAGGCAAGATGCGGATACTAACATGCTTATTTTCTATCACACAACCAGCCGTCATCTGATCTTTCGCACCGAAAAGTTCGAAGGTCCACTTCGAATGTGGCTTCCCCCCCCATCATGGGCGGTGCTAGGGTCGTAGTCGTGCTGGTCGTTTCTTCTGGGGCGTTGCGTGAGCCATGATCTAAAGTGAAATAATAAGTATTATTTGGATGAAGGAGGATGGCCATCATGCAATATCATGGTCTAACCACTTGCCAGAACAGACGCGCAAGCGTTGTTAAACGGCGAGTTTTTATGGCTAGGGCTTGGTCTCCGACAGGTTTCATGATTTGGAATGAAAGTTAAATCCGTATGATTTTCGTCCCAGATCACAGCCCCTTTTAAAGACCCAAGATTGAGATAAGGAGCTCAAATCAGAGGAAGAAGCTCCTGACAAGAACATTGATGAGTTCAGACATCGATGTTACCTATCTCTAGATATAATTTCAGAAATTCTGTCAGATTAGGTTGATAGTTCAAGTCTATCGGATCAAGTTATGTCTTCGAATTATCGGACTCGTGAGTTTCTAGAGATAGGATGTTGTGAGAAGCCGAAATCGGCCAGACTGTTAGATAAGATGTAAGAATGCCGAGATTTGATTTCTTGCGAGATTCAAGACTCGATTTCTTGGATTTGAAAAATTCTTATTTTAATCACATTTCACAGTCAACCTTACAACGCGCATGGGGAGTATGAAGGACTGAACAGTCTAACAATGCCCGTAGTAATGGTTGACGTCTGGGCGTGTTCGCTGGAGCGTAACGTTCACTGAGCACTGGTCAAGGCTAACGGCTCATTCAGTGTTTTGTGTAACGCTATTGCGTAGCACTCCCAGTGTTCCAGAGCACTTTCCAGATTACATAACATTGGCTACATAAGGTGAATAAACCAGACCCAAGTAATGGGACATCCCGTCAGTATTGCCCAGTCACTCTGTCCGTTCCCGTACACAGCAGATCTCTATTCTAGAGCTAGTGAGGCCCAGCAATCCCATCACACTCAAGTAACAAAATGAAGGATAGCACTCGGAATCAAAGCGAATCTACCAAGTGTTTATTGAGACAAAGAAGCAACTACGTATGGACTTTGGTGAGGGACTCTGGAAAGGGAAACACGGCGAGCACCGTGTAAGCCTTGTACGGGCATATATGGTTCATGGTAAGGTGAATGAAGCCGAACGATTGGCCGGAGCAAGACTCAGGGAACATGACTTTCAAAAGGAACTGGGCCCAACTCACCTGATATCGAAGACAAGCTGACAAGGGAGGTGCACGACCTCAACCTGTAATTTCTCGACCAAACTTGCAGATAGTCATGGGCTTATGTCACTCATACTGGAAACGTGTTCAAAATCGGCTAAATACAAACTTGAAATTTCATCATTTGTACCCATTCCAGCCTTTTTAGCGTAGAAGCGCCCCAAATCGTCGATTTTAGCCAACTTTGTGTCGCCGTAAAGAAATTTCCTCACTCATTTAGCCGATTCTGAAAACGTCCCTGATATCAGTGTGTCCGACCCAAGTCTCTGTGCGAGTTTGGCCGCGAAACTCCAGGTCGAGGTTGTGCACCGTCCTTGTGAGATACGGGAAGCAGTCGCGGCTGGTACAATGAATTTCTTGTTGTCACTCTTCCAAGATAGCCGGAGATTTAGCAACAGCAACTCTACTCAACGTCGGAACATGACGGCATCTTCGACACATGAGCGGTTTGCTCAAACCGGCAAACCAAAACTAACAAATATACCTGGTGTACACTAGAACAACATCAACTTGTTGCACCGGTTGAGACCAGAGTCATATCAAGGTGTGTAACGTGTGAACAAAGCACACGACAGTAAAAGTATACTAGGAGGAATCTTCCTCCAAGTCAACACCGGGTCTCTTTCGCAGACTTTTTCCCGCCAAACTCTTCGCTAGCACCTTTGGTGCTGACATCGCGGATTTTTTTTAAGCGCCCGTTGTTATAGAGGTTCCAGGGTCCCCGTTTCCACTGTGAATCTTCGACAGAATCGCTCTTACTGGAAAGTTTTTCACATTGTCAGGAAAAGCGAAGATATATCATGGCCTTCATTTTGTAGATATTCCAGGGTGCCTGTTTCCAATGTGAATCCTCGACGGGATCTCTCCAACTGGAAAGTTTTTCGTATTGTAAGCAGAAGCGAGAATGTATTATGGCACCCCGTTGCTGTGAAGGTTCTAGGCTCCCCGTTCTCGCTATGGATCCTCGACAGAATCGCTCGGACTGTAACGTTGTTCACACTTCAAGAAAAATCGAGGATATATCATTATGATGAGGCTCCAGAAAGAAAACCGTTCACAAGAGGGTCACAAAAATTTCAGTAAAATAATGCTGCTGGGAAAGAAACTAACTGCGGAATATATTCACCCCTAAAGCCGATAAGTATTCAGATCCGCCTGTATCCAGCTGGAAGTAGAGCGGAGTGCAGGAATGTGAACATCATACGACGTCTGAAGTAGGGTATGACGCTCTGATCGAAGTTTATCACCGCATCCTATCCTGCAACTGACAGCGGTGGAGTCAAGACGTGTCTTGTCTAGCTCCTCTGCCGCGAGTAGTCACTGGAAGTGCTATAGATACCTAAGTCGGCTGTCCCCAGACAACGATTTCGAGCCGCAGGAGGGCGAAATCGGGCCGTCGGAAGGTGATCCAGCTTTTTTGGAGTGGAACTTTCAATTTTCGAACACATACCAGGAACCGGAGAGTGCAACTCACGGCGCCGCCATTTTGGGCTGAACGCGTAGCCGGCGCGGCGGGCGGTGCACGCAAGGCGGGACCGCAAACCAGACAGTGAGAACTGTCGCGAGATTTAGCAGGAAATACGCATTAGCCCCCCTGACGCTGAACGAAATCCAGAAGAAACCAGCGCAGAAATCGACGTGGAAGAGAACCCCGGAAACCCGGCAGCTGGCGGGGAGGCAGAAGGCCAAAACTTGGTCCGAGCAGGCACTGTTGAGGCATCATCACTTGACAGAGGGTCCCTCCCGGGACCCAGGCCTTTCGGTAGTACCTCGTGGAGCCGTCTAGCACCCCCGAAAGAAAGCAGGGTGGGAGTGAAGAGCAGGATCCAGCCCAACGAGCTAAGCAAAGGAGAGAGAGCCATGGACAACCCACCGAGAGGAACATGGCCTCTGCCCAAAGCGACTAGCACAGAGCGCGAAAATCAACCGGCCATAGATATGACCGAAGAGACAGCATCCGACTGCGAATTCCAGGATGCAGACACCGGAGAACCGCAAAACGAGGGAACGGGAGCGGAACATAGCACCCCGCTCGCGCCACGAATGCTCTCCGGCAGAGACCTAGCGGAAGCAGTCGGCAAAGGGCTGGCAACTCCCCTGCTGAAGGCTCAAGCCAAGGCCAGGGCCTTGTCGCTAGATGAAGCAGAAAAGGAAGCCCCCCCGGAGAAAGTAGACCTGATGAAGAAAATCCTCGAAAAAAGGAAGGAACTTGCAGCCAAGGCAGCCACACAGCAAGAAGAAGAACACGCCGCCAAGGCAGCCACACAGCAAGAAGAAGAACACGCCGATGAAACTCCAACGAGTCAAACCTTTATAGTCGAAAGGGATGACACAATCACAGACAGCTCGCAAGGACCTTCTCGGATTACCCCTCTCGCCCAAAAGCAAACTGATGAAGCCCCCGTGGTCGAAGGGACCCAGGATGTAGAGCAAATGGACACCGAGACGAGACCCCAGAGCGTGGCCGTCAAGCGGAAGGATATCACTCCCGAGAAAGCTGAACAGGATAAACGACAGAGGACGGAAATTGACGACGATATACAGGCGATCTTCAGAGCAGGAATATCCACCAGCATCAAGCAGCTCGAGGAGCACTGCAAAGTCAGGAACACGGCGAAAGAAATAAAAGCGCTTTCGAGGCAACTCCCGACAGTCCTTCAGCAGATGGAGCTCCTGTTAGCCAAAATGGTGAAAACCCGCATCCAGAAAGCCGAGGAGGGCACTGAACACGCTCGTAAAATACAAGAAGCAGCCAGGAGGCTAGATGAAGCGCAGGCGCAAATAGAATTACTCAAGCTGAAGGTCAGAAACCTAGAAAAAGAGAGGGACAGCAGACCCATAGGCCCAGAGAAGGACCGTGAGGCTGCCAGAGCCGCCAACATCAAGGAGAAAATCAGAACTTCGGAAACCCTAGAGGAGGTTGTCCAAGCAACGGAGGAACCATGGCCCAGAGAGGTATACGAAAAGACACACCTCACAAAGGTGGGCATTGCGAGCAACCGCACATGCAGAGTCTTCCTCCACTCTCCAGCAGAGAAAGACCCCAGAACCGTAGGACTCATTGAGCAACTAGCGAAGTGCTTCCCGGCGATTCGGAACATCGAAGAATTGAGGGAGGGAGAAGTGGCCAAAACGGAAGCCTTCCTCGGCTCAAGACTGCTAAGACCAGGCGAGGTTCATCGGGAGGATGAGAGAAAAGTCCTGCTGGTAGGTAAGATGGAAGACAGCGCAGAAACCATCGAAACCGCTGAAATGATTCAGAGAATAGCAATCGAACTCCAAGAGCTGAACTTGAGAAAAAGACGAGAAAATCCTCATCAGGATACCAGGGTCTGCTGACATCAGCAGATTCCGCAAGATGGTTGAGGCGACATGGACCCTGGCAGGAATCGAACAAGAAGCTGAAATATCTATCAAAAACAAGAAGACAAGAGACGGCCAGAAGAATGCACCACGCAAACCAAACGCCAGGCGCCCCCAGCACGGCTCAGTTGTGGTCGACACTGAAGGAATGAGTTTTGCGGACGCACTCAAGAACCTTAAGAGCAAAGTGGACATAGGGACACTCGGAATCGACATACGAGGCGCAAAACAGACAGAAGAGGGAATTAAACTTAACGTCACCGAGAAGACCCGCGGCGGCCAGGAAAGGCTTCTAAACTTTCTCAAGGAGGAGCTCAAGCTCACGGCATCGGCCAGAGGACCGGCACTCACAGCGGCAGTGGTGGTCTATCGACTAGACATCGACGCCACTGAGGAGCATCTAGCCTCGAAGATCCAAAAGCTTCTTGGGAGAAACGAACCAGACAGCATCAAGGTGGAGAAAATTGGTACGACAGCAGCTGGAACAAGAATGGCCGTCATCCGAACCACAAGAACTGATGCCAACAAGCTCATAACGATCGGCAAAATCAACATAGGATGGCAGGTCTCGACCATAAGGGAATGGCACCAAGTTCCCGTTTGCTACAGATGCCAAAGAGTCGGACACCGAGCAATGGAGTGCAATTTCCCCCCCATCGACAGAGAAGACATGCTACAGTTGCGGGAACGTTGGCCACGTCAGCAAGGACTGCGAGTCGGACACAGCTAGATGCACCAGCTGCGAGATGGACGGCCACTCAGCGTACTCCAACGCATGCCCCAAATACAGGGAACTCCTACGCTCCGCACGAGCAAAGGCAGAGGAGGCAAGAAAACCCCAACCCAGGCAAGAAGGATCCAGGGGACATACCCAGGAAGAACCACGAGAACACAATCGGGAAAACGCGCGAGAGCACACCCGAGAAAGTGCGAGGCAGAACGAAACAGCTAACCAATGGATAACGGTTGGCAAAAGATACAGGCAGTCAAACTCCACACAGCAATCATGAAGCTCAAAGTTCTTCAAATAAATCTTAACAGAGCCGAGAGGGCCCACGACGAACTGCAGAACAGAGTCAACAGAGAGAAAATAGACATATGTATACTCAGCGAAGTCAACAGAAGAATATCAGAAAATATTGCGAGAAGAGATGAAGGATGGGTGGCGGACAGCTCCGGCGATACCGCCATCTGGGTTCTTAACAAACGATCGACCCGAATCAAATCCTCACAGCAGGGCATCACTAGAGTAGCACTGGCAGGGGCTGACATACAGCTGTTGTCCTGCTACTTCTCACCGAACAACAGGAATATAGAAGAATTCCAGACATACCTAGAAGAAATAGAGCAAATTGTCCAGCGAGAGAGAGGCCAAATAATCGTAGCTGGCGATTTCAACGCCCACTCCCGCACATGGGGAAACTCTTTCACCAATGGAAAAGGAAGGGAACTCGAAGCCAGCCTCGCAGCGGCAAATCTCTATATCCTCAACGACGGCAAGATCCCAACCTTCCAGGTCGGCGATAGGAAATCCTTCATCGACATCACAGCATGCACCCGCCCGGCGGAAGTACAAAAATGGAGAGTAAACGATGAGGAAGAATCGTCCAGCGATCACCACTACATCGAGTACGAAATAACCACGTCATTAGAAGAACCACCAGTCATCCTCAACTGCTGGAAGATCACCGAGAAGAACAAAAACAAAATGATCGAGCACATAGACGATAAGTGTAAAGAAATTCTGACGAAGGGAACCCGACCCGACGAACACCTCGTCCAGGAAATACTGGAGCAGGCCTGCTCAGCAGCCACACCAAAACGGATCCTCGGAGGAAGAAAGAGAAAACCAACATACTGGTGGACAGAAGAAGTAGCGACTCTGAGGAAGCTCTGTATACAAGCAAGAAGGAAATACACCAGATCACGCCGAAACCCGACAAGGAACCCAGAGGAAGCAGAAAGTACTCTAGAACAGTGATTCTCAAACTATGGGGCCAGGCCCCACTGGTGGGGCCTGGCGACTTTTTTGGTGGGGCCCGGGAGCGATATCATAATTGTGTGAGCTTGCATTTATGCGACAACAAGCATGAAAACAGATCTTAGATCCGATTGCAACTCTCAAGTTTCTAACGACTTCAACCGACCGGCATGAGCATCGACTCTGATTCTCTGATCGTTGTCCGCCGGCGACGAGCTCACCCCTCGCATGGTCATCTAAACCTATAAATCCGAATGTGTGTACGACTTTGACGCCTATGGATTCGAAAACGTTCGAACCGTTAGGCTTGAAATTCGACGGAGAGGTGGGCACTGATCGTCGCGTGGCGATAGGATACCTTTTATCATTATCGGGCAACGTCACGTCCAGTTTTTTTGGAATCACGTTTTTTTTTTCCAAACTTCGTTGTTTCATCGGGGGTATGGGGTCGAGGAGAGGATCCCTTGGTGATTTTGACAACGAGGTCTGACTTGAAGAGGTTGTCTGTGCGCTCGGTGTGTGACGTGATCGTCGGTGAGCTATGGCACGTAAAAGGTCTTCTTTGAGTCGAGATACCGTTAAGGCTAGGTGGATGAAGGTCAGACGAGCTACCGGGACCCCTGGGCGGTGGAGTCGACGCTAAGAGTCGGTGAGAGTATCAAGTCTCAGGATGTTGGTCCTATCGGATTCGGGCCTGGAGTCACTCTCCGTGATTTGTTGTGTGAAACTGATGAGCGACGGTGGGTGAGGTTGAGCCTGATCCACAACGTACGTTTGAATGCGTTGATGACGGCGTTGAACAACCTGAACCTCGGTGCAGGTCTGGTTCTGGGTTCAGTTTCCGTCAGTTATTGTGTGAGTCCGAAGAGCGACGATCTGATCCACGGGTTGGTCGAGAGTATCCTTCCGTTGGAACATTGGTACAGGAAATGATCCGAAAAAATCCGATTGAAATCGGAGCGAGAACGTCGACGTGAAATGGGATCGAAGGAGACAAGTGTTGAACAAGTGAGACGGGTCAAAAACCGAGAACGTCTGAGATGTCGTTGACGGTCGTTTCATGTTGATTTGAGATTGGCTGCCTGGAATTACGTTCCCGATGAAAATTACTGGAGTCACCCTGGTGTGAGTATCGGGGGGGACGGGTTTGGTCTGCGACTTCTGTCATGTTTTGTGATTCAAGACGGAGGCGCCCGGGTTCTGTTGTCCGGGGGGTCAGACTCGAGTCCCAGAGTTGGTTCCACCTCAAGAACCATTGGCATCTCTGAATTCTGCCGTCCGGCAGAATTCAGAGTCCGGAAATGAAGAATGTCCGGGAATTCTGTTGAATCGAGGCAATTCCTCCTGAACATTCGGAGGTATAATTCGTGTTTCCAGATGACATCTTTCGGTGCGACGCAAATAATGAGAGACAGTTATATGCCGACTTTCAAAGTACAAGGACAGGTCCATCATCGTGTAGGGTCGTTGTTATCTCTGCCGGACGCTGAGTACAACTTCCTTCAAATCTATTCCATGGGGGAGAGTGATGAAGAGGTTGATCAACGAGTCAAATTAGTCGAAACGATAAAGTTGATCGGAAAATTGTGACGACGTTACAGAAGTTTCTCCACGAACACAATCAGTTGGTGCGTCATTTCAAGACTCGGATCCAGGAGATGTCTCGGGGAAATCATGTTGTCGTTATCAGGGCGGATAGGACTCCCTCTGGAAGACATGAGTGACAGTTCAATGCGCCAACAGTCCAGGAGGTGGCTTTGGTCATTGTTGGTGAGGAATTCAACCGTCGAGATGACCCCTCTTCGGAATTTTTGTGCCTGTACACGTATCTCCTCCTTCCTGCACATGCTCTGGTAGTTTCCTTTTTGCTCCAGCCATTTTTCTTTCCGAGAACCAGGATCGTTTCTGAATACCATCAGATTCCTTTCATTGAATGATGATCCCATTCGGATCACTTCACGGAAATGTTAACAGTGACAGATCACGTTATGGTATAGAGAGTTGTCAGCCACTGCTTCTACGAGGTTTGTCTTTCGACAATATCACCATTCAGCCAATTTATTGGAACCATGTCTTATTTCCGCACTTCCGTTTCCGTTGAACTACGGGATAACGAGGTTCATTCTTCACACCCTACTCCTCCGTGTTCCGCCATGCAGACCTTCGACGTAGCCTCTCGCGGCGAAGCGCGACCGGGCACGCTAGTTGTACCTAAAACTCATCATCGATGAAACCTCATACGAATGGGTACTAAATCATTCTCGTTACGAATCACGTGTTCTCGATGAGAAATACTGCTAGAAAGCCAGGCCAGAAGGGCCCTGGTGTATCGAAGATCCAGTTGGGGCCCAGCTATCGGGGTCAGTGTCAGGTGGGGCCCGGGTATCGGGGTCAGTGTCAGGTGGGGCCCAGACCAAAAAAGTTTGAGAACCACTGCTCTAGAAAACTATTCGATCGCAAAGAGAAACTACCACCAAGGTATCAAGAACGCAAAACGCGCAAAATGGAGAGAACTGGTCGACAGCCTCCGGGAAGACCCATGGGGACTTCCCTACAAGATAGTTCGAGAAAAACTAGGCACCAAAAGGCTCAACCTCACTCAAGAAGCGATAGAAGAAGCAACAAGGAAACTTTTCCCCGAGGGGATCCCCTTCGTCAGGGAGGAAATAAACATCCAAGACGAACAGATCCCTAAGGTCTCAGTGGTAGAGGTGGAGAAAGCTGCGAAGAGGATCTCCCCGAGAAAAGCACCCGGACCAGACGGAATTCCAGCAGGCGCAGTTAAGACACTCATGAGTAGGTGGCCGGCCATCTTCGCAGACACGGTCGACGGGATACTCAGAGAGGGTGTCTTCCCCCAGGAATGGAAGAAAGCACGACTGGTTCTAATCCCGAAACCAGGCAAGAAAGATTCCTACAGACCCATCTGCTTGCTCAGCACGATTGGCAAAGCGGTCGAAAGCATAATAAACGCAAGGCTGCAAGACGAATTGGAAGAAGAAGAGCGACTTTCAAAATCACAGCACGGCTTCAGGCGGGGTCTCTCGACGCTGACAGCCATGAAAGAAGTTATGGAAAAAGCCAGCAAAGAGCGACAGACTCCCCGACAGAGAAGGAAAATCTGCGCTATGATCCTACTCGACATCAAGAATGCCTTCAATTCCATCGAGTGGAGAGTTATCATGGAAAGCTTGAAAAAAAGAAAAGTCTCCCCATACCTAAGGAAAATCATCGGATCATACCTGCAAAACAGACACATCGTCGACGAAAAAGGAAATGAGCACCGAATGACGGCAGGGGTCCCACAAGGATCGGTGCTTGGACCAACCCTATGGAACGTGGGATACGATGACGTCCTTTGCATCCGATGGCCCGATGGAGTCTCGGCGGTAGCCTACGCTGATGACTTGGCCCTAGTGGCAATGGCGAAAACTACGCAGGAATTGGAGGCAAAGGTCTCCGTCTCGCTGGATGCAATCTCAAGCTGGATGAAAGACCATCATCTCAGCCTCGCGCCAGAGAAGACGGAGGCTGTTATGCTCCTCAAGAGAAGGAGCGAAAGCCCACCAAGCATCATCGTAGAGGGACACACAGTCAGCATTGGCAAGTCAGCCAAATACCTGGGAGTCCACCTACAGGCCGAAGCTCGAGGCGTAATTCACGTCGAAGCCGTGGCAGCCAAGGCGGCGAAAGCCGCCAACTCGATCTCTCGGATCCTGCCACGTACCCACGGAGCATCAGAAATGCAGAGAAAAATGCTGGCGACGGTTGCAGAGTCCATCGCCCTGTACGGGAGTCCAATCTGGGGCCCGGAGGCGATGGCTTTCCGGAAGAACCGGGATAGACTCAAGAGCGCCCAAAGAATAGCAGCCATCAGAGTAGCAAGATGCTACCGCACAGTGTCAACGGAAGCAGTCCTCGTACTAGCCGGGACAATCCCATGGACACTGCAGATTCAAGAAAGAGCTGATATGTACCAAGAAAGGGGGAAGCGAGACAGACAACATGGGGAAGAAGGAGACGAAGAGCCGAGTAGGAAAGACGAGGAAATCAAAGAAGAAACACTTCGCCGATGGCAGGCAGAATGGGACAACTCACCTAAAGGCCGATGGACCCATAAATGTATCCCGAACATTGAACCATGGCTCAGCCGGAAGCACGGAGAACTGAGCTACTACACGGCTCAGATGCTCACCGGACATGGGAACTTTCAAACTTTCCTCCACTTCATCCGGAAAGCCCCCTCGCCGTCGTGCATTTTATGCACATCAGGAGAAGATGACAACGTGGAACATACGATTCTATCATGTGCGGCCTTCGAGAGACAACGAGCGTCTTTACCGGACGGAGACATCCCCTCTCTCGTCCGACAGATGCTAGACAACGAGCAAGTATGGGAAAAAATAACAAGAGTTATCTCCTGCATCATGAAGAAGAAAGACGCGCTCCTCAGACAGAGAGACAGACGCTTCCGCAGCCCCGAAGACCAAGCCACACCAGCAAGTCAACCGGGCACGGCGTAGTAAGAAAGATGAAGCAGAATAACAGGAAGACTGGATGGACTACGCCGGCCCATGGGGAGGCGTGGCCCCATGGGCTCCGCCGGGGGAGCTGAGATACCCCCGGCGGATGCACCGGGAGACCTCAGGAGAAGGGCGGGTGAACCGCTGAAGCGAACCCGCCCAGACCAAGTTAAGAACTTGAAAACCGACAGCAGACATGCAGCAAGGAAAGTAAGCATAGCGGCAATCTCCAGAAGCCTCCAGGATTGGTGGAAGTAATAATCCAACGGACGTCAGTCCGAGTTCCCACCCTTTCAGGAAAAAAAAAACAAGAGGACTGCGGTCCGGGCTCAGTCCCGGAGGGTTAGCGGGTATTCTCGGCGCCTCAACCGAGCGAGTCCCGCACTACCTGGGCTTTACCCCAGGCTTGCGTAATTGCATTCCCCGGTCAGAACCAACCGGCCCCGATACCTCTGAAGACAAAAAAAAAAAATCACCGCATCCTGCGCTGCGTAACCCGAAAATTTCGAAGCGAACATTCCACAGACGGATCCGTTTCGTTGCTGCGGCCGGTTAGGCACACCCGCTACGTGCCATTCATCAAGATGGAGGCGCTCGTCCTCTCGTCATCCAGCTCTTCATTGAGGTAATCTCGAACCGTTTCCGAAGTCTTTTCATTCCGACCACCCATCGAATCCATGTGTCTTGTTTCCCGTGATTTCGAATTTAAGATCACGATAGACCAGTGCATGTCTGAGTGCCCTGAGAGAAGGATGTCATGCGAGAAGATGTCACCTAGCCGCGTCCATCGACGAACTGCGGCAAAATCCGTGCCTTTGTGGACCATCAGTGTTCGAGTTTGCACACACAGACAAGACGAGATGGTTTGGCGGATGCCTGTTTGGCGGAGGCCTCTTAGGGCCTCTTGGATCTTAGCTTCAGTCACCATGAAGCTTTCTAACTAAAATATCTCGTGAACACGGCTCAGAGAATAATTCTCAACACACCCCCGTTCGCTGAGCTGTGTCACTTGTGAGTTCATATAGCACATCAGTCATGCGTCCAGCATTGAATTTTGACATTTGCAGATCTGTTCATTTGTATGTCATCTCAAATTTATCAATAAATGTCCAGGTTGTACCTATCCGATCAAAGCATTCATCATTCGTGATTCTAGTCCCGGTGTAGAAGCAACAGAGTTTCTCCAAGCCGTAAACAATGGTTGTTTTACGAAACGGAAAGCGCACAGGCTGCGATGTCATCGAGACGGTTCCCATTTCATCCGATCTCTACGAAGGTTCAACGGAAGAAGAAGAAGACGCGTCAGAAAGGGAAAGCGGCGAAAATTCGGAGAGCACTGAGAGCAGTGATTTCAGCATCACTCCCATTGTGGATCCGGAAGCCTCAAGTCGTCAAGTTGAGTTCGTTGTTCCGGACCTCTCCATGAACCGAGCCGTTGAAGAAACGGAACTTGTGGGGTTAGAAGAAGGTTCACCCAACGAAGAAAAGGTCTTCGCTCAACGTCCTGTGATGCGTAGAAGTTCCTCATGTAATCGTCGCGGTCAGCGCTCAGGCGCTTGTTTGAATTTTCTTACGAGAATTCTGTTGGTTCTGGTCCTTACGCTCATCGCCGGTGGAATAGTGGTGGCCCTTGCGAAGCTGTTTTTGTTGATGGGTATGTTCTTTTTATTGTTGCAATTCTTTTGAATTCAAGTGTCATTCTGGGCTGATTCGTTAGACATGATTGTGAAGAAACAATAAATTCTTTTAGACGAAGTTCGCGTCGTGATTGGGTCTGAGCACATCAGGGAGTCGACCACAGGCAACGCAGGCCATGAATTTGAGGGGTCGTTTGGAGAATTGTCGACTACAGCTCTCCCAACCTCTTCAACGATCAGCTCCACGGATGGTTTTTCGTTCGGCCCACATCAGGCAGTCGACCTCTCAGGCCCGATGTTCCGATTTTCGTTCAGCGACGTCCTCTGTCGCCCATCTGTATCATCCATGATCTGCACCTCATCCATTCTCCGATCCTGCATCGTCCGCAAGTTCGGCCAAGGATCCGTTGACGTCTTGAGCGCTGTCCCTGTGTCCATCGATGTCATCCGGAGGATCATAGAATCCGATAATGAAGCCTTTACAGTTTGCGACGATGCCAACTGGTATATGTCTTTGAATTGATGTGGCGTCAATGCCTTCTATCAGTGAACTCATGTGAGTGCAATCTAATTGATTCGAAATAAACAATTCGGTTTCTTGAACTCTTCATTGTTTCTTAAACTGTATTCCCTCAGCATTCCAATCTACTTATCCTATTTATTGTAGTGGGCTTCTTTGTGGGTTATAGTTGTCGTTGGTGGCCCCCTTTTGGGGGCCCCAAAAAAAAAAATAAACTTATCCATCTACTCTCTTGGTTCAATTTCCTCGACCGTATCCTGGTATGGGTTCGTTTGACTGACGATCGATACGGGAGTTATACGCTCATATCCCTGTTGCCTTCTCATCTGGAGTATCATGCGAGTAAATAATGCAATGATTAGTATTATGTGAGCCACAGCCAGGAAACCCGTAAATATTTTCCAGGTTTGGCATTTTTCTATGATCAATGGGGCCGGTGGCTTCTTTTGTTTCTTGAAATCTGACCAAGCCTGCGTTCCACCCAGAGTCGGGCCGTTCTCTCTGGCACATGGTGTCGAATCACTGGCATGCGATTCACATTCGTCTTCGCTGTCTTGGCAGTGAATCGAGAAGTAATCCTCGGATATCTCAAAAATGTTACATGGCTTGTTTTCGAGCCGACATTCATCACCACAGTCCTCGTAAGAAAAGAACGCCACTGTCCACCCAATTGTTAGCGTAAGGATGATGTATGTTACTGTTCCTGCCATTCTCATGCCCTTAGTGCTTTTAAACCAATGAAATCCCTGAGATGAAGGTAAACTGACCTGTTCGCGGCTTTCGTTAAAATATCGCTTTTCCGATCGGCGGAGGCGACGTACTCGACGAGTATGTTCCCGTTCTCGTAGTGGTCTCTAAGGAATAATAGCCGGATCTCTAGATGTTTTGTTCTGCGATACAGAATTGGGTTTTTGATTAATTTGATGGCCGAGGTGTTACCAATTTTGATCGGAATGCGCTCCTGGATGTCGATTTCGGACAGCAGTTTCTTCACCCAGAGCAGGCTTTTGAGGGCCTCAGCTGCGCTACAGAATTCTGCCTCCGTCGACGACTGAGCGACGCTGCCTTGCTTTGTCGACGACCAAATTACGGCGCCTCCCTGCCGCTCAACGAAAACTCCCGAGACCGATTTTCTGGTCTCAACATCGTTCGCGAAATCTGAGTCGGAGTAGACAACACGGAGTATCTGAGAACACGGAGAGCCGCCTTCCAGTGCTGTTGTGTGCATCGATCGAAATACCGTGCCAGATAGGACACGACAAAGGCCAAATCTACCCTTGTTCCAGTACACAAATACAGCAAACTTCCGATTAACTGCTTGTATTCTGTAACATTGCTAATTTCATCATCTGGTATCGAATAGATTGACGGGTCACATGGAGTTGATACTGGTTTCGCATCTTCCATCCCAAAACGCTTTACTATTTCTTTAGCATAGCGAGTTTGGTGTAGATGGATAGAATGATCCCTTCCGACTTCGATTTCTACACCTAGGAAGTATGACAGCGGTTTGTAGGTGATTTTGAGTTCTGACTCCAGTGATTTGAAAAATTCTTCTACAAATTCGATCGATTTGCATGCTAGTATACCGTCATCGACATAGACAACTATAATTGCTCGGCATTCTCCGTTTCTGTAGTAAATGCAAGAATCAGTCTTTGACTGACAAGGGAGGTCCGCGAATTGTACGACGCCGATTTGAACCAGATAGGGCGCGATTGGTAGACCTACTAGAGACATGAAAAACGGCTGATGAAACTTTTCCCCATAGGCCGTCTTTTGCGAACTACAGCGCTTTCAAAACCCGAAATTTAACATGGGCTTCTATGGAAGCCTATAGGAATCAGTGGAAGCCAAGGCAGCAGCTCTAGAAATCGTTGTGGAGGGCGTCTGGTACCAAGCTCAGATTTGGAAATCGCGACGGTGGTGTCTCCGAAGCTCTGATTCCATTTTTCCATAAACAGGTTGTCCGCTCTCTGCGCGCGGTCTGTTCTTTTCCTCCGAAATCAGCCCAAGATCCGGCGATCCTTGTTCGAAACTAAAAAGTCGTCGAAGCAGGCACAGTGATGTCGATCAGAATCAATGCAGTTGTGTCGTTGATCCAGCAACAGCTGGAATCCTTGAACATCGCTCCAAGTGCTCGAGAAGACGCCCGGGAGATCGAGAGGAAACTAGCGAGGGATATCTTGTCAACCGTGAAGAAGTTCGCGAACAACGATTCCGTGGACGTTGAGGACCTTAATTGTTTCCGACTGTGGAAGGAATTTGCCAAGAGACTCACTGAACATTGTTTTTTGTACAACTTCCGCGTCGACTAAAGGAATGACATCCTACGGATGCATTCGTTGATACACAATCAATTTCAGAGTCCGCTGTTCCGTCCTTATTGGCTTTCCGCCTGGCGTTTAGGCGGTTTCGGAATGCCCGCCGTGCCATTTCCGGCCATGACCGAGCTTCTTTTTGAGTTTGACGGTGACTGCGTGATGGCGAACTGCATACTTGTCGCGTTTATTCGATGCGTACATTGTCAGAATATTCTGTGCTGCGAGTGCTTCTACATAAATTATCATTTCCATTGATTCGAAACCTGACAGTTTGTTCTCCTTTTTGTCCGTCTTTGGTTGCACCACTGTCGCGTGGCGCAATTTTCAAGACTAGGCTCCGTACTAGAAGCCCTCCGCAACGATTTCTAGAGCTTGTTTTGCCTTGGCTTCCACTGATTCCTATAGGCTTCCATCGGAGCCCATGTTAAATTTCGGGTTTTGAAAGCGCTGTAGTTCGCAAAAGACGGCCTATGGGGAAAAGTTTCATCAGCCGTTTTTCATGTCTCTAGTAGGTCTACCAATCGCGCCCTATCTCGTTCAAATCGGCGTCGTACAATTCGCGGACCTCCCTTGTGAGTGAAGTCCCGAGCCAGGAGGATTGATCTCATCTTCTGATTAAATGCGTGGCTTGACTGTTTCAGGCCGTAAATTGCCCTGCTTAACTTCAGCACCTTGTTGGTCTTGTCTGAGTATCCTTTCGGCGGCTTGAGATAAACCTCATCGTCCAGCGGCGCAGTCAGGAAAGCCTTCGCTACGTCAAATTGGTAGAGAATTAATTTTTCGGCTGCTGCCACACTGAGAATACATCTGATGGCCTCATGACGCGCCACGGGGCTGAATAACTGGTCAGCCGAGTAGTTTTCTCCGCAGACTTGATGAAAACCACGCGCAACTAATCTGGCTCGAAACGTTGCTTTACCAGATTTGGGACAAATCTTCTTCTTGAATACCCATTTGGTATCCACCGTCCGCATGCCTGATGGCAATTCAACCTCTGACCAAACATTCATTTTGGTCATGGCGTCAAGCTCTTCCTTGATAGCAGCTATCCAGAATTCCTTTTCATTTCCCGCGATAGCCTCTTCGTAACTACTTGGCTCTCTCTCTCTATCATTATTCTGCGAGCCCGCCTCTGTTTTGTTTTTTGAACGATGTGGAGAGGGCGAGAATCTCAGCTGGCTCAACATCGCTCATCAACACATTTGCTTCTGCATCGATCCATTCATGTTCAAGTATCGAAAAACTTTTGCATTCCAATTGGGCAATTGCAGCTTGAGCTGACTCCTCTTGATCATCATCTTCGGGACCATTTGCCCTTGCCCGATTCATTCGTTCATTGTTTTCGTTTTCTGTTTCAGACTCGTTTTGATTTGGTTCGGCAGGCTGAGTTGGATTGTCAGGTGTTTTCAGTTCCAATAGAGGTTTTTCTTTGAAGGTTATATCTTTTGTGACGAAAATTTTCTGCACCCCCGGCACCCATGCACGATAGCCTAGGCCAAGTCCAGAGTATCCCATTAACTTTGCAGGTACTCGCTTCCTATCGAATTTCTTTTGTTTTGGATCGTGGATATCTATCCAGCAGTCTGCTCCAAATGGTCTCATTTGTCCGAGGTATGGCTTAGACTTGTACATGATTTCATATGCCGAAATGTTGAGTGCGTCATGGATGCTGGTAATATTCAGAACATCCGAACAGAAATGAATGGCTTCTGGCCATAGGAATTTCTTGTCAATCAAGCCTGCCGCAATCATAACGGTTCTTGCGAGGTTTACAATCGTTCGATTGCCTCGTTCCGAAATGCCATTTTGCATCGGAGTATATGGGCTACTGAAAGTCTGGTCCGCGCCAATTTTCTTGAAAATCTCTCTTACTCCTGCGCTGATGAACTCACCCCCGCCATCCGAGTGGAATCTCCTGACGTTCTTGCCAGTTAAATTGTAGAACCATGCTACGTAATGCTCAATTGACTCCAAGGTTTGATCTTTTGTCTTCAAGAAGTAAACCTTTCGGAATTTTGAGAATTCATCAGTTATCATCAAGAACAATCATCGAACAAATGTCAGGAGTTTCCAATGGAGGGAATGTTTGGTGAGCACAAATCTGCATGAACGGTTCCTACTTCCTTTGCTTTGCCTTCAAAGGGTCTGCTATGATAAGTAGCTCTAGTTTGTTTGCCCTCAATGCAATTTTCACATTGATTCAGATCATCGGTGAATTCTATTTTCTTGAGTGACAACATCTTCTTCAGTTGATTTTTGTTCACGTGTGCGAACAAGTTATGGGCCTCTCGTAGGCTCACCGGCTCACTCTGACTGAAGAAATCTTCCTCCTCGTTCTCATCAGAATGAGGCTCAGCTTGAAAAACCTGACCATGGTCGTTTGCTTTGAGCTGGTATAGTCCACCGCTCAGGGTTACCCTCACACTAGCATCATTTTTCTTGATCTGCAGATCCTGCTTGTTGATTCTTACTTCGTATCCATCTTTCGCGATGCAGGCAATGGACAAGAGATTGAGTCGCATCTTAGGTACATAGAGTACATTCTTCAGTTCGATCTTCATTCTTTTCTTTTCATCTCCAACGTGCAAGATGATCGTGCCCTGCCCGAAAACCCGCAGGCGGTGAGCACTTCCAACCTTGACTTCCGGAATGTTGGAGTGATTGGAGAAGGACGTGAACCATTTCTTCGAATTTGTCACTGAATGGGTGGCACCACTGTCGAGAACAAAAACGTTTGTTTCACGTTTGGATTCCGCCACATTAACTATGAATGCGTCAGCATACGATGCTGCTTTCACCACATGAGCTCTCGATTGATTTTGAGGACGTCTTGGTTTTCGACATTGGTTCTTCATGTGACCTTTCTGGCCACAATTATAGCATTTGATTTCGGATCTGCTTTCATTCTTCTGTACAAAAGAATGACGAGAATAGTTTCTGTTCTCTTGCATTTGATGTCTTCGCGCATGATATCCTTGATTCCTTCTATAGCCTCCGCTTTGGGGCCTACGCTGGCCACTGACATTCATTTGTGCAAAGAGAGCATTTACATCATTGCTTTCCTTATCCTTGCGATATGCCTCTGCTTGTATCAACTCCAAGAGATTAGTGATCAGCTTTTCGGTTTCAGGCTTGGTTGACCAAGCGATGCGCATGGGTTCCCATTCTTTGGGAAGCGCAGCCAGCAGTCTTGAACACTTGATTTCATTGCTCACTGTGACATCAATTTCCGATAGGTTGTCCATTAATTTTCGATAGGCTTCAACATTTTCTATCACGGAGCGGGAATTTGAGAAGCGGAATGACATGAATTCGGCCAAAGCTGATTCCTTCAAGGCTCCCGCTTTCTTTATGAAGTGATCACTGACTTTACTCCATATTTCAGCGGCTGTAGCCTTATCAGCCTGACCATAGAAAAGATATGAAAAGAGACCGGAATCGATTGCCCGAAGAAGGGCCATTTTAGCCTTGGGATCTGCCTTATTGAATCTGTCAATGATTAGCTGCTGTTCAGTCGTTGGAGTTGTATTCTTGGGTATCTCTGGGAGTTTCAATTCTCCCTTGGTCACAAGCCAAAGATCCTTGTCTTGTTGTAAATAGATAGGCATTAGGGTCTTGAAAGAAATGATATTGTGGCCATCACGTGCCAGGGCGACTGGGCAAGCACCCAGCTTAACGTCGTTGTTAGTGGCCATCGTCCCTGGCGCGAGTTACTCTTGTCACAGAAGGGAATCACTCACTGATGCTAGGTTTCTAGTATTCAAAACTTGATTTCACTGAGTTGACTTACTCGAGGTTCTTCGTGCTGATAACGTGTTCGAGTTTGCACACACAGACAAGACGAGATGGTTTGGCGGATGCCTGCACAGTACTTTATTCAGCCGAATCAGTCCTTTAAGTATGAAACCATCACCGTACGTAGGGGAGGGTCGAAATGACCCGTAGTTACCTCAGAGGCCTCTTAGGGCCTCTTGGATCTTAGCTTCAGTCACCATGAAGCTTTCTAACTAAAATATCTCGTGAACACGGCTCAGAGAATAATTCTCAACAATCAGAAGGTGTTGAAAGCGTGGACTTTTGGCAAAGATTGGTTCTTTTTGCTCTGGTCGAGTATCAGACCCATATACGCGTCGATGATGACATCGTTCAGCCAATTAAGCCCGACGAGGGATTCTAGATCTTCACGAGTGACGTCTTGCTTCGTAATGTTCACGAGGACCGTATGCGGCGATTCTCAAAGCGACGCTAGCATGGTCCTTCTCATCTCTTCGGAAAGGGGCGGGGTGCGTGGATTTATTTCCATTGGGGCGCCGGAGTCATCGTGAAGCTAGAACTGCTCCAGGAGACTCCAGCACGCTCTGTGGAATCTTCCCGTAGGTTAGTCCCTTGAGTGCGTAGCGCTCACTTTCGTTGCCGTCTTGCTGAGCTTCGATGTGAAATTCAAGCCACCGGTTCACTTGATTCGCGGTCTGTGTCTGCTCGTGTTTACTAGTGACAAGACCTCGCCGAACAAGCGCTGTAAGAGCCCAGAAAACGATTAAGGAGATAGAAACGATACAAATATCACAAAAGACAAATGCGATAGGTACATAAGAGATTTCTTGAAGGCTCAGCCAGCAAGCTCACAGCCTCCGATTCGGTGGTTTGCTTCATCGATGACTCTTTTCGGCCTAATCAGGCCGGCTTCTGAAACGCACCAGAGCTTGTTGGTCGTAGATTCATTGCGCTTCGTAGCAGTACTCTGCCGGGAGTAGTTGGATTCAGCGCCTGTTTCGCACGTTCTCACGCTCACAACCACGTTTTGAGCGACTTGTAGCGGTTTTAACGGAGGATTCCGTTTATGGGCGAGCCCTGTGTCACGGAAACGCGCGCGGAAGTGCGTCATTCGCAGCTTTGTTTACGACGCCATCTTGGCGCTACTGTGCTGCTGCCGCGCTTGCGAACGCTGCCACCGCACCGTTCACCTGCGCCGCGCCGTGCATGCCAGCAGTGCCCTCTATGAACGAGTGAGTTAAGCTCCGTGGCGCGCGAAGCCATGTTTCCGCGCGCTCTTGAAGACATGGTGCTCTTCATGAGAAATAAGTGACGGCTCTTGAGGACTTGGTGCTCTTGACGAGAGAAATACCGTATTTTCTCTAATAGGCGGGCCGCCCGCCTATTTTTTCAAGCGTCTCCGACCCGCCTGCTTATTAGAGACTGCCCGCTTGTTGGAGGCTGCCCGCTTATTTTTTCAAACGTCTCCGACCCGCCTGCTTATTGGAGACTGCCCGCTTGTTGGAGAGTGCCCGATTATTCTTTCGGCGTTCGAAAGTCATATCAAAACTCGGCCGAAAAGAGAGGCCATGAGCCGGGTGAAACTTTGAAGGAACTCAATACAGTAGAAGCTCGTGAACTGAAAACGGTGCCGGTGATGGCTAAAAGTTCGTTGCAACGGATGCTTCAGAGCTTCGCACTCGGAATGTCGGATCAGAGCACGTTCTCGGTTGACTGCGATGTCAAACTTGCACTCCGGCCGGCCAGCGCTGACGTTCGAAATCGTTCCAACTCGTGGAGGACGTCAGTTTTTCGTGCGAATAACCGTCCTCTAAGCTTCACTATGCGGCCAAGGTGAAAAGCAAACAGTTTTCTCTGAAAGAAGGGTCCATCATGATATAAGAAGATCTCTGAATGAGGCTATCAACGCTCTCGGTACGATAAGGATATCTACAGAAGCTCGTGATGACGTTGCGGAGGTTGTTCCACGTTAGATTGCAGAGCTTGAAGCGTACTTCATGAAACCTCAAATAGATAGACTGGTGCAGACTGACTTATTTCTGGTCGAATTAGTCGTAACCAGTGCTCGTATATCGTTCGTAAATCATAGTAATCTTGATGAAGATAATCAGTCGTGGGTTGTGGCTGATATTGCCGTTTTCCGGTACATTTCGTTTCAGCGAACATTCATTATAACGAACTGATTTTGGTGGCACCAACGTGTTCGTTGTAACGAGCTTCTACTGTATGACGCATTTTGAAAGTTTCACACCTCTATTTCATTTTTAAGATGTTATCATGTTACACCGTGTTAGAGCCAAAGCTTTCTACCCCATTACATCAGCGGGAACGCACATACGTTTGTCGGAACAGCTGCTATCAGAACTGAATGGCTTCATCACAAATCTTAAGGAATCGAAATGGTCAAATCGAACGATCGAGCGTGAGGAATGGTCATGCTCATATTTGCGACAGTAATTTCACTGCCGCTTATTAGAGACTGCCCGCTAGTTGGAGACTGCGCGCTTATTTTTCAAACGTCTCAGACCCGCCTGCTTATAGGAGAATGCCCGCTTGTAGGAGACTGCCCGCTTATTTTTTCAAACGTCTCCGACCCGCCTGCTTATTGGAGAATGCCCGCTTATTGGAGACCGCCCGTTTATTAGAGAAAATACGGTAATTGACGAAACGAGCTCGGTGAGTTGGAAAGTAGTTATCTTCACTCGGGATTTGGTTCGCGGCAAGACAGAACATCAGTAGAAGTAGGCATTAGTCTGACTCCGAGGTTCCCCCATCGACGATGCTAAACATTGGCTTGTGGTAGCTGAAGTAGCTCACGTGAGTGAAACACTCGGTTAAATTCACGTTGCGGGTGAACACGAGGTCAATGCAGGTATTCTGGTTTGTTGTACACTCCTCGGGGTCATTTGCAAGCGTCAGACCGAAGTTACTCATCATGTCATCCACCAATTTGGATCGCTGACTCTCAAGTCGGATATTGTAATTAAAATCTCCACATACAATAACCGAGCCCGTGACATCATGTTCATCGACGGCGAAGATCTCACGATACTTATCAAAAAAGTTTGCCATATTCGGAAACGACGTGTTCGGACTAATATACACGGTGATAATCTTCAATCGTTGCCCATTGATTGGCAGGGACGCGGCGCAGAGATCGCCTGCATCGCTGTCAGATAAGAGAGGCTGCTCGACCTCATCACTACTCCAAAGTGCGCGCGGAGTCGCGAGGATCAATACGCCACCCGTTTGATGCGCTCGCTTGTTATGCGCAACGGCATGCAAGCCATCAACGGCGACCGGAGTGCCCTCATCGAGCCAAGTTTCTGTTAGGCAGAACACAGAAGACTTCCTCAGAACTTTGTCCGTTAAGAGATCTTGCACGTGAGCCGCAGGTCGTCATGGCGCATGCGAGAATCAAAGGCCTGCATTCAGCCCTCGTCAGTCGTCCAGTCGACGGGTTCTCCTCGAACTCCAGCCATAAGCATCGAATTTCGGTATAATTCGTTGCACTCGAGGTGGAAGGTTCTTCTGGAGCTCCCCGTTCCACATACCTCAGGACGCACCAATCGAGTCTATTACATATGGGCTGAAACGGCAGAATAGGTGGAAAAAAGTCATGTCGGGATTTCGAATACCCTATTCTCGCGCGAATAACGAACCCTCTTTCAGACCATAAAAAAAGTCCAGAACTCTGCCTGACAGCTGGGAAATGTGTGTTCTGAAAATTTTACATGGTGTATCCGATGGGCCTCTATCCTGACAAAGCCCCAGAACGAACATTTAATCAGTCGGGCAGAGTTCTGAACTTTTTTTATGGTCTGAAAGAGGGTTTGTTATACGCGCGAGAGTAGGGTATTCGAAATCCCGACATGACTTTTTTCCACCTATTCTGCCGTTTCAGCCCATATGTAATAGACTCGATTGGTGCGTCCCTAATCGTCCGATGCAGCTTTTCTAGAATAACCACTCAGTTTCCAGAGCTCACGTACGTCACACACGGTTTATTCTCGGAACCACACACACTCTTGTTCTCTCAGCCTCTCTCCTCTTTTTAGCGGCTTTCTCTCTTTCACACTCGCATGCATCCAAGTTGTCACCACTGATACTGCTCAGCCTCTTACACATAGGGCGTTCGCCGGCGTGGTAGAAGACTCGGTAACGTTCTCCGCTTGCAGAGCATGACCGGGTGCCGCGGTCGTCGAATCGGCTGATCTTCGATCCTCATATTTGTCTTGCTCGGCCAGCAGATAGGTCTTCAAGATGAAATCCGCATCGTCGTAAGGCAACTCGTCTTTCTGTGGGGATGATCTCTCCCAGACTCGGGAGGTCGGAGCACGTTTGATGTCTCCCGCTACTTGTTTCTGTAACACTGGATGCTGGACACGCAACTAAGCAATTGCATCGTGCTTCGGGGACATCGAGCTCTGCAAGACTGGCAAAACGGAGGGACATCAGACGAGATTCATCTGGGCAACACTGAGGTGGCACACATAATAGCGGAGCAGAAATGGAGCATACCATTCGTCGAAGTGGATCCGATCAACGACAAAACCGTGAGCAAACAGCCGGTTGTCATGGCGATCTTCGTCTTTTTGTCAATGCGCACCTTCACAATCCCAGGTTGCACACTGGAAGTCGAGAGCCTCCTTCTCCTGGGAGCGGATCCACGGACTGGTAACTCACGCGCTGATTCGAAATTCGAAACCGAACCACCATCTTTTCGAGAGAGTCGCGAGATACGTTGGCCTTGCTCCAACAGCGGATCGTCAGCAGAATACGCAGTGGAAGAGGAGCTTGTAGGGATCTTCACGTGGCGATGGTCCATGACAAAATGCCTTTGAGACTGACTAACCGAAAGAAGCGCTGACACGAACACCCTGCAGGCTGGCCGGGTAGACGAAATGAGCATTTCTCAGCGCCCCTTCTACAGAGAAAATGTCGCGACTTGGACGTTGCGCATAACAACACACACACACAAGGTGCGGTCATGGCACATACCAATCATCTTGTCGAAAGCAGATCACTTGACGCGCTTCTTCAAGTTACTGAAAGTTGCTTCTTCGAAACACTGCAAGGCCAACCAAGCAACACTTTCTTCCAGTGGCTTGAGTCATCTAATAACTATAAAAGCACAGTGTGTGCATCGAATAAACACTCTGGTAGTCTGCGTTCACGACAGTCGTCTCTTTATTGAGTTTCATCGATTCCATCAGTAGTGGCTGCCTCCTCGTTACTTCTCCGAGTGCAGAAATCGAACGATTTGTAGCCCGAGCTAGTGTGATTTGCCAACAGACTTCTCGTATCCGGAGCGATCCCGGTATTCTTCTATTCCTGAACCTAGTTCTTCATGAACGCACGGTCTTCGGGTGCAAGGCGGTACGGCTTGGCTCGCCTTAGCAACTGGTCAGGTTCCAATTGAATCTCCGCCTCGACGAGATCGGTACAGCCCCACTCAGCCTCGCTAAATTAATCTTCCGGAAGCACCTTACAATGACTTAGAAACTCTCCGGCACGAATGATCATATTTTCGACGCCATGGTTTCCGATCGGTAGCTGTACCAATCCGGCTGCATCGCTGTGATACACGAAATCACGATCCGGGGTGCGAACGACGATTGCCGACACCGGTTCGCTTCTGGCCTCAACCATTGGGGCCATTCCCGGCCGAATCTCGACCTCGCCTGTCGCCCGCGGGCGGATGGTACTCGCGCGTCGGATCCTCTCCAACGTAGACTTCGGCGGTCCTACGAAAAACTACTCGTCCACCCGCAATAACGTTAGTTGGGGCAGGTCCAAGAACGTGCGTCCCACACACAGATCCTTTGGGATCGCGTGGTCTGGCACAACCAAGGCCTCAACCCCGGACGCCGGCGCCGTTCCCTCGTCCACCTGTAACGATTCGAATACGACTCTCCCAATGGTATGAGTCGCAGGCGTAGATACATCCCCAGTGCCGTATATCGGAGTTGATTCCAAAATGATGCGAACGTTCATCTCGTTCACCTTGCTAGCTCTCACGAGAACTGCCGAGCAGCCAGTGTCCATAAGTCCCTGGATTCTGAACTTACCGTTGACGACGCATTCCTTCAGATATTTGTCAACTGAGAGTGCTCCGTTCGCACTTGTCGTGTAGTTTTCGCGTCTGCGAGCTCTTGATGCGTTCTCCTGCGGACAATCGCGACGATAGTGCCCGGCCACGCCGCACCCGCAACAAACGGGCTGCGCGACCGTCGGCCTCTCGAACCGAGGCAGGCGGTCCCTGAACGCCATCGCCGGCGCCTGCCGGTCCATCCTCGGAGGCAAGACGCCATGTGGGGTCCTTTTCCGCCCTGATCTGCGGCAATGCAGGGATATGACGATTCTCCCTCTCCAAGGGCCGTGATCCCGGGGCTCTAACAGCCAAAAGCGGTCTTGGACCGTAGGCCGGTCTACGCGGGAATCCTCCCATAGGACTCTGAAACGTAGGAAACTGTTCGCGGCTTCGGCCAATTCCGGAGGGCTCACCTGGCCGGGAGGCATCCCACAGCTCTCTCGGCTTCCTCTCCGGATCCAAGCCGAGCATCCGCGCGGCGCGGCCAATATCCACAACAAGGACTACCGCCGTCGCAGACGGACAGTGTGAGATCGCCAGTTTTACCGGCGTGAAGACTTCGTGCAATCCCTGCACGATATGATCAAAGGCTTCTTCAAATGCGATTCCGGCGGCCTGTGCCATGCTAGCCTTTTTAAAGACGTCCGAATCGTTAGCCTTTTCGGAGACGACCGGCGAATCCGCCGACTGCTTAAAGCTGAAAAATCCCGACGTCGGACAACCGGGACGTACGAACGCGGCCGTGAATCGTTCGGCGAACGAATCCTTGTCACCACAGTCGGGGTTATCCTCAAAGCACGAGAACGGGCGCTCCGCGTCCTCTAGATGAAACCATGTAGCGGCTCGACCCTCGAGCTGCGCGCTCGCCAAGGTTAGGGCTCCCTCAACGCTAAGCTTGGCGCTGGAAACCTCGCCTCTGATTTGTAGTAGCCACTTTCTTGCGGTCACTCCTTTAGCCACTCCATTGTAGACGCTCAGCCTGGGCCCCATGGGTCGACAAACTGATGAAATCCGTCAACTGAGCGGTCAACTCGACCAGACCTTGCTGCGTCATCCTGAAGCGGTGCGGAAATTGTACGTCAAAACTTCGAAAAATTCAGACTCACCCTGCGCGTATGCGGTCAATCCCACTTCTGGCCTGTTGTAATCGGCCTTTTGCCTATCTTCGACACGATGAACACCGTGATTCGCAGTTACTTCCCTTTATTCAGCTTGATTCGTCAGCACACTCGAGACGCGCGCGCCTCCGCGCCGGCTCTCTACACACTGTGTCTCTCGTTACGCTTCCTCTCTCTACTTCAAACGTAAACACTTGGCAGTACTCTGCGACGAATTCTATGGCGGGTTACCTATATTCCCTACACTCCTCCCCGGCTCCCCTGCTTCTGGCGGACCGTTTCCTCGGTGGCATTCTCTCCTTTGCTCGTGTCAAAAGTCCGCAGTGTGGAATTGAAAGCACTCCTCACACAGTTCCTGTCAGTGCGCCTCCTCGGGCCCACAACCTGTTCAGTTTGGACATCATACAAAGAAAACTTCACTCGGCGGTGGCTGATTAGATTCTATTCGCCATGCGACGACTCATATACATGGACTTATAACGGAGATATGCTCATGCTCATGCGCATCCCAACACTAATAATAATATGGCAACTGGCTAGGTAGCCAATACTTCTTTCTTTTTTCCCGACTTCACCCGACCCTCAGGGTAGGGTGCCTTTTAGCAACGTTCACGGGGACGCAACGTCGAGGGGGTTTGAGGGTCCTTGAGTTTGCCACGATATTCGCTCATCATGACATAGGAAGCTGCCTCATTCACGAGTTCTTCATCGGGGGCTGATGTCTCTACTTCACCGATCAGGGTAGTGCAAAGTTCTCGGAGCGCATCTCGGATGGCTTTCCTTTTTTTTCTCGGCACCCCTGGTCGGCATAATGTCGTGGTCCCGGTGGCGAATTGAACACAATTCTGGGACTTTCGTTGTTGCCGGCTGCGCCAGTGACGAGCTGGGCTCAGATGGAGGAATACTAACTTCTTTATTACGAAGACATTGTTATACAGTACAACCTCGATTATATCAACCAATTCGTGCAGAAAAAGGTTGATATAATCGAGGGTCAAAATCCAAAAAGTTAATAGGTATAATCGAGGGTTGCTCGCCAACGGATTCCAAGGAGTATCTTCATTGCTAAAGCGGGATCCCTCTGCTTTTACGGAAGCGAAATCGAATTCAGCTGGGGCAAAGTTCGTAGGCTTCAATCAGAGCTCTTGCTAACAGACAGTCCGATGAAAATATTCGAATACCGATCAATCACGAATCTAGATTGGAGTCGGAAGAAACATCTCGGAAATTCCGACCTTATCATCAAACGCGTGCAAAAGAATGCGAATCGTGTATGCGAGCAGCAAATTTAATCTTTATTGCACATAGGTGGCTTGGGATAGAGTTTTCTGCACAAGATCAAAATCGTAGCTGGATCCATGATCAGACACATCCCAGGATAATACTACACTCGCGTCTGCGCTGCAATGGCGGATAAAAACTGTAGTGGCTCGCATCGGTCGAAACTCTAGACGACGTCGCGAACGATCTCCTGCCGCTCCGAGCGAGAGTTTTTCCTCGCTCCCAGATTCGCGCTCACTAGTTGGCTATAGTTATGGAGATTATTCAAGGCATTGTTTGCCCGAAAAGCCCCGAATAATTTCCAGAATGCTGGATTCCTCGCTTGGAGAAGGGAGGTTGTGTTTCCATACATAAACCCCAGCAGTTGCTCTTCGCAATGAATTTGAACGATGCCTCTGGTAATGTAGTCATTTTTTGTAACCAATCAAAGTTGCCAAGTGACTTATTAAAGACCATATAGTTCCGCGCGGTTTCCGTCGGGGCGATTCTAGACGAGCGCGGTTTTCGTCGGCGCGATCATCTTCGCGCGCGGTTCTCGTCGGCCGCGGTTTTCGTCGGCGCGGTTATTGTCGTGCGCGTTCTGTGTCGCGCGCGGGATTCGTCGGCGCGGTTTTCGTCGGCGCGGTTATTGTCTTGCGCGTTTCCTGTTGCGCGCGGGGCTCGCTGGCGCGGTTTCGGTCGCGCGCGATTCCGATTTGGCGCGATCGGCACCTGGAGCCCAGGAATCTTCTCATTCTTGAAACATCGTGGATTTTTGGCGGGAAACCGCCTCTAACATAAGTTCGGCGGGGGTACACGCGGATCGTAGATTGGTTTTGCGATAATTTCGGAGACGGTGAAGTCGATAAAAGTCTGGTCAGGAGGGTAAAACGAGAACGTGGTGGGAAATCTACAGACGTAAGAAGGAAAAAGGGATTGGTACTTGTGTCGTAATGTCAAGTTTCCGGGAAATTACACCGATCAGCGTAGAACTTCATTGTTCGGAGAAGGATCCAGGACGGTTAGGAGACTGAAGAGTTCGACTTCAACAACGAAGTCCAAGTCAGGGGGGTTTTGTCACGGTCGGTTGAAGCGGGCGGGACACGGAATTTAGAACTTGGTCTCACAAGTAAACCTTACGATATCGGTATGTCGCGAAGCCGGTCCGGACCGATTCTATCCGGTTTGTAAAAAAGAAAAAACATGAAAAAAAAGTTACAGTTCCGGCTGACGTTGAAATTTGGAGTTTTAAGAGCGATATCCGAGAAAGCTCTAATTCGATCGGAGTCATGTTGCGTTGATTTCAAAACGCCATAACTCGGCACCCTCCTGAGCGATTTTGGAAAACTTTTTTTTGCATGAAAGCTGAAGGAAATACGCATCGTTTTCGACCTTTCTCGCTTGAATCGGGCGTTTCCCCCGACGTTCAAGAAGAGGACAAAATTCCATCCATTCCCGAGACGACTATGCGGGAAAGTAAGGAGTAATTCGTCGATTCGGATCCCTTTATTGACGTCTCACGTCCATTCATCTAGCATTCACATAAATGGGCAAATTTGATCACTCACTACAAACAATCTATGTGAAGCTCGTTACAGAACGCATGCGCGAGGCAGACGCTATTTTCGCAATGCGCGCATCTGACAAAGGCTACGTCGTCGCACCGGAAGCACTTATCCTCCACGATCTGATCGAAGCAGAATTCTCGAGGAGAGACCCATGGGCCGGGCTCCTCATTCGTAAATCCTGATTTGAAGAAAGCGTATTTATTCATATTTCTGAAACGTTCCGCGCTGAATTGATACAGAACGAATGACTGTAAGGCCAATATCTTGTCCCGATGCCATATGTTGAACAGGGTCTCGTCGATCACAGTGTCCGTTATGAAACGAACGAAGGACTTATAGGGTCGGAAGAAGAAAACGTCCAGAGGCTGAATCATGCTCGTGCATCCTCCCGGAATGAGTCCTTTCATTCCCTGTTAGCCGCCCACGAATCTACCAGGAGAAGTACTTTTTTCCGATCCCCGGGTATGCTCGGCGACATCACTTCGGCGTAGAACCGTCGCAAATCGTCCTTGTTCATATTTGCTGTTCTACCATCATATGATCTGATATTCGCAGGATCAGCGGGTTTGGAGGCAGGAAATTTCGCGGTTGGTTCGGAGATCAGAACGTACATCGGGCGCAAGATTTCTCCGTCCATGGACACAACAGGCATGATCATGTAGGAATGTGAGGTCGCACTGATTGAGCCCACACCTTGAACGTCGGGGAAACGCCCGATTCAAGCGGGAGCGAATCGTTCAAGCGGTCGAAAACGATGCGTATTTCCTACAGCTTTCAGGCAAAAAAAAGTTTTCCAAAATCGCTCAGGAGGGTGCCGAGTTATGGCGTTTTGAAACAACGCAACATGACTCCGATCGAATTAGAGCTTTCTCGGATATCGCTCTTAAAACTCCAAATTTCAACGTCAGCTGGAACTGTAACTTTTTTTCATGTTTTTTCTTTTTTTACAAACCGGATAGAATCGGTCCGGACCGGCTCCGCGACATACCGATATCGTAAGGTTTACTTGTCAGAAGGATGAAGTCTCAGGTGTGAAGAGGGGCATAAGTATGGATCGTAAGCGAAGAGATATTGGGCCGCTGACAAGGAGCACAAAACGTATGACAAGAGTGACAGAAACCAACGAAGAGCGTGAGGAACGATTAAAAATGCGTCGTGAGGCATATAAGAGGCGGCGCGGCGTGAGGCAGTGGGGTCAACGGTTGGATCAACAGACGGAAGAGGCAACGAACGACGAGGATCGATGCGTAAGGTAGAAACTGAATTTTTTGTATCTAATCCGGTACGACGCTCGGATCCCAGTCAGGTATGGGATCGAGCGGAAAAGTATTTCAGGAAACGATTGAGGAGCTCATTTTCAAACCGCGTCAAGTCCATTCTTTCGATTTCGAGTAGATCGCCTTTCTACTGCCGCTGATCCATTGAGCGCACACAGAAGTTGAATTTTTCCCAGTAATTTCAAAGTGGAACGCATGCGAGTTCCCATGAACTGATATTCTTCCATGAGGCCCAATGCAACGGAGACTACATTCCCGTTGAAAACTGGAAATCGGCGAGAATGGACTTAACGCGGTTCGAAAATGAGCTCCTCAATTTGTGACGAATGATTTTGGCTACACGTGCAACGTGTGTGATCGGTTATGGTTTCGGCGTGATTTAAAATGTGTCACAGCACAGATAGCGATTTTTTTAAGCACCGTTTTTCCGAACGAGAACACAACCAAGTTTAGATTATGTGGAAATTGTTACAGAGTGCGTGTGCATGTCCGTCGTTCACCATTGTCCGTCAAACTGTTTGTCCCCACTTCGTTCCTAGTGTTCGTCTCGTTCGTGTCGCAACCGCTTCTCCCGATCGGGGTTTCCCGTCACCCCCAACGGTAGTGTCGGAGACACGTTTCGCTTGAAAAACGGATCGAGTCGCGTATACGGATCTTGTTCCCAGTCGGCAGAAGCGGAGCGCCATTTCTCGAGCTGGAAATCGCGCGTAGAGTGAACTCCACTGCCCGTTCAACACTCATCTTTCCAATATCATCGAAGCCCGAATGGAATGCAGCTCCATAAATAATCATGAATTTCTGACTTTTTTCTTCGAGGAAAGGTCGCTTGAAATTGTCTTCCGACTTTAGGCGCATCTTCATTTCGAAGCGGCCCGACGTGGCCCATCTTTCAGCGCTAACAGAACCTTGACATCAAAGTCTGAGATTTTGCGAGCTTTTTTACAACAAGAGAATTTTCCTGCTGCACCCTGTATATTCGGGGGTTGGTATAATCGAGGGTCAGATCCCGAAAAGTTGATATAATCGAGGGTTGATATAATCGAGGTTCAGATTACAAAAAGTTGATATAATCGAGGGTGAAATCGCAAAGGTTGATATAATCGAGGTTGTACTGTATATCGCTACTACCTTGATGTCATATTCCGTATTGGCCGATTAGATGTTTCGCTGTCATTAGCCAGCTTAGTGCGTCGTGGTCGCTGACAACTGTCACCGGTCGACCGAAAACTTACGGACGGAACTTAGATATGGCCCGCATTACAGCCAAACCTCCTAGGTCGATGGTCGAGTATCGGGATTCTGGTCCTGATCGCGTTCGGCTCGCGTACTCGATCATTCTCTCCGTCCCCGGATCGTCTCGTCGCGCTAGGATCGCTCCGACGCCGTATTTGCAAGCGTCAATGCGCACGGTCACTGGGCGCGTCGTTTCGAAGTGGCCGAGTATTGGTGCTTCCACTGGTTCATGCTTGGCATGGTCAAAGGCGTCTTGCTGTTCTGCGAGCCATTCGAATCAGCTGTTCTCTTCAAGCAAGTTGTTCAGTGGTGCTGGATGGGGGTGGTAGGGGTGGGGAATGCATGGATCACCTTTGTCACCGCGGGGTCGGGTTGAACGCCGCGTCGTGAGATCTCGTGGCCTAGGATGACGAGTCTAGACGCTCCGAACGAAATCTTTCTGATGTTCAGCGACAGATTGGCGCGGTCCAGACATTCGAGCACCTCCATCAAACGCTGGTTGTGTTCCTCGAAGGGCTTACCGAATATGCAAAGGTCATCCAGGTAGACCAGGCACTGCCTCCATTCCCTTCCTCTGAGAACCGTGTCCATCAGTCTTTCAAACGTAGCTGGTCCGTTTGACAGCCCGAGTGGAAGTACGTTGAATTCGAACAGTCCATCATAAGTCATGAAGGCTGTCTTCTCTCGGTCTTGTTCGCTGAGCGGACACTGGAAGTAACCTGACTGGAGATCTAGGGACGTGAAGTAGTTAGAACCCGCGACACAATCACAACCGTCGTCGATGCGCGGCCACGGATATGTGTCTATCTTCGCCACTTCGTTCAACTCGCGGTAGTCTACACAGAAAAGGAATTCGCCAATTTTCTCATTCACCAGCACTGCGGGGCTGTTCCAGGGGCTCGACGATGGTTGCACGACGCCTTAGTTCTGCATCTTCTTAACTTCGGCTGCGATGTGGTCGCGTTCGGCTGGTGCGTATCTTCTGCGTTAGCGACTTCTTACCGGCAGATGATCACCGGTGTTCATGCGGTGTTCGACCAGGTGCGTTCGTCGGGGCGGCTCACCTTTCGGCGGAATCAGATTCGGGATCTGCATGATGATCTTCCGTATTGTTCCTCTCTCGGTCGGTGATAGGCATCCGTATATCGATTCGTCTATTCGCTCTCCGTCTGGGCCATCTACTGGTATGAGATCGGCTCTTTTGGCCTCGACGGCGTCGTTCCCTATGGACATGATGTTCCATCCAGTGTCAGTTCCCACTCGGTGTCCAGTTGCCATTTTCATTCCCTGCGGTAAGCGTCCCCTGCTGACGGGGACGAACACAGCCGCGTCTGGAGCCAAAACCACGGAGTTGAGGACTTCGAACGCTACACTATCTACGGGCAATGGTTTTGTTAGCTCTGGGGAACGAGGCGGCGTCTGCACGTATCCGGCTCCCCCCCTCAGCGTCGCTTATTGGCTCTATTTTAACATGGTTCATCCGGTTCTCGTTATTCTGCTGAAAATTCGTGCGATTGCATTCCATTGAGATCAGATTGTGCCTGAGATCGATCTGCGCTGCGTGTGATTCCCAGAAATCTAGGCCGAGAATCACATCACTACCCAGAGACCCAATGATAAGGAATTCATACGGGAAGACGCGGGGTATTCATTTAGGGAGAAGCAAAGAGTGCAGACGCCCTCTGTGGTGGCCTCTATCCGTCGGCAAGTCTGACGTGCGTTGTTGGACTTTCTTTTCTGCAATTATCGAGATCGAATTAAACATTTCTGCTGTATGGGGAATGTTTACGGAGTGCCGATGTATCTGCTCCTGAATCTACCAATGTTAGGGTTGGGTCCGAATGTTCGAATTGGATAGCTAATAAGTTCCCATGAATGATCGATACGACGCACAGTGGGAGATTCGTGCTCGAAACCCCTTTCCGCGTTTTTCGCGATTTTGAAGTATAAAACGTTGAATTGAAGCTCGAAAGGATGGTCGCATAGGCTCGAGGCGGTTGTTCGGAATAGACCAGATGGATATCTTTCGAAAAAAATTTCCAACCCCTCCCTCGCAAATTCTGCCTCAGAGCGCTGTCGCTTTTTCTAAAGATATCCATAAAATTTTGTCTCCGCGCGATCCCGGCCGGCCGCATGTTGCGTCCAACTCCTCACCAGAGGTAGAGTCTACCATCAAGATTTCAGCGGCGTATTCGTGCATAAACGCGAATACGAGAGGAAACCGCTTTCTCGACTCCACGCGCACCGATCGCGACCAAATGACTTGCATTCGACGTGGAATGTCATGGACTTTGAGAAGAAAGACCTGTCGACCTGTTCCCAACCCTTAAGCTATGCCAAAATCGAACCGCCTCAAATCCCACCAAGAGCCACTGGTAGGTACCGCGTTTCTAGACTTACAATTAGAATGAACCACATGGTTAGATAATTTATGCGAGGCATCCGCATTTTCTGAGGATCAATTGATTCTATTATGCCGCGTCGGAGTCGGAGACGCAGAAACCCCGAGCAAATATTTTCTGCTCGCAAATAGATCGTTGAAACTCAAGAGTCAGAGCAGATGATCGATGAGTGCTCCCATTTGAATCTTCCTCCCCATCCCACTGATGGATCTGGGTTCCAAAGTTCGAACCTAGGCAAATATAATCAGCACCCATCGATCCGAGCCCACACTCTGCACCTGCGATCCGAACCCTACTACTACGGTTGCTCTGGGCAGACGTTAAGCCCTTTCCCATAGGCTTCCTTTATAAGGGTGGCGGTCAGAGTGCCCTGGTGTTTACATCGAGGCGCCATTTTGAAGAGGGAGGGGGAACTAAATCATCGGGTCGCAGCGCGTTAACTGGACCCGCTCATGGGGTGGCCGCGGGGTTCGAAGCCAGTGCATGGCCTAGGACAGGTTGGGTTAGGTTAGAAACGCTCAAAACTGAGTCGATTAACTCAATTGGTCGGTGAATTCATCTTCCCTTTCCCCCTGCAAGATGGCGCCTCGATGTAAACACCAGGGCACTCTGTCCTAGACCCCTTTATAAACCTATAACATTTTCGCGCGCCCACCATAGTGGTGGCGCTCATGTTCCATTGTTGACTTTCCGTCGGCCATGACAGACGCCGGAATCTCAGAGCAGTGATGTAAGAGGAGTGAATGGACTTTGAAAATCGATCCTTTCCCAGGTATGGAAAATGTCCTTGTATATCGCGGATAATGATAATCGTGTCTCCAGCTGTCGTGATGCTAGGCCATGAGACACTGGCAATAAAAGGGATCTCATATCTTTCCCAGTTAAAAGAATCGCTCGCCTAATCACTCTACCAGAAGAAAGACAAAGAAGTCTTACAAATCGATTTTCACGAAAACTCTGAACCCAAGTCCCACGTCCGAGATGGAACAGCAAGTAATCTTCCACATTGTGGTGAAGACAAAACAAGACAAGACTCTTGTATATTGCGTCGAATCCGTCAAACGGTTCGACGAAGACCTGAAATATCTCATCCCACGTGACTGGCAGTTGGCAAAGCATCATGCCGCACTCTTCGAGCTGGCCACGGTGAAGACTGCTATCAAAAACATGTCGAAGCTCGGACAGTACCGAAATCTACGAATCAAGCTGACAGACGAGCTTCTAAACCAATACATGGATGAAAACGGGAATTTCGTTTTCAACGATTTCTACCTCGAGGAAAGTCGTGATGCACCGGCAAAGCCAAAGGCTGATGACAGTCTCATCGACAAATCTGACAGAGATTCCTCATCAGAAGCGGTCCGCAAAGATCACTTGCGCCACGTAGAAAAAAAACGCGAAACGGAATGCAGCAGATACGGCATCACCGAAGACGTCCAAAAAGTCAAATGCTTGAAATTGTTCCTCGAAGACCGAGCTTTGGACTGGTTCGGTGCTACATCAATCAAGATCACAAAGGACGAGTGGTCTCCGTGGGAGAACTCATTCCTGAAAGTGTTCGCCGCTAAAGGTTGGGCTCAGGTTAGACACGCTTGTAATTACAGACATCTTGGTGGTTCCTTGATCGAGTACGCCTTGAAGAAGGAAAAACTCCTTTTGGAAGTTGAGAGCAAGATGACCGCTCAATCTAGAATCAATCTGATAGTGATGGGTCTCCCTGTGTTCATTCAAGATAAGCTAGATCGTGAAGAGATAGAAGACACGGATGAGTTGATCAATAAGCTCGGTCAGTACGAAATGAATACAAAGACGCAGTCTGGGTCGAGAAAACCGGTGGTCGAGGCGAAAGCTAGCGTTCGGCGTAGAATACGGCAAATGTAAACCAAGATAAGTCAGCCGAAAGAAAACCCTGTTGGGTCTGTGAATCGCTGGGTTACCCTAATCGTTTCCACCTCATTGAGAAGTGCCGTAATCGAGAAAAAAGATCTAGTAGCATGAGAGTCAACCTGAACGACGAGTCAGTGTCACAAAATACTTCGCCGGATTTCGAAATCGGCTCAGATTCAAAAAACTAAACAACCCGGGGAAATTCATTCCATTGATTGAACTGAATGTCATCTAAACATATAAAAATGAATGTGCGTCTGTTCCACTGTGGTCCTGTTTCATAGACTCCGAAAGTATTCATTTGGTAATTTTTTAAACTTCTGGGAGGTGTGGGGGGGTTTGTCGAGGGTAGTTCTCGGATGTGGTCCATGTTTACCGAACGTGGGTTTCGTGCGTAATACGGAAAGTTTCTGTTATTGGGGTTCTTCGTTATCGTCGCTTAGTTGGAGGGATCGGTTGAGTGGAACATGGAACTTCGTTGTCAAGACATCGATGAAATTTTCGACTTCGACAACGAAGTCCACCTGGTGCATCGGTAACCTGAGTAATGCCTCCAAAACGAGCTTCAATAGAAAGGACTACTCCCGGTGCGAAAAGGATGAGGAAGGCCAAGAGACTTGTGAGTGGGTCAGGTCGAGAACCTACAACTCCCGAGGTGCCGTTAGAGTCCCAAGATCGACGGCAAGGAATGGTCGAGGTACGGGAACTTTTTCCGTGACGTGACTAGAGGTCCGAGGGATGTGATGGTAGTACGGAGACGGAAAACGGATCTTCTTCCGGAGTATCGTTGGAAGGTTCACGACTCTTGGAGTTACAGGATCGTCCAGAGGTTACCGTGTCGGTGGAGTCCAAGGATCGACGGGAAGGAACGTCCGAGGCACGGGGGTCTTTGTTCCGTGCCATTCTAGAACGGCGGTTCGAGGTATGGGGTGAAAATACGGAGGCAGAAAACAAATCTCTTTGTGGAGAACGGATGGAAGACTCACGACTTCCGGAGTTGCAGGATCGACGAGTGGGTTCACTAGGAAGTAAGAGGAAACGGGGTGTACCAGTACGGGTGAATGAAACGAGTGATCAACGAACGAAGAGATTAGAGGCCGATCGAATACGGCATTATGAAACTCGCTTGAACGAGACGAGGCAGGAACGGAAATTACGGACGCAGGGTCAAAGGAACAGGATGAGTCGTTTCCGAAATGGATCGTATAGAGAGTTGAAATGTGTTGCTCTGTGTTATGATCCCGGTTACGATTACAGTGCTCATCCGAGTGTGGTTTTCGGGAAAATGGACACAGAGTGTGGGTTTTGTCGTGCGATGAGATTCAGGAATGAGGCTGAAGGGTTGTGCTGTGGAAAGGGGCAGGTGAGATTGGCCGACTTGGGTGTACCACCCGAGCCGTTGGCATCGTTGATCACTGGTCAGTCGAAGGAATCGAAACATTATTTGGGGAATATTCGGAAATATAACTCGTGTTTTCAAATGACTTCTTTCGGTGCGACCGAAATAGTTCGGGAGAATTTCATGCCGTGTTTCAAAGTGCAGGGACAGATCTATCATCGTTCAGGTTCTCTTCTACCAGTGGAGGATGGAGAACATAAATTCTTGCAGATAAATTTTATGGGTTCAACTGACGAAGAGGTAAACCAGCGAATTCGATTCAACCCTGATACGAATCGGGATCTTGTGGCGAGATTGCAAAAGTTCCTCCATAAGTATAACGATTTGGTTCGACTTTTCAAAACTGCACTCGAACACCTGCCAGTTGATAATTACGTTGTGGTCGTCAGGAGTGACAAGACGCCACCCGGCGAGCATGAACGGCGATTCAATTCTCCAACAGGAAATGAAGTGGCAATCGTGGTCGTCGGTGGAGTATTCGACCGACGTGATATTGTACTCCATCGAAAAAACGGGGACGTTAGACGAATAGCCGAAACTCACCGTTCCTATGACCCTTTACAGTACCCACTTTTGTTTTGGACAGGACAAGTTGGGTATGATTTCACTATCAAGATGATAAACCCACGAACGGGTGAAGAGACGAACAAAAAAGTTAGTGCCATGAACTACTACGCATATCGACTCATGATACGGAGTGATGGGGACAATCATATACTGAGATGTCGGCAGTTATTCCATCAGTATGCAGTCGATATGTATGCGAAAATCGAGGCCGAAAGACTTCTCTTCATTCGATTGAATCAAAAAAAGCTCCGTTCAGAGGAATATGTGCATCTACGGGATGCGATAATCGCTGACGGTCATGTCAATCCGAATGAAGTCGGAAAAATGGTAATATTACCCTCCACTTTCATTGGAGGTCCACGTCACATGCATGAATATGCGCAAGACGCAATGACATACGTGCGTTTCTTTGGGAAACCTTGTCTTTTCATCACGTTCACCTGTAATCCGACTTGGATTGAGATCAAAGAGTGTCTTTTGCCCGGACAATCGGCGTCGGATCGACCTGATATTATTGCGCGTGTATTTAAGCAGAAGTTGAAAGTCTTCATGGATTTCATCGTAAAGTACCAGGTTTTCGGAGAGACACTTTGTTGGATCTACTCCACGGAATGGCAAAAACGGGGTTTGCCACACGTACACGTCCTGATATGGTTGATGGAAAAAATTAAACCGGACCAGGTGAACGATATCGTTTCGGCGGAACTGCCCGATATGGATTCCGATCCGGATCTATTCGAGGTCGTGACCAAAAATATGATACATGGACCCTGTGGAGCAATTAATAACAAATCTCCTTGTATGGAAGATGGAAGATGTACGAAACGATATCCAAGGGGTTTACATGTCGACACTGTTACCGGAAATGACGGATATCCTCTGTATCGACGTAGATCAGTTGATGACGGGGGTAAATCCTTCATACTCAAGGTTCGAGACAACTACATAGATGTCGATAACCGGTGGGTCGTACCTTATTCGCCTTTACTTTCAAAAACGTTTAAAGCGCATATTAATGTCGAATATTGTCATTCGGTTAAATCTATCAAATATATTTGTAAATACGTGACAAAGGGGAGCGACATGGCCGTTTTCGGGTTGACCAATACCTCGACTGGAATTGATGAGATTGAACGATACCAATTGGGTCGTTACATCAGCAGTAATGAAGCCGTTTGGCGAATATTTTCCTTTGCTATCCACGAGCGACACCCTACGGTCGTTCATCTGGCTGTTCATTTGGAGAACGGACAGAGGGTGTATTTCACCACGGATAGTCTACAAGAAAGAGTGCAAGTTCCACCCCAAACAACTCTGACGGCGTATTTTTCGTTGTGTGCGACCGATGAATTCGCGAGGTCGCTTCTTTACTCTGAAGTTCCAAAATATTACACTTGGAACTCCACGGGCAAGAAATTCCAACGACGGAAACAGGGGAAACCGGTTCAAGGACATTCGGACCACTGGCGTAACTAGGGGGGGGGGGGGGCGGCCCGCCCCGGGCGCCACGTCTCTGGGGGCGGCATTTCCCGCGTTCAACCTCTCCGCGGCATTTAGAATATATGTCTCCAAATATACAAAATTGAAGAAACGGTGATCGCCGTAAACAATATTGTGTCTCGTCCAAGACTCTCCGTGATAGATCGCCGCTACGGGAGCGGAGTGCCCCGAGTCGGTAGCTTGTCTGCAAAACCCGAAAAGCGGAGCAAACGTAATCACCAACGAGCTTTCCAGTCAAAAATTTCAAGGATGAAAGCGCAGGTAGCATCGGTCACTCAATTTCACCCTCGGAGTTTTGGCGCCCGACAGCTTCCTCACCATTCAGTTTCCCGCCCCCATCAGGGGAGACACGATTGCGGTTATCGATCGATAGAGTTCAGGAAGGCAATAATCCTAACAGAGTGAACAGCGCTTGACTCAGTAGTGTTCATGGTGCCCCCGTCACCACATGTTCCCCCCGTTCGCATATGTAACGTTATCGACGATAGAGGAGAGGGAAATGTGATATGGAGCGAGGAACTTTTCACGGTACTCCTGCTACTTTAGCTTCTGGTCCGGAATTCTTCGTGAAATCAACGACTCCCAGCCATACCTTCGGGCGAGAGGGATTGACATCTACGAGAGCGCCGTCGTTTGCGAGGATGGCTTGCTGGGAGTCGAGATGAATCCGTGTCGACTGGACTAGAATTTGCCAAGAGTATTTGTCGAGAGCTCCAGATCGAAATCCCGCTCCGTCGTCGAAGACGACGTGAGATTGAGGAAATCTTCATTCGCCTAATCTGACTCGGAGTATACTGGTCTGACATCCGGAGAAGAGATCAAGCGGGAGATTTTCTTTTGCATCGATAGAATCACACAGGAGATTTCGTTGAGATCTTGAGAACAGTTGCAAGATCTTGATCGACAATTCATATTTCTGAAGCCTGCGCACGTTAACGATGAGAATGCCGAATGCAATCTTGAACACGCCTCGCCAAATATCAACCGGAAGACGGCCTAGTTTAAAGACCGGGACTCTGAGAATTTCTCGAGAGCTGTGCAACGCAAGGGAGTGATTAAATCGTCGAAGGAGGTCGGCTAAAGTTCCTGCAGTTCATGAAGGACTACACTCTCGATATTCGTGTCGCAAACATTGTCGTTTGCCTCCGTATCATCGAATCGTACTTGCGGTCAACTATGAGCCAGATGCGCTCGTCTAACCCCCGCGATCTTTCCAACAGAGAACGATTCATTGAATGGTGTTGATATGGAAGACGTTTTAAACGATTTCGCAACCCTCACGGCTCGTAGGTTTCGACTCTAAAAATGATAATTGTGTCTCAAAGAGAAAAAAGTACACAATAATCTGATTTTTCGGTCGGTGAGACGTTTGGAGGGGGGCGCCAATTTCAGGATCCGCCCCGGGCGCCACTTCGTCTAGTTACGCCCCTGATTCGGACTTGTACTCCACAGACGCATTGGGTCGTGTGTACACAGTTCATCCGAACAATCACGAGTGTTTTTATCTTCGTCTGTTATTGCTCAACGTTAGAGGACCAAGATCTTTTCAAGAGTTGAGGACCGTTCGAGGGGAGATATGTGATGCGTATCGGGAAGCCTGTCGAAAATTGAATCTTCTCGAAGATGATGCACAGTGGGACATGACCTTGTGTGACGCATCGAATACATCTCACCCACGTCAAATACGGGCGTTATTTGCCATAATTTTAACAACTTGTTCCCCGTCCAATCCTGGTGACCTTTGGAATAAGTGTAAAGATTCTTTGAGTGAAGACATTTTGTATAATCTACGGGTGACCCGTCAAGATCCGACGATACCATCCAGACCAGATGTTTACAATGAAGCACTAATTCTGATCGAGGACATCTGTTTGGGAATCGTGAACAAAAGTCTCCAGAAGTTAGGACTTCCAGGACCAGATCGATCTCTTCTGAATGTGAATGAGCGAGACATGCTCCGAGAAACCCAATTTAACGTCGAAAATCTTCGTCGGTTCGTGGACACGAGTCTGCCATCATTGGTCTCGGAACAACGAGTCATCTTTGACACCATATTAGATTCAGTTTCACTTCAAAAAGGTGGATTTTTCTTCATCGATGCGCCGGAAGGGACCGGAAAAACGTACCTCATTTCGCTTATTCTAGCGACCATTCGATCGCGTGGAAAAATTGCTCTAGCTATTGCATCGTCAGGAATTGCGGCAACGCTCTCGGATGGTGGTCGTACGGCGCATTCTGCACTCAAGTTACCCCTCAATCTGGAAACGATTAAGACACCAACTTGTAACATCAAGAAAAGATCTGGAATGGGGACAGTTCTTTGTTCCTGTAAGATAATCATCTGGGACGAATGTACGATGGCGCATAAGAAAGCCCTCGAAGCATTGGACCGTACGTTGAAGGATTTAAGAAACGATAATCGATTATTTGGAGGAGCTCTCATCCTACTCTCAGGTGATTTCCGACAAACTCTACCGGTCGTAACCCGTGGGACTCCCGCCGACGAGCTCAATGCATGTCTGAAATCTTCGGTGTTATGGCGTCACGTGAAAAAATTGACCCTCAGGACGAACATGCGCGTGCAATCACAGAATGGTACGGAAACAGACGTTTTCGTCAAACAATTGTTGGATGTTGGAAACGGTAAGATGTCAGTGGATAGAATTACACAACGTATCAAACTACCGCGAAACTTCTGCACGTTGGTGGAGAGTAGGGTGGATTTGATTCAGAAAGTTTTCCCGGATATTGGTCGAAATCATAGAAATCATCAGTGGATACGGGAACGTGCGATCCTGGCGGCCAAAAACGCAGACGTCAATACCATCAATTCCAGAATCCAGGACGGGATTCCAGGTGATTTGGTGACATTTAAGTCGATCAATACCATGGTTAATCCGGATGAGTTTGTGAATTACCCTTCCGAGTTTTTTGAATTCTTTGGAATTACCCGGGTTACCACCCCATGAACTTTCATTAAAGATCGGGGTACCAGTGATTCTTCTTCGAAATATCAATGCCCCGCGACTTTGTAACGGTACCAGACTTGCGGTGAAGACTTTAATGAACAACCTTATTGAGGCCACGATCTTGAATGGTCAATACGCAGGAGAGGATGTACTGTTGCCGAGAATTCCCATGATTCCAATGAATATGCCATTCGAATTCAAACGATTACGATTTCCCATACGGCTTGCATTTGCCATGACGATCAACAAAGCACAGGGTCAGTCTTTACAGGTGTGTGGAATCGACTTGGAAGAACCATGTTTTTCACACGGTCAACTGTATGTGGCATGTTCACGTGTTGGAAAACCTTCCGCATTGTACGTATACGCTCCCGACGGAGAGACGAAGAATATTGTTTACCTAAAAGCGCTTGAGTAATTTAATGAAGTGATTTTAATCTACTAAGTCCCTACCGGTTCTGAAATAATAAACTTGAACGACTTGATCAAAACGAATAGACTACTCCATAGACAGCCGTAAAGTGAACCGGGAGTGAAACGCGTTCCAACTCAGGATTCTCCCGAGGACAAGGACGACCCGATGGACCCGTTCGCTTCGCGATAGTAGTTTGAAGTGCGGTTCGGTCCCGCTCGCGCTCCGCCGCGAAAAAGGACCGGGGGACCGACGTAAGACTTACCAAACGCAATGGGTTAGATCCGGACGTGATGTTCGTGATATTGACTACAACCAATTGTTTAGAAAACATTGACTACAACCAATTGTTTAGAAAAACAGAAGAATAAGTAGAGGTGTTATATATCGTCAGTTGTTTATTGGGCTACTGGGACGACCGTTGTGATATCTAATTCTTGGAATTCTTGGGAGGGGTCTTTCTTGGCCCACCAGGTTTTTAACTGGCGACCTTCCGCGGATTGATTTACCGTTCTCTATCGGCGGGTCTGAATCCACCACATGACTCTTTGGTCCCGGTCATTCTGGTCCCAGTCAGTTTAATTCCGGTGATTCTGGTCCCAGAGACTTCAACCCCGGGAATCTCGGTCCCAAATATTTGAACCTGGGACATCTCGGTCCCGGACATTTGAACACGGGACATTTCTTTTTTTTTTTTCTGGCGGGTAATACCCCATCGGGGTGGGTTTCTCGCGGGGCGAGGGGCGGTTGCGGCCATGGCCGACTTGAGCTACTTCCCCGGCATTCGCCATAAGTTGGAGATGGGAACCATGGAAACCATCTCCGGGGAAGTCGGCCGGGAACGAGATTCGAACCAACGACCTGCCGCTCGCGAAACGTCAACATGGCCAAGCAAATCTGCACGTAACATGCAGACCGCTTAGACCACTCGGCTATCGCGTCGGTTCTTTTCTTTCACGGGACATTTCGTCCGAGACGTTTTGGTGTCGAGGATCTCGGTCCCAGACATTTTGGCCCCGGAGATTTGACAAACAACAGTGGCGTGTCCAGGATTTCCCGTGAAGAAGGGGGGGGGGGGGCTACCTCGATGTCATGGAGTGGCAATTTGACTTGGGACTCAGAGGTACCGGACTGTATGGGATCACTCGATATCCCCCCCCCCCGCGTCTTTAACACACCACTATCATACAGACGACTGCACGAAAATCACACTCCGATATCACAATGAAATAACGAAAAACTATTATTCTTCAATGTTTCGTTATCTACAGATTCACACTATGTATCGAGAAACATGATCTTCCATTGGCACCCAATTCCGATCTCATCATCGAACAGATACCGAATATCTACATAAAATGCCCGTCTTCAGGACCGTAACATAGACACCAAGACCCCTGATCGGATATCGGTATTCTTATCCGAGTCCCAGTCCTATATAAACCAACTCTGACGACACACTTATGTCTGGTTTTTGAAACACAAAAACGAAACTTCGGATTCTTCGAGAAACCATATTGGTACTGAAAAACCAAACACACCCAGAAAGTGAATGGCTTCCGAACACGTCCAACCCCATACATCCCATAAACGATCGGCAGGTAGGTCTTTGGCCCACGTTCTTCTTGCAGACAGTAGCACCATAATCAGATTCCACTTCTTTATCATGACGGTTTCTACATGATCCATCACAGACCCTGAATCCGGTACGGAACCCCCGAAGAAATCATCCAGTGGCCCGAGACGTTTCTTGAACAGTCTATCCATGAGTTCGGTCGGAGGAGTGATACTCGGGAGAATGATGGCCAAGAGTCCACTACGTCCCTGGCAGAACGAGAAGGGAGACTCCGGAGATCTGTTCACGTTCGTCTTAAGAGACGAGACGGGTGAAGCAAAGGTGGTTGTAGGTCTGCCAAACACCACATCAATCTTTGAACGAATCCAACCCGGAAAAACGTACCGAATAATGATCTACCGGACCTGTCCAGCTAACACACGTTACATCGGTCCTCGGAACAAATACGAAGTACACCTCCAGAAGGTACAGCACGATCTGTTCACCCACATCTCGGGAATTTCTCTAGAATCAGTCGATACCATGAATGGTTCCCTTCCAGTTAAGTGTAATTACCGAGGTCCCGAACGAGGTACTACCAGCATTCAAACATGAGACGAAGAAGATCCAGGATCTTCTAAAACTCCCGTCGACGGAATCTGTGTCCGTACTTGGCGTCGTCTACGACGTCGAAAGAGCCCGGAGCATTACATGCGGTGACGGATCCCAACGAGACATTCAAAACATCAAACTGGTAGACCAAAGTCTAGGAATTGTCTCTATTGGTCTGTGGCAGGAATACATCGGAATCCTCAACGATCTCGAAGGAAAAGTAGTTGCGCTGCAGAACTTAAGAATTTACGACACCAAAGAGCGCCGAACCTTATCCACCGTTCCCGGAACGGTCATCGATGAAGAAACGGCAGACCACTCCGCGGAGGGTCGCCAGTTAAAAGCCTGGTGGACCAAGGAGGGTCCCTCCCAAGAGTATCACGAATTAGATCTCGTACAATCGTCCCAGTAACACAGTAAACAACTGACGATATATAGCACCTCTACTCATTCTTCTGTTTTTCTAAACAATTGGTTGTAGTCAATGTTTTCTAAACAATTGGTTGTAGTCAATGTTTTCTAAACAATTGGTTGTGGTCAATATCACAAACACCACGTCCGGATCCACCCCGTCACGTTTAGTAGGTCTTACGTCCGTCCCCCAGTCCTTTCTCGCAGCGGAGCGCGAGCGGGTACGCTAGTTATAAATAAACAGAAAAATATCGAGGGGATCTACGATAGCGGTTCTAACGCTACGTTAATGAACTACAATCTGATGAAAGAGCTGAAATCGGAACTCTTGGGACAGCGATGTTTTTTCAAAACTCTGGGTGGAATGAATTTCACGCAGAACCGGGCGAAACTACATATGAGGATCAATAGGCTCGAGGGAGACATGGAGGTTCATGTCGTTCGGAACGATAACTTCTCTTACGATCTCCTTTTGGGCTTAGATGCGATTAGAAAATTCACCCTGATTCAGGATGAGAATTTGAATATCCTTCAGCGAGTTGATAGCCGTGCTCTAGAATTGGTCACTGGCGAGAGAAAAACAAAGAGAGACACTGACGCGAAAGGCGGAACGTTTTCGGAGAGCCAAATGCGAGTGTGCTCAAACGACTACCTCCGAGTTGAAGATTTTGCCGAACAGCTCGGATATTTGGCTACGGAACAGAGAAAACAGATCTCAGCTTTGATGCAGAACCATCAAACCGTTTTCGCTAATGATAAATTGGATGTGGGCACGGTAAGGAATCATGAAGCCCACATTAAGTTGCAAAAGACAGATACGTTGCGAAGAAACCATATAGATGCAGCATTCCTGATCAAACAGAGATCGAAGCTCAGATCTCACAACTCTTAAAGATGAAGTTGATTGAAGAATCGAGCTCACCCTCCGCATCGCCTGTTACCTTAGCGTATAAGAGAGAAGAGGGGAGACGAAGCCGTTTATGCATCGATTTTAGAGAATTGAACAAACTGGTTGTTCCTGAACCTCAACCGTTTCCACGGATCGAGGATATCATGGTGAAGGCCGGGAATTGTGAATGATTCTCGACATTCGATATTAATTCAGCTTTTTGGTCAATCCCCATCCGAGACAAAGATAAAGAAAAGACAGCTTTCGTAACGCAACATGGGCATTTCCAGTGGAACTGCCTGCCTTTTGGGTTGAAAATTTCGCCCGCAATTTTCCAACGAGTGCTTTCGGGAATGATACGACCAGGGGCGTACACAGGATTTTTTTTTGGGGGGGGCAAAGACCATTTTCGCCCCAGTTTGGGGGGGGGGGGCCAACAGAGGATGATGATGAGCTTCAACATGGAGCTCTATGGGCCGGACAAAAATTTTGGGGGGGGGGGGGGGCCCCCCCTATATACGCCACTGGATACGACGAAAGAAACTTAGTGATTTCTTCATCAATTACATCGATGATATTGTGGTGTTCTCACCGTCTTTCTCGGAGCATATGAGACATATAGATTTGCTGATGACAGCAATCCGTGAGGAGGGCTTCAAGCTTAAACTTTCGAAATGCCATTTCGCAAAAAGCTCGGTGAAATATCTCGGTCATATACTCGAAAAAAACGGGATAAGGCCAGCAAAATACAATCTTAAAGCAATTCGCGAATTTGCGCGGCCCAAAACCAAGAAAAATGTGAGACAATTGCTTGGGAAGATAAATTTCTATTATAAGTATATTGAAAACGCGAGCAAACAACTCGAACCATTTCATAATCTCCTCAGAAAGGGAGTTGCTTTCAACTGGACGGACGACTGCGAAAGAGCGTTCGAAGAAATCAAAACCTATCTGTGTTCGAGCCCGATCCTAAAAATTTATGACCAAGCGAAGCCGGTGTTAATTTACACTGATGCCAGTGGTGAAGGACTCGGGGCGATCTTAAAACAGCCTCAGGGAGATGGCATCCTCCATCCGGTCGCTTACTTTTCGAGGCGATTGAAACCGGCCGAACTAAAAAGGAAGGCGATTCATCTTGAATGTCTAGCGATTAAACAAGCCATAATCTACTGGCAGCATTGGCTAATTGGTCGCGAATTCACAGTAATCACGGATCATAAACCATTGAAAACATTGAAAGTGAAAGCGCGAACGGATGAGATTCTGGGAGATCTAGTGTTTTACCTGTCTCAATACCAGTTCACAATTAGATATAGGAACATAGGAGATGTTATGTTCAAAACTCTGAATAATAGGCACCGCATAATTGTTTCGGAAGACTTCGGTCAATGGTTGATTGAAAGAGTTCACGAGTTTTATGGGCACATCGGAGCTCAACAGTTTGCCGAAAAGCTCAGGCCCCTGTATTATTTCAAGGGCATGGACTCTAAAATCGATCTCTTCTGCAAGCGATGTGAAGTTTGCCTCAAGAACAAAACGAGAACGAGTCGGGCTCTCGGAAAACTATCAAAACTCGGTCGCGCCTCGAAACCTTTTAGTTAAAGACACAACGTGGCTGACTGTCCAGCGTCGTTATCTTAGAACATTTATTCCATCACACTGGCCTCCTTTATATGCTCACTCCCCCCGGCCTTTTATCCCATTCCCTCCTGGGAATGTACGGAACAGAATTGCTAGCCGCTGCTTGCTTTTCTCGGCCCCCGTCCAGGTAAAAAAAACGCTTGGGAACTCCCTCGGAAGACTCGACCTTTGTCACCTCATAGGGGCCCCCATATTTCTTGTTGTTCGGCGGCAATCCGGTTCGCACTAAGATTCTGTCCCCTACGCCTACTTTCGGGAATTTCTGATGATGTCGCTTATCGAACTGAATCTTCTGCTCCTTTTGCTGCCGCCGTTCCCTCGCAGCATCTCTCTCCTCCTTCAGTTCGACCTTGCCGTCGATACATAACTCCTTATCTGCCTGCAAAACTGGTACACTCCCCCTCAACGCAAACTCTGGGGAACAACCCAAACTCGAACAGTACGACCGATTGTGATGCCTGACCGCGGCTTCTAAACTACACTTCCAGCCACCCGGGAAATTGGGGTACATACTCATGAACATCTTCAGGTCCCTGATTAATCTTTCGGCAAGACCATTCGACGCCGGGTGATACGGGCTGCCTGTTCGAATCTCTACGCCCGCTCTTTGAGCCCAAGTCCGCAAAGCTTTACTCTCGAAAACCTTGGCTCTATCTGAGATGACTCGCTTGATGCCCTCGAACCCTTTCTGAGACAGGAGCCGGATCACCTCTTCCGCGTTCTCCTTGCAAGCTTTGGCGAACGCATAACGAGTATTCCGATCAATCGCCACCAGAAACGACTTCGTCCGCGCGACACCTTCTTTCTTTTTCTCCACTTCTGCGAAATCCAAATGAATGCTATGCATCGGAGGAACCGCTGGTAGAATCACCATTGCATCTGGCTTTGGGCGAAACTTGGCCTTATTTCTCTGACAAACATCGCAGGACCTCACATACGCATCGATTTCCTTTCTCATGGACGGCCACGTAAAACGCTTAGCGATCTTGAGGTACGTCCTCCAGATTCCATCATGGCCGCCTGAATGGGGCGAATCATGATATAATTCCAAGACTCGCTTTCTATCGGCCTCGGCAACAGGTAACCTTGGTACTCTACTCTCCTTGATCGTCAACACCGGGCTCGCTTCCAACTCCACCGGAAGTCTGGACAGAGCATCAACGTGTGGGATCTTCTTACCAGGCGTGTGAACTATATCGTAATCCAGCTCACTCAGTTTGCCTATCCACCTCGCAATACGCCCTTTCGGCTGCTTAGCTGACAGAATTTCTCTTAGAGCACTATGATCAGTCTTCAACAAAAACTTTTGCTCATCAAGGAACGAATGGAAATATTCCACCGCTTTGAGGATCGCCAGGGCTTCCTTCTCTCAGGTTGTGTAGTTCCCCTCAGCAGAAGTCAAAGTATACGAGTAATAGCCAATGACATGTTCCTTCCCGTCCTCGAAAATCTGAGACAACACGGCCCCAGTGCCAACATCGGATGCATCTGTCGTGAGAATGAACTGCTTCTCAAAATTGGGCAACGACAGAATGGGATCAGTCGTGATCAGAATCTTCAATTTCTCGAACACCGTTTGATGAACATCCTTCCACTCAAACGGAATCCCGTGACCCGTCAACTCGGTTAAAGGTTTCACAATTTTGGCGTAGTCCCTGATGAAAACCCGAAAATGGCCGCAGAGACCAAGAAAGGTCCGCAGCTGATGAATGTTTTTCGGGGGTATCATACTGCGCACCCTTTCGATCGATTCATCTTTCGTACTTTTCATGGTGCCATCGAATTTCCGGCCCAGAAACACCACCGACCGACATAAAAGCTTGGATTTCTTGGTGTTAATCTTCAACGAGGCTTCCTCCAGCGCTTGAAGAACCTTCTTCAAATGCAGTTGATGCTCCGACTCGTTCTTCGAGAACACAATAATGTCATCCACATAAGCTCTTGCATATCGTCGATGGGGGCGCATGACCGTGTCCATCATCTGCTGGAAATATTTCGGCGCGTTCTTCCACCCGAAGGGATTCACATTGTATTCGTATGATCCGAAGGGAGTTACAAACGCCGAAAATTTCCTCGTTTCTTCTGTAAGTGGCTGCTGCCAATAACCTTTCAAAAGATCTATGGTTGAGAAAACTCGGCAGCCACCAGTCTCCGCGATTATATCGTCGATTCTTGGAAGTGGCCAGCTCAGCAAATCAGTCTTTTGGTTGATGAGTCTGTAATCCGTCACAAAACGCCAAGAACCATCCGATCTTGGAACCATAGTGCATGGACTACCGAAGCAGGATGAAGACATGCGAACTACTCCGTGCTTGACCATCTCCTCCAATTCTTTCTCCATGCACATCAAGTTTGCACGAGACAACGTGTACGGCTTCCTACAAATCGGCGTGGTATCACTCAATAAAAACGGCACAGAAAACTTCCTCACTGGCTCCGGATATGGAGTGTCAGAAATCACCCCCGGGAAGAATTCTTTCACGTGGTCCATCTCGCGGACTTCGAAGGTGCTCATGTTTGGAAAACTGGATGCGAAGGACTTTATCGGTCAGCCAGTGCTCTCACAAGGGGAGTGCCGAACATGGTACAAACCGATTGAGCTGAAACCTGGCCCAGAAGATACCCTACCCGAGCGTAGAATAACCCTAGAATATTAGCTGCGTATGGCCACTTTTGCGGTCGCGGCGCAACATCGAAATATCAAGCATGGGGCATATGGGGCAATTGGAACAATTGGGCCTGTGAGAACAACGCTATATTGAGCAAAGATGGGCCCGCAATTATAGCTTGTGGGATCAGAATGGAATTCTCACGTCTCCTGGAGTAATGTCGCGAATTTCGTGTTTCGAAGAAAAACTCGTTTTCCGTTTCAATGGCAAATTCGATCACCTTACTCTAGGAGAAGTGAGAATTCGATTCTGATCCCACAAGCTATCATCGTGGGCCCCTCTTTGCTCTGAGATTCTGCACCCACTTCAGGAGAATCCGCTGACAATGAGTCGTTTCCATGCGAAGGAACATTATTCTTTCGATATTCATTCAACAATCAAAAAAAACACGAAGTTCAATGGCGATCTGCTATGCTATGCGCCGTAATTTGTGGCTGCTTTCTCGATTAGTGAAACCATATCACCCGTATCTTCACAACCATAAAAAATCGTGATTTTAGTAGGGAACCCCCTAAAGCGCTCCCAGCGAAACCACGTGATTCGCCGAGTGGGCAGTAGAAGCCGAAACTACTCAAGGAGATGGAGTTTACGCGTCAAGTTCAACTTGGAAAGTCTCCAACGGGAACGATCAATATAGCGTTTTTCTCACAGGCCCATGAGTCCAATTGTTCCGATTGTCCCATATGCCCAATGCTTAATATTTCGATGTTGCGCTGCGACCGCAAAAGTGGCCATACGCAGCTAATATGCTAGGGTTATTCTCGGCTCGGGTAGGGTATCTTCTGGGCCAGGTTTCAGCTCAATCGGTTTGTACCATGTTCGGCACTCCCCTTGTCAGAGTGAAGACGCGTTGGTGTTGCGGGTTGCCGAGCCAATGAGCTCGTGTGCCGAATACACGGCCTTTTATTCGTGAGTAGTAAACTACCTCTACGCGACTGTACGTGACATTACTATCACGACCCTGACCGGGCTCGTGACAACGCCCAAGCATACAATGTATCAGTCTGAGCCGTAGCTCAAGGACAACGGGAAACTCCAATCCTCAACATCCTCTCTTTTTCCGTTTGTCCTATGCGTCCATATCCTCGACTTGACGCAGACATGGCTCGTCCTGTTCGCTGATCAGGCGTTCAGGATTCCCCCTGCTCCATGTCCGGTCTCATTCTCTTGATTATTAGCTTCGAGATGTATGCACCTACCACTACTGCTGGCATCACTGCCCAGCTGATACCTAAAAGCATCTTTAGCTTGAAAATCTCATCTCCTCCTTCGGGAGTCGCCGTCGTAGTAGAGGGATGAACCCTCTGCTGAAAATCTCCCCAAATGTCAGAACCTCCCCTGGGGGGCTTCTCCAGGACGGAGGCACACCACGACATTGCTTTGTAGTGCCAGGCAATCCTCTCCACTGACACATTTGGTAACAAAGTATCCGTTTTCCTCAGAGATGACGCATGACGTCCTCCGACTAACACATGTTTCTCCACAGTCCTCGTATTCGAAATAATCATGGTCCGCTCTCACTCTGCTTAACAACACAAGTATCACCGGTGTGATCATTTCATTCCAATAAGTTTTCTCAGTCTGAGGAACACTCCTTTTGGGAGATTCTTTGTTCCAATATCTGCGAGATTATCCTCCGTTCCAACGTACTCGAATCCGACCTGTCCTCTCTCAAACTTCTCGCATATGAACTTATGTTTATTATCCACGTGTTTGACTCTCTTGAAGGATTCGGGGTTTTTGATTAGCCGTATGGCTGAGATATTACCTAGCTGAATTGTCGGTACAATTTCTTTTCCTACGTCTCTGAACAGTTGTTCCAACCACAGAGCAGTCTTAGTCGCCTCTCCCGCGGCAAGGAACTCCGCTTCTGTACTGCTCAAGGTTACCACTTTTTGTTGATTGCTGCTCCATACAATCGGTCCATTGTTGTAAAGGAATATCTGAGAACTTATCGATCTTCTTGTCTTCGGGTCCGTCGCCCAGTCCGAATCGGAGTATGCTTGGAGTCTGGCACCCTTATTGCCTCCGGTGAATGTGATTCCGAGTTCCCTCGTACCTTCCAGGTACGTTAGCCCTCTACAAGCTCGAGACCAGTCGGATCTGTTGAAATTGTCAAAATAACGAGATAGAATTGAGACTGCAAAACAGATGTCTGGACGGGTGGCAATAGCCATGTAATTTAGAGTACCAACTAATTCTTTGTAAGGATATTTCCGTTCTTGTGGATCGTCTGTTTCCTCTCTCGAGTAGACCATGGAATCGGTTGGTGTTGCCACAGTCTTGCAGTTTGTTAGACCGAATTTGTGAATCGTGTCGCTGATGAATTTTGTCTGAGACATGTGTATGTTGTAGTGATTGTCGATGTTGATGTGTACTCCGAGGAAGAACGTGAGTGGCTTGATTGACAGTTCGAAGATGCCGTCAAGCGAGGCGAAGAAGGCCTCGATGTCCTTTTCATCCGGTGCACTTATAATTCCGTCGTCGACATAGTGACAAACGTAGATTGGTTTGCCTTCCTCTGTTTTGGTGGATAGGCAGCCGTCGGCGCACTATGGGCTAAAATGGCTTTTTAGGTGGAAAAAACTTTTTTTCGCTAGTTTCGGGTTTGTTCAGTGCTGTTATTGACGAGTGATGGGTTCGGACCACAAACCGAGCACGATTGAGGACGCTATTCCCCCCCCCCCCCTGACCTCCTTACGAAGGTAATGAGGGCAACCCAGTGCGGTGACTGTGCGTTATCTCGCGAACTTGCGAGATAACGATGTTTTGGATGTAATTTATTCGGTCATAGGTCGAACCGCTGAACTCCTGAGCTTAAACAGGCTGAATCTAAGATTAAGAGTAATTGAAATGACGCAAAAAGCTTGACGCAATTCATGGAGTCCCCGGATCTGAATCCCCGTAACCACACGGGGAATCCACTTCAGAATCCGGATCTTCCTCTATCAAGCTTTCGTCTGTCATTGCCTCGTTGTCTTCCGTCGTCGTCTCCTTCAACAGAGCCTGGAGGTCGGAATCTATGTCTCGAGCCTTCCGTACTGCGGGTTTCCTCAAGCTCGCCACGAGTGGGTCCGAAGTGAGGAGCAGCATAGAGAGGACATCGCTGTTAGCGTTGATTCTCGAGTTTTTTCTGGCGTGCCTGAGGCGGAACAACCGGAATTCCTTGTGCCGCGCCTCATGCGACTCTTCAGTAAGTTTTCCGATTGGGACAGAGTGATAACGTATCACTTGAGCACCATGGTCGAGAATTTTATGTACGGTCGGAGTCATTTCGTACCAAGGGTAGACGAGGTTCAAAATCTCCTTCGTGCGAAACGCGTAGCTCTCGAATTTGTCCGCATCGATTTCGAGGGTGGATGAGAGACATCTTAGAATCACGCCGAATCTTCGGATGAGGTCTAGATCGAGTCCGGTGATTAGGGCGCTCGTCTCCGCCTCCTGGAAAAATTTCCTCGCCATATTCCCGTCGTTTGTGGTGCCCAACCCTTGTTTCGGGGTATCCACCATGAGACCGAGGATTTCTTTGAAGCCCTGTTGGATCGTTCGCTTCCTTGAATTTACTGAGGCTTTCTCCTCTTCAGTACGGGGCTTCTTCCCCAAGTCCTTCGTGTATGATAGACGTAAGAGGAACTCGAAGAGACGGATCCACGCATGCAAGGTGGACAGCCCGAAAGAGTAGTTCTCCGAAACGTCAATCGGAGGCTCGGTGCGCTTCCTCAATTGGGTCGGAGTGTTCTGGCATATATAGCAGCTGTGGGAGGATTTCGTTCCGGTCAGGGCGTTTGCTACCTTCCCGTCGACCATTGTTAGTACCAGTTTATGGGTGACGAGTAAGTCTACACCGCAAACTGATACCTTTGTCGGTGTCAAATTGCGTATTTGGGACTTGAAGAGCTCAGTTTCGGCAATGATCGCCTCCGTAGTCTCCTTCTGGAACATGAATTTCACAGGCCGGCAGAAACGACTCGATCCTGGCACGGGATTGAGCCATGCATGCGTTGTCAGGTTCGTCACGGTCAACTCGAGCGGTACGAACGAAAACATGAACACAGACGCATCACTCATCGTCGGGTCCGTGAATCGCTGCTTATACTGGCTCTGACCTCCACTGCCGTCGCATCCCCACTTACTTAGCAGAGTCAATTCCCTGGTCCCTTCCTTGGCTATCTGCTCAAGAGTCATATTTTCAGATGCGCAAATACGTTTGCACGTGAGGTCGAGTACTGATTGCAAAGAAACTTCCGCTCTCGTTTCTGTCACAGAAATGTCGGCCATAGGGACGCAGCAAGCTTTTTTTGCTTTCTGTAATTTATAGTACGGTGGGAATAACGTATGACCAAGCGCTCTGGAGCGTTCTCGTAGACGCCCATAGGATTCTTTCGTAAGATGGCAATCCACGAACAGCGCCAAAGCTTCGTCAGGGGTGAGCTCTCGTGAATTCGCACAACTTGTTCTCGTAGGAGTATCCGAGAGAGAGGATGAAGGCCGCTCGGCAATTTCCTTCACTGATTTCGCCTTGAGACGATCACCAGATGCCTGCAGCGACAAACGAGCCGCATGCATTAGTTGATCGGGCTCGAAGTCGAGCAATGGAGCGATCTTTGTCCTCTTCGACTTATCACCGGAGTCCGCGAAACTTTTCCGAGGACGGCCGGTTTTCGGTGTTGTCTCGTCAGCCTTCAGTTGGATTGAGAACTTCACCGGCTCTCCATCCAGCCAGCTGTCACACATCTTCAAGAACTGCTCCGTTTTTCGACCACTCTTCTCGTATCTTGAACGAATTTTTGAGGAAACCCTACTGATCTGTAACTTCAGGTCCGTCACAGCCACGATATCGTTCTTCTCGATATGCTGTGAGGACAGTAGCAGCGTCATGAGCGTTTTGGGATCCTTTCCGTAGTCGGCATCGGTCCAAAATTCGAAAAAACGACGTCGGGAGATGGTGATTATGAGGCCTGCCAAAATTGCAATATCTCAGAGCGCGCACCATTGCGCGGATCGAGCCTTCTCCCCCAAGAAGTACTATGATCAGGCTTGCTTCACCTCAAATATCAAGTTGGGGTAACGTGGGGTAACTACTTTTCCAGCAACTTGAATATTGGAGATTTTTGACAAAAAAACAGAGAAATCAACTGCCCGATAATTAATATTTTAGGGTCATATCAAGCCCCGGAAATGCCTCTGATGAGTCAACATGGACGTATTGTAACTCACAGTTTTGGTTTTGCTCCATTTCTGGAAAGCGTTCTGTGGATATTTTTCGAATGCACTGTCACCCGAGAACAACGTCAGAATCTCGACCCCTCTCGACGTGAACTTTGAGGACCCTCTCCCCTTCCGGAACGTTTCGCTTCCACAAAATATTTATTGCTCTCGGGTCTCCCACCATCTTAGAACATCCTCCACCACTCAAGTATTCGAAATTCCGACATGACTTTTTTCCACCTATTTTGACGTTTTAGCCCATAGTGCGGCGGCGCCTCTCGTGAATCCAAGTCTGTGCATTTCCTCGTCGAATTTCTTCTTGAACTGCCTTGGAGCCTGGCGTAATCCATAGAGACTCTGCAGCAATCGGCATTTTCGTCCCGTGTTGTCATCAAATCCAAACGAAGCAAGATCTTGTCTCCTCTTTGTAGGTTGTTCGCACCTGTTGTTGGCATGGGTATCTTCGTTGGTGTTGAGCACGACCGCGTCCACGTCCTCGATAATTTGGTTTGGGTGCTTGTTGTCCAAAGACGAAGGGAATGCCGGCACGATATTGTGGTTTCCGGCTCCCTGTCCTGCCAATCTGAGTTGATGCCATGAGTGCGGTCATATCAGATATTTTAGTTTTATCTGCGTCCCGTTGGATAATCTCCCCGATGATTCGGTTCTTCAATGTGGCGTATTTATCAGGTGGATTCCCTGCGACACTGCTCTTGAAGCTGTTCCATTCTTCTCCTTGGAGTGATCTCAGGAGTTGCGACATGATGAGTTTTTCGGGGATTACCACGTCGGACATTTGTATCGTATATAAGATACTTTCGAATTTAGCGAGGTTCTCCTCAACGGACACATTGTCATCGTATGTGAATGTTGTGAATTTGGAGTAGGCTGATACCATTGATGCTCCGGTGTTTTCTGTGCAGAACTCCTTGATGGCTTTCCACAACTCCCTTCCGATTGTCAGCTTTGTCCTTTCTTCGTCTGTCTTTCCCTGATAGAGCCTTTGGGTGATCATGGGGTCGATCGAATGGAGTATGATGTAGGCGGCGAAAGCGTTGGCGGGTTTCACCTTATCCTCGGGGCTAATCAGGGGAGCGACTAGGCGAATACATTGCCAGTAGTCTGGGTTTTCCGCTCTCACAAGGGCCTCAATGTTGTTTGCCCACAGGACGTAGTTGCTGCCATCTGCCTTCAGTATAACTGACGGCGTGAACTTGCCGTATTTCGCAGATGGGGTATCGGTCGTCGTGCTCGACGCGGACTCCGCTGCCGCAAGGCTGAACATTTCTCTGGTCGTCGATTTCTTTCTGGTGTCTTTCCTCGTTTTGTGACGGTACATCCGATCTCTTCGGCCACTGACTGACTAACCTTTTGCTTGGTTCGAGTTCCACTGATTTCGCACTAACACTCGATCCCTGTGTGGGCCACCATGTTTGGAAAACTGGATGCGAAGGACTTTATCGGTCAGCCAAAACTCTCAGAGTGAAGACGCGTTGGTGTTGCGGGTTGCCGAGCCAATGAGCTCGTGTGCCGAATACACGGCCTTTTATTCGTGAGTAGTAAACTACCTCTACGCGACTGCACGTGACATTACTATCACGACCCTGACCGGGCTCGTGACAACGCCCAAGCATACAATGTATCAGTCTGAGCCGTAGCTCAAGGACAACGGGAAACTCCAATCCTCAACAGCTCAGATCTCGCTTGAAGTACGCAGTTGCCTTCATCGCAACCCGATCGTCACACGCGTCTCCGAAAGAGATAGGGTCATCGTAATGTAGATTCAACCTGAACTCCTTCATTGTCGCCCTCGAGATGAGCATGTCACACTTCAACTCTGCGATGACCAAGAAGCGGACATTCTTTGCCTCGGTACCGATTCGTACCAGTAACTCACACCATGTGTCATAAGACCGGACGGTACCACAGTAATCTTGAACATTCACCCGACGCCCGCTCGTGATCGGGATTCCCTCCACCACTTTCCGATTGACAATCGACAGTGACGCACCCGAATCCAGGACTGCCTGCACCCGATGTCTCTTCTCAATGGTAACCGACAGCGCCGGGAGATGACCTCCACTCAAGAACACAGTCTCGTTTGATGACTCCGGGGTCGAAACCGAACCCCCGTTTACTAGTTTAAATGGTCCTCCTCAGCCTCGCTACAGTCGCTACAGACTGCCACAACGTTGACGCGAGATGCATGACGATCACGTGACGACTTGGACCCTTGACCCGATGATTTCTCGTCCGTAGCCTTTTTCTTCGGCTTCACCGAAATCATGTCAACCTTACCCAGGATGTCACTCATTGACTCCGGCCTCAATAACTTGAATTGCTGCCTCAGGTAGAACGGCAATCCCAACAAAACAGCTTGCATCAGAGATCGATCAGTTATGCCAGGATCAGCGCGTAGAAGCAAACGCTGTTTTTCAAACAGATATTCAGTCAGACTTCCTTGCTCTTCCTTGAAGTAGTATTTTGTCGCCAGCTCGGCATCCCGCAGACCATCCGTTGGAAAAGCCAACAAGAAACTCTTTTTCCAATCAGACCAGCTCGCCGTGGAACCCAACGCCGCAAAGGCCGAATTGTACCACTCGAGGCCTACTCCCGCGACATACTCGCGCAAAATCATCAGAACGTCGAAAGGATCGCGACCTTGCACAAAGTGCTCAAACTGAGAAAGCCACGTCTCTGGAGTCAATTTGTCTGAAGTTCCGCGAAACACCGGCGGCTTGGCTTTCACCCGATCAAACGAACTCGTGGCGGTGATCCCTTTCACAAAAACCTTCGCGAATTGCTGGACTACCTCGGGAACGACATCTCCATCACCTTTCTTGCCGAGAACCTCTCCTTTGATCAGATCTTTCCTCGATACGAGCGCCTTCATCACCTCGACACACGGAATGTTCAGACGGAACTCCTCCGCATCGATGATCTCCTCCGTAGTCTTGCCAGGAAGCTTGGCCCGCACCAAAGTGGTGAACTGCGCCCCGGATGTCGGCTCGAGCGGAAGCCAATCCCCTTTCTGTCGTTGCCCAATTTTGAGAAGCAGTTCATTCTCACGACAGATGCATCCGATGTTGGCACTGGGGCCGTGTTGTCTCAGATTTTCGAGGACGGGAAGGAACATGTCATTGGCTATTACTCGTATACTTTGACTTCTGCTGAGGGGAACTACACAACCTCAGAGAAGGAAGCCCTGGCGGTCCTCAAAGCGGTGGAATATTTCCATTCGTTCCTTGATGAGCAAAAGTTTTTGTTGAAGACTGATCATAGTGCTCTAAGAAAAATTCTGTCAGCTAAGCAGCCGAAAGGGCGTATTGCGAGGTGGATAGGCAAACTGAGTGAGCTGGATTACGATATAGTTCACACGCCTGGTAAGAAGATCCCACACGTTGATGCTCTGTCCAGACTTCCGGTGGAGTTGGAAGCGAGCCCGGTGTTGACGATCAAGGAGAGTAGAGTACCAAGGTTACCTGTTGCCGAGGCCGATAGAAAGCGAGTCTTGGAATTATATCATGATTCGCCCCATTCAGGCGGCCATGATGGAATCTGGAGGACGTACCTCAAGATCGCTAAGCGTTTTACGTGGCCGTCCATGAGAAAGGAAATCGATGCGTATGTGAGGTCCTGCGATGTTTGTCAGAGAAATAAGGCCAAGTTTCGCCCAAAGCCAGATGCAATGGTGATTCTACCAGCGGTTCCTCCGATGCATAGCATTCATTTGGATTTCGCAGAAGTGGAGAAAAAGAAAGAAGGTGTCGCGCGGACGAAGTCGTTTCTGGTGGCGATTGATCGGAATACTCGTTATGCGTTTGCCAAAGCTTGCAAGGAGAACGCGGAAGAGGTGATCCGGCTCCTAGCTCAGAAAGGGTTCGAGGGCATCAAGCGAGTCATCCCAGATAGAGCCAAGGTTTTCGAGAGTAAAGCTTTGCGGACTTGGGCTCAAAGAGCGGGCGTAGAGATTCGAACAGGCAGCCCGTATCACCCGGCGTCGAATGGTCTTGCCAAAAGATTAATCAGGGACCTGAAGATGTTCATGAGTATGTACCCCAATTTCCCGGGTGGCTGGAAGTGTAGTTTAGAAGCCGCGGTCAGGCATCACAATCGGTCGTACTGTTCGAGTTTGGGTTGTTCCCCAGAGTTTGCGTTGAGGGGGAGTGTACCAGTTTTGCAGGCAGATAAGGAGTTATGTATCGACGGCAAGGTCGAACTGAAGGAGGAGAGAGATGCTGCGAGGGAACGGCGGCAGCAAAAGGAGCAGAAGATTCAGTTCGATAAGCAACATCATCAGAAATTCCCGAAAGTAGGCGTAGGGGACAGAATCTTAGTTATTTCTCCCCCCCCCCCCCCGTTATATCCCCCCCCCCCCCGGGGGGGAAACTGGACAGGAATAAGTTTGCTGACATGAAAGATGTTCGACTCTTTCTTTCGTTTGTTACAATCGATCTCGTACATAGAGTTTGAGATTTTCCGGAGCACACGATGTAGACCCGACCGAATTTCATCCAGCTTATTCCTGTTCAGTTTATTGCCGGCTTCGACCAGCACGTAAGTATTTGGTAACAAATCAAACTCGCGACGGTTCTTATCTATCCGTTTCTTGTTTCTTCCTTCTTTTTGTGAGTTCAATAAGGCTTCTTGTCGATCGACCTCGAGATCACGCTGTTCAATTAGTTCATCTGGGATAATATGTGACTCCTGACCTCCTAGCAAGTAATCTGGAGAGAATTTAGTAACACTGTGTTTGGTTCGATTATACTCCTGAACACATTCCTCCGCTAGCTTTGACCAAGGTTTCTTCGTGTCCTGGTTGATTTTACATCGTATACGATTGACAAGGGTTTGATTTGCTCGTTCGTTTATTCCGTTTGATTCAGGGGTGTTTACACCAGTGAAAATCAGCTTTATATTCCTTTTTTTCAGATAATCTTTCAGATTCTTCGAGTTAAGAGCAGAGTATTGATCTGCCAAGATAATTTTCACGTCTTGATCTCGAGTGATCTGATCAATAAGCTTAATGAAATCATCCGTCGTCTGGGTCTTGGTCGTAGAAATGAAAGCTTTGCGTGAGAAGTGATCCATAAGCAAATGCATGTATTTTTTTGGTGATCTATTTCCTGCAAAACTCGACATGTAATGTGCAAACTTATTCCTACCAAGCCAGACCGGCAGCCGTTTGAGGTCAGTAAGCAACGTCCTTAACTCGTCATCGCAGTTTTCTGCTAAGGCGAAACCATGAGGGAAGTATGTTGAAATATAGCATATAGAACAACATTCCTTCGCAACAATTTTGTTTCCTGCGGTCAACGACTTATGTCCGTTCAGCAATGATGTGATACTTTGCCAAATACAATTGTATCGATTGAAGATGTTGTCCAGAATCATCTGATTCTTCATGTCCCTTCCAGCTTCTTCTGGTGTGCTCAGGAACGTCCTCGTGTATCTCTGTCGCAATTCGTTGAATGTAGACAAGAAGATCGTGGCTTTCGAAGGGTTCCCATCTCTTCCAGCTCGTCCAATTTCTTGGTAATATTCGATTACAGATGATGGCAACCCATAATGAATTACATGCCTAACGTCGGGCTTGTCGAATCCCATTCCTAGCGCCTTCGTTGCCACCATTATTAGTACGACGTTCTCAACAAAAGCGCTGAGATTAGTCTCTTTGTTTGGGTCTTCTGCATAATACGTGACGTTTGCTATGTTATACTTCGTCAAAATCAAGCTGATGTCGCGTACCGCTTTCGTATCTCTCACATAGATGATTGTGCTCTCGTCATGAGATAATACATGCAAGAGATCTCTACTAATCACAGTACCATTTAGCACACGAATATATACGTTGTCGCGACCACTATTGCATCGAATATATTCGAACTTTCTTAGGGGGATCATTCTTAATATTTTCTCTGCATCTGCAGGCATAATCGACGCTGTTAACAACAATATCGGGATTCGATTGTTTGCACAACTCGAATTAATCACGTTCAACATGCCGGAAAAAGCCGATCTAAAATATGTCCAATCGATGATTGCATGACATTCATCGATAACGATGAGTCCAACTGGACCATACAGTCAACTCCGCTTAATGGGATCACCGCTTAATCGGATCACCCGCTTATTCGGATCAAAATGCGGAGTCCCAAAAATTTTGATTCAGAATCGCCCCGGTTTATCGGATCATTACCCCGCTTAATCGGATCATTCAGGCTCCCTAAATTCTCGAATTGTATTCCTGGGAACTGGTTCAGTTATCGGGATCGCGATGCAATATTCTTACAGCGGCACCGCAGGACGATCAAAGGTCCCTATGCGCTCCCGTCAGTTCGAGGGGGGGGTTCTTTGCCACTCGATGACATTTGGCCACGAGCGGGCATTGATTTTCGGCCGTGAGTCAAAGCGATTCGGAGCCGACAATGAATGCGCCCACCGAGAGGCTTGAATCCGTCGCAGTTAGCATTGTTGCCTGCTTTCGGACATTAGGAAGAAGAGGACGAAGGCGTTCACAACGGTCAAGCGCGCCCTGTGTGAGACAGCCTGTCGCATTGAAATCTGCATAGATCAAGATGGCTCGAAAGGATTTGACGCTTACGGAGAAAATCTCGCTGCTCGACCTCATCAAGTCACAGCCACCCGGAACAAGCCGCCGGGAGCTCGCTCAGATAACGAAGAAACCGCTCACCACTGTGAATCGTCTGATTGCGCAAGAAGAAGAGCTCAGAGTCCGATGGTCCTCGTCTCAGGGATCCTCGAGAAAACGGAACCGACAAGGTAAGGACCCCATGGTGGACAAAGCACTCACGAAGTGGTTCGATCGCATTACGGAACATGGTGCTCCCGTAAATGGACCCATCCTCATGAAAAAGTCGGAGGAGCTGGCGAACAAGATGGGGCTCACTGGATTCAAGGCTACCAACGGTTGGTTTGGACGGTGGAAAGGCAGGAATGCCATCAAGTACAAGCGGGCCCACGGAGAGAAAAAAAGCGCCGACACCGAGTCCGCGGAATCCTGGAAGAACGAGACTCTTCCCCAAATTCTGTTGGAGTTCAGCGCCGATAACATCTACAATGCGGACGAGACGGGCCTTTTCTACCGCGCTACCCCCCGATGGCTCTCTTTGTTACACTTACGAGAGCCTCGCTGGTGGTAAGAAGGCCCTTGATCGGCTCAGTGTGCTATGCTGCGCGAATATGTCCGGCTCAGACAAGAGAAAGTTGTTGGTCATTGGTAAGAGCGCAAGACCTAGATGCTTCAAAGGATTGAAAGTCGAATCCCTCCCTGTGTCGTATCACGCGAACGCTAATGCGTGGATGACTTCTTCAATTTTCAAAGACTGGCTGCTTATTTGGAACCGGGAACTTTCGAAAAAAGGAAGAAAGATATGTCTGATCGTCGACAATTGTTCAGCGCATCCACGAGTCGAGGGTCTCAGCAATATCCGTCTGGAATTTTTGCCCCCCGAACACGACGTCTCTAATACAGCCTATGGATATGGGCATCATAGCGAACCTGAAGATCCTCTATCGGCAAAGACTAGTCTCCTCAATCATAGAATCCCTCGAAAGCAATCTTATCTCGACGTCACACTCCGCGTCGGAGATCAGCTCTAAAGTGAATGTTCTGCAAGCCATCCAGTTTGTCGCGGACAGCTGGCGATCGATCAGCACTGATACGATTCGCAACTGCTTTGCCCACTGCTTCAACTCCAATAACGCCGCGGATCTGAACCCGCCGTCAGAAATGGAGATTGACCCGGAATTGTCGGCTGTGGGCAACTTCGAAGCATACCTCGAAATGGACAATGGAATTCAGTGCTGCGACACCGACGTCTTGGCGGAAGATGAAATCGTAGAGGAACTCTGCGGCCATGCTGAACAAGAAAACGGAACAAGCTCGGCAAGCTCGGAGAACGAAGAAGAAGAACGAGAACCTCGTCCGGTTACACTCCAAGAAGCCACAGAATGCGTGAGCATCCTCCGACGTTTCTTCATGCAAGAATCCGACGCCTCGGCTCCTAAATCTTCTCTGGATACCTGCGCAGATTTTGTACACAAAATTTTCGTAGAAAGGAGGCGTCAAACCTCCATTAGCAACTTCTTCAATAAGTGCAATAAAAACTGAGATTTTTCCGTTTCACCTAGTTTCTGAATGGACTTGTAGATATCTCAGTAGATAGCAGCAGGTCCGCGGCGGTAGATCCAAGACTTGAACCATGGATGACTACCATTACCCACAGTTTTCAGCGTTCCATCTCGAAGAATTAACACATTTTTCAAATTGTCCGTTTTATCGGATCACCCGCATAATCGGATCAAAATGGCCTGGCCCCGATGTGATCCCATTAAGCGGAGTTGACTGTATTTGAAAAGGTATTCGAACTTGGAGGCGTTTATCTTCATATACTCCGGAGATGTGAACAATACTAACTCTCCACCATCCAAAGCTTTCCTGAACGTTTCTCGGTTTTCAACAACATCGGCCGACTCTGTTTGATCGCCTTGTGATTCATCAGCTGCTTGCTTGAAGCGGTGACGAGGCCCAAGAAATGCGGTGTCTACGTGATACAGCTCATTGCCGCTTCTTAATTGATCAAGGCACAGTGAACGAAGCGGAGAGACGACGACGGTTACTTTCTTCAGGTAACTTGTGACGAAGAAGTAAATCAATGACTTGCCTCCTCCGGTCGGAATGATCGTGAACACAGACCGTCCACTCAGCAATTCTTGAATGCTTCGTTCCTGGCTGAATCGGAATCCAGACGCGAAGGGAAATCTACTTCGCAAATGCGCTTGGAGGACACCACTTCCATTTTCGAATGAAGCCATTGGAAATACTCTGCTGGATTAATCCAATATTTCCTATGAAAATCTCACACTGCAACTGTTAAACGATCCAACGAATAGGCAGACGACCTCGATTTGTAAACAAATGCATCTCATTCGAACAATACGCTCATGTTCTAGTACAGCTGCTCTTTCCCAATTCCGCTCTCCAACAAAACAGTAACAACAACTCAGATGGTCTGAGATAGCTTCTGTACAAAAACCAAGCCTCCTCTCAACTACTCATTCAAGCTCACCATACAGGCTGTTTGAAACAGACATGCAAGTCATAATTCGTGCATTTCATACTGTAAGACCGACAGTGTCGCTCTAGAGAATTTCCATCAGACTCAGAGTAGAAGCCCAAGCCCACGCGCTTCTGTAAAGGGCTCGCTGCAACTAGAGAGTTGAAACAATGTATCTAGAACATTCTGAACCGTCAATAAAAGAAGCCGACTCGCCACAGCGCGATCACTTGGCTGAGTGTGAGCAAACGAACGAGTGGTCTTCGAGTCAAAGTGACTAGCCTTTGAGCCTCCGTTAGTCTTACATTTGGTGGCCCACACAGGGACCCAATCCCTCAAATTTCGTAAATCAGAATATCAGGCAACGGAAAGGTTAGTCACTCATTGTGAAAGTGAATGACTCGCAAGAAAAAACTCAAACAAGGAAGTCTTCCGAAGGAAACCCAGCGAGAAGTCAATATCATGGCAACTGGTGGAGCTGACTCGAGTACCGGGACACCATCAACGAAATACGGAAAGTTCATTCCCTCCGTTGTGCTCAAAGGCGACGGATCAAATTATCCGATTTGGGCTACGACAATGGAAGCTCTGATCCGTGGTGAAAGTGCAGACTACTGGAAATATGTGAGCGGGGAAATGATTCCAATACCTGCGAATTCATCTGACTTTGTGATATACATCATTCTACACTCAGTGGAACCTACCATCACCCAAGCCATCTTCAACAACAAGACGAGTGAAGAAAGAACAACCATGATGGCAGGCAGCAAAAGACTCTGGGATGCAGTAAAGGAACACTGCAGATCCATCACCGGATCATCCGAAGTAGCTGCCTTCTCTCAATTCACCTCGTTTGAATATGACGACGCGACAACAGCAGAACTGAATCTAAACCGGTTCGAGGACATCATTTTCAAGATGCAATTGACAGGCACGCTGATTCCAGACAAACTGGTCCAGTCCCAACTACTGAAAAGTCTTCACGGAGAAGAATGGAACAGCTTCAAAGCAAGCATATCCGGAAATCCACCAGACAAATACGCAACGCTGAAAACACGTATCATTGGAGAATACATCCGGCGAGAATCAGAAAAAGTCAAGCTCTCGGAGGTAACAACTCTTCTGACCAACACTCACATTTCTCAAGGAAGAGGTCGCGGCCGCGGAAGCCGACCACCGGAATTCAGGTTCGGGGTGCTACCACCAAGCAACAACAGACCACCTCAACGACGACGACCGCCACAACGAAGATATCACCATCAAGAAATGAGAACCATGTACACTGAAGAAACCCGATGCTACTACTGTGGAAAAAGAGGACACAAGGAGAGAGACTGCTTCAGGAAGAAGCATGTCCAACGGAAACGTGAGCTCAACGCAATTGAAGCTCCAGAAGTTCAAGTGACCGAAGGTGAGCAATGCGTCGACACACTGTCTGCGTACTTTGTGGTTGATAGTGGGGCAACGCATCATTGTGTAAATAACATTAATCATCTCCAGAACTATGAACCATTTACGAGAAGTGTTGAAGTGAAGCTCGGAGGATCTCAGTCAACCCAAGCTCTGGGAACGGGATCGGTTGACCTTCACTTCTTAAGAGGAGGCTGTAAAAAGGTCTGCAGACTACGAAACGTGCTTTACGTTCCCAGCCTACGACGCAACCTCTTCTCAGTCGCGAAGGCTGCTGACGCGGGCTGGAGAATCGAGGGAGACAACAATGGTCTAACGCTCACTTTGAATGATACGAAAATCACCGCGGTGAGGGAGAATAACTTGTACTACTTGAAAATAAGAAACCTGGTTTGTTCCAAAGCCATGACGAAACCAAGTACTGAGCTCAACACAACGGAAATCGGAACATTACAGGAAATGCACGAGGCCCTCGGACATATAAACAAGAAAAAGGTCAAAGAACTTCTCCTGCGCGAAGGGATCCAATTCCAAGATGACGATGAAGCATGTCACGCATGCATTCGAGGAAAGCAGCACCGCGCAACCTTCCACAAGAAACCGCTCATGAAACCAGCCAGTCCAGAAGACATAGATAGAGATCAGATTGGAAGGCTCATTCATACTGATCTCTGTATGTCTCCTGTCCCGTCACTATACAAACGGTCACGTTATTTCATGGCAATCACTGAGGACTACACAAGGTACCGGAAGGTGTTCTTTCTGCAACAGAAAGATCAAGCGAAAATCTACATTAAAGAATATCTGAAATGGTTCGAAGTTCAAACTAAAAGAAAAGTCAAGGCACTTCTATGTGACAACGGACTCGAATTCAACAACCAAGAAGTCAAAGAAATCCTCGCCCAAGAAGGATGCGAATTCAGGACGTCAGCGCCTTACAGTCCACAACAAAATGGAGTGAGTGAAAGAACGAACAAAACGATAATCGAGCTGGCAAGAACGTTGATGACAAGCAAGAAAATTCAACCGTTTTTATGGGATGAAGTTGTTAACTGCGTAACAACTCTCATGAATATTGTTTACACCTCACCAATGACAGGGATGACTCCTTACGAAGTCTTCTACAACAAGAAGCCTCATCTGGCAAGAATTCACCCGTTCGGATGTCAATGTTTCCTGCTCAATCAAGACCCCAAACGAAGAAAATGGGATGACAAAGGAATAGAAGCAACTCTTCTCGGATTCGATGAAAACATAGAGAGTTACCGACTCTGGGTACCGTCACTACGAAGAGTCATGAGATCGAAGGATGTTGTATTTCCCAAACCAAGTTTGTTCATCAAGACAACAGCGATGGCAGAAGAACAGTCAAGAAACCACGAACAACAAAATGAAACCAATGAAGAAATAAGAGAAGCATCTCTAACGGAACCACAAACGGTCGAAGAAGCACTGACCTATCCCGACGCAGAAAAATGGAAACAAGCAATGGAAGAAGAACTCTCAGCTATGAAGAAAAACAAGGTGTGGATACTCACAGACTTACCGGAAGGCCGCAAATCCATTCCAAATAAATGGATCTTCAAATACAAGACGAATCCCAAGGGTGAGATCGAGAGACATCGAGCAAGATTGGTCGTCAAAGGATACCGACAAAAATTCGGGATCGACTTTAATGAGACATTTTCTCCGACAGTCCGATTTGATACCATAAGATTTCTTCTGGCCTACAGCGCCCAACACAAATTGAAGCTAAAACAGTTCGATGTCAAAACAGCTTTCCTGCTGGCAAAGCTCGACAATGAAGAAATCTATATGGATCAACCGGAAGGATTCTCGGACAACACCAATCGAAAATGCAAACTCCTGCAAAGCCTCTACGGTCTCAAACAAGCTCCTCGCGCCTTCAAAGGAAAGTTCGACGAAGAGATGCTGAAACTTGGATTCTCGAAAAGCAACGCCGACAACTGCTTATTCACCCGCAAGGAAGATGGAAAAATGATTATCGTCTGTCATTATGTCGACGACGGAATCATTTGTGCTCCTGAGACGAAAGACATCGACAACTTCTTCACGAAGCTGGATGGAATCTTCGAGCTCTCAATCAAACCTTTGAACTTCTTTCTCAACATCCATGTGCACATCGATCAACAATACAACATACACTTATCACAAACAAAGTACATTACAGAACTCATCAAAAAGTTTGGTGAAAAGAAATGTAAAACAGTGTCAACACCAACAAACTCAAGCATCTTCGCAAGAGAAGAAAATGAAAATGAACAAGAGCAACAGGACTTCCCGTTTCGAGAGTTGATAGGTTCATTGAATTATATTGCTATAGCAACTCGTCCAGACATCTCTTTTGCAATCTCAATACTATCTCGATACTTTAATAATTTCAACAGATCCGACTGGATTCGAGCTACTCGAGTGTTAAACTACCTCGAAGGAACGAAGCATCTCGGAATCAGATATACGGGAGGAAACAGGAATGCAAGACTTGAAGCCTTTTCAGACTCGGACTATGCGACAGATCCCATCTCAAGAAGATCGATAAGTTCCCAAATGTTTTTGTATAACGATGGACATATTGTGTGGAGTTCAAACCAACAGAAAGTCGTAACGTTGAGCTCAACCGAAGCAGAATTCCTCGCGGCTGGCGAAGCTACGAAGACAGCCCTGTGGCTCAAACAGTTGTTCAAAGATTTAGAAGTTGAGATAACTCCAACCGTTCAGATCGATAACATTTCTGCTATACGTTTGATCAAAAATCCTGAGTTCTTCAAGAGAGTGAAGCACGTTGACGTAAAGTTCAAGTTCATTTGTGAAAAGTTCGCTGACGGAACAGTCAAGTTTGAGCACGTTCGAACAGACAAGAACTTAGCGGACATTTGCACGAAAAATCTTCCAAAAGGAGTGTTTGTGAAGCTCAGAACCTTGCTCGGTTTGAGATGAAAGTTGTAGCGCTTCTGTGTTTGATACACAGCGTCATAGGTATACATGATTTCTTCCAATACGATGACTGTGGTTTAGCTTGCACAAGGCAAAGGATCAGCTGTACTATCACAGAAGACCAACCAGGACAGTTCATCACAACATGCTGCAATAGCGAAGATTGTGTTGCTCAGGAGAGCAATCTCGTAGTGTGTCTCCGACCAGGAGAAGCCCCATTGGGAGGCTCCGACATCTGGTCAGACTACAAGAGACTGGTCTACCCAGTCAATCCAAAACCAGAATCAACAGACAATTGTTCGATATGGAAAACCATGATGGGAGTCTCGTGGTCAGTCAATACAGTTCTGATTATTCTTGGAATAATCAAAGTTCTTCGGAAGAGAATGCAACCAAACAACGATCGAGAACCTCTGATAGATCAACAGTCAAATGAAGAAAGAGAATCATAGAGTCAGATGGAAAGGAGAGCATGTAAGACCGACAGTGTCGCTCTAGAGAATTTCCATCAGACTCAGAGTAGAAGCCCAAGCCCACGCGCTTCTGTAAAAGGCTCGCTGCAACTAGAGAGTTGAAACAATGTATCTAGAACATTCTGAACCGTCAATAAAAGAAGCCGACTCGCCACAGCGCGATCACTTGGCTGAGTGTGAGCAAACGAACGAGTGGTCTTCGAGTCAAAGTGACTAGCCTTTGAGCCTCCGTTAGTCTTACACATACCGAACAACGTTACGCCTAATCCAACATACTGATTCTCTTGCATGCAATGAGGCATTACCTACCTTTGAAAATGAACAGAACACCTTGTAAAATCAGAAACGCTTTGGCGTCTTCTTTTATTAAAAATAAGTTTTAAAAACCCCTCTTCTAATCCACTAACATCTAATATACATCAATATCTTTAATACATTCTTCAAAATCACTCTCATGGTCTTCTGCATCACCGGGATTCTGCTCTGGATCTTGAACCTCATCCGATTCATGCTGCCTTATTTGTTCCGACTGAACCCCTTCGCCACCCCTCGACGGATTTTCTATGTCAGATGCCTCTTCCTGTTCTGGAGGCTGCTCCTCCTCAGGAATATCCCCTCCAACATTGGGAGAAATAACTCCGCCCGCCGCTGATCTCACTTTCTTCGGGGTACTGGTAGACGCTGTGGGAACTTTCTTTTCGTCTTCCGAATCGAACATGGTCTCTAGCCTTCTTTTCACTGGCTCTTTCAAGGATTCTCTACTTCGAACGATTCCATAGACTTGTTCGGATATTGTAGACGAACCCGCCGCGTCAAAATCATGCTTCATCACGATCTGATTTCGACAGCTGGCGTCTTGTGTCTCGAAAAGCCATGTGAAATACTCACGCAGATACTTGATGTTCTGCATAGCAAACAGAAGGTCACACTCACTAACTAAACGAATAGCTTCATCAGCAGTAGAAGCAGTAGCAGTAGCGTAGAGCAGCATGCTCCGCTCAATATCCGTGTGGTCCAGACGCACTAACTTCGACGCACTGTGTTTTTTCTTGAAGAATCTTGAATTGATGGTTCTCCTTTTTCGAGTCTTGTTTAAAAACGTTGACGGGGCCGATTCCTCTCTTCTGTCTGTAACACTGCTCACGCCTTTGAGTCCCGGCTTCGACACATACACATCGTCTTCAGCGAGAGGTTCGTTCTCACCATCCGAAGGGTCAAGCACTGGGTTGTCGGTCGTTGGCGAAGAATCTTCGATGATCGTATCACCAATTCCGGAATCCGGACTGCCGATGACCCACTCAGACTCGGCAAAGAAGACTTCCCACTTGGCCAAATTCCGAATATCAGACACTGACACCTTCAGCGTGGGTAGAATGCATCCTGACAATTCGCTTCCTAAGATGGCCCATTTTGCAATCACCAAGAAATGCCAATGGGGCGATTTTACCTGGCACACCGCACCGGGCGTGAGCACCGGAGACAATTCCAACTTCATCCGGCAACTTCGTATCATTTGTGTTGCCTTTAGGTCATTCACAATCCTGTCTCGCAGCTTACGTTGCAACCCGGTTTTAGTTATGGCATCGTGATTCAATTCGATCGAGAGGCTCCACTTTGTGGCTTTTAGATGTGCCATCTCTGAATCTGCAATAAGAACAACACTCAATCGAATTTTGGTGATCTATTTCCTGCAAAACCCCCTACTGTATCTATCAGTGGCGTAACTAGGGGGGGTCCAGAGGGGGCTCGTGCCCCGGGCGCAGCCTCTGGGGGCGCAAAAACGGGACTTGGATTCATACTACCGGAGTCAGCGTCAAGAGTGCCATGTATGCGGGAAATTGTCAATAACAGCGAATTCTCTGATATACTGTTCGACAGAATCGAATCAAACACGCGTTTACAAGTGCAATTTCGGCCCAGAGTTGAGGGCCGAATCAGAGAGAGTGAACATTTTCTTCCCGTGGAGAGCCACGAGGAACCTTCGGATGGCTGTGATCTATAGTTGCATGCCTTCATTGTTGAACGGAGCGACGCTTGATAACACTTCTCGAACGTAGGCTCTCGCCTGGAATCGCTGGGTGGGGAAGGTTCCCGACCCCAGAGGAGGAGAGATGATCCTCATGCGAATGTTGGGGATTCCGATGACCAAGACGATGGGTTGCCTTCGCGGTCCGCGAGAGCATGGCCTCAAATCGCGGTGGAGATATTCTTTAAGAAGGGAGAGGTTCCCCCCTGGATGAGACATAATCGATTGCAAGTGTAAAACCCGGCCAGAGACATTCAATCCCACGAAGAGAAATTTTCCGCCGAGCGCTTCAATTTGACTCATTCAGCCATCGAACAAGGCCAGGAATTACGCATCGTTTTCGAGATCTCTTTCGAGAGACAACGGAGAAAGTCTCGCGGTACCGTTTCGACATCAAAAATGATATGAGGCGCGTTAGGTTTGCTACCATCAATAGGCTCCTTCATAAACCGCAGCAGAGATTCGAGCGTTCGGCTGGACTAGATGAGCAATTCGGCTTGCTGCGTGTTAGGACGAGCCTCCTCCAAGATCAGTGTGACACGCTCGGAGCGCAATGCCAGTCTCTCGCTGGTTTCTAAAAAGTTTATGTCTACGTCTAGGAATTGTATCGCGAAATCTGCGACTGCAGAATGCTACTACGAGCTCAGAACGAAATTCACGTCAGAAAACCGGTGGAGCTCCTCCATTCTATGGCTCAATATAGGGACGAAAGCGTGCTTCCGAATTATCGAGTTTCTATCCAGATCTTACCCACGATAGCAATACCCATCGCAAGCTGTGGAAGATCATCGAGCAAACTCGAGTTCATCCTCCCAAATCTGAGGATTTCGATGAACCCATAGAAGCTTGTAGACCGCTCCCACCTGAGTATAGAAAACGAGATGACGCGGAAAACCGATTTCGAGTCACTTGTGGAAAGTTTTGCGTCAGCGGAAGTCCGTTAAGTTGATCTTTGGGCATCAAAATATTCTAATACATAAAAGTCATCGTGATGATAAACTAACTTACTATTATGTCGATCTGAGAATTACTTCTGAATTGCGTTGAAGGTGTATTCACCAGAGTTATTCGGGAAGACTGTGGGGCAGAGAAAGGGTGCGAGGGGGGGGGGGGCGCATTTCCGTGAGTCTGCCCTGGGCGCCATCAAGCCTAGTTACGCCACTGGTATCTATCGACATGATTTCAAAAGAGTGAGCATATAAAGGAGGCCAGTGTGATGGAATAAATGTTCTAAGATAACGACCCTGCCGACTGCGCCAGTTAAAGACACAACGTGGCTGACTGTCCAGCGTCGTTATCTTAGAACATTTATTCCATCACACTGGCCTCCTTTATATGCTCACTCTTTTGAAATCATGTCGATAGATACAGTAGGGGGTTTTGCAGGAAATAGATCACCAAAAAAATACATGCATTTGCTTATGGATCACTTCTCACGCAAAGCTTTCATTTCTACGACCAAGACCCAGACGACGAATGATTTCATTAAGCTTATTGATCAGATCACTCGAGATCAAGACGTGAAAATTATCTTGGCAGATCAATACTCTGCTCTTAACTCGAAGAATCTGAAAGATTATCTGACAAAAAGGAATATAAAGCTGATTTTCACTGGTGTAAACACCCCTGAATCAAACGGATTAAACGAACGAGCAAATCAAACCCTTGTCAATCGTATACGATGTAAAATCAACCAGGACACGAAGAAACCTTGGTCAAAGCTAGCGGAGGAATGTGTTCAGGAGTATAACCGAACCAAACACAGTGTAAACACCCCTGAATCAAACGGATTAAACGAACGAGCAAATCAAACCCTTGTCAATCGTATACGATGTAAAATCAACCAGGACACGAAGAAACCTTGGTCAAAGCTAGCGGAGGAATGTGTTCAGGAGTATAACCGAACCAAACACAGTGTTACTAAATTCTCTCCAGATTACTTGCTAGGAGGTCAGGAGTCACATATTATCCCAGATGAACTAATTGAACAGCGTGATCTCGAGGTCGATCGACAAGAAGCCTTATTGAACTCACAAAAAGAAGAAAGAAACAAGAAACAGATAGATAAGAACCGTCGCGAGTTTCATTTGTTACCAAATACTTACGTGCTGGTCGAAGCCGGCAATAAACTGAACAGGAATAAGCTGGATGAAATTCGGTCGGGTCCACATCGGGTGCTCCGGAAAATCTCAAACTCTATGTACGAGATCGATTGTAACAAACGAAAGAAAGAGTCGAACATCTTTCATGTCAGCAAACTTATTCCTGTCCAGTTTCCCCCGGGGGGGGGGGAGATATAACATTTTCGCGCGCCCACCATAGTGGTGGCGCTCATGTTCCATTGTTGACTTTCCGTCGGCCATGACAGACGCCGGAATCTCAGAGCAGTGATGTAAGAGGAGTGAATGGACTTTGAAAATCGATTCTTTCCCAGGTATGGAAAATGTCCTTGTATATCGCGGATAATGATAATCGTGTCTCCAGCCGTCGTGATGCTAGGCCATGAGACACTGGCAATGAAAGGGATCTCATATCTTTCCCAGTTAAAAGAATCGCTCGCCTAATCACTCTACCAGAAGAAAGACAAAGAAGTCTTACAAACCAACTTCATGCTCAGAATTAACTACTGTTCACTGTTCTACTACCACGCTCGTGTGTACAGCGTAAACCCGTTCCTGCTTTGTGCCTGAGCAGCATCTAGTGGCTCCCTTGAGCTGGTGAGCACTTGGGATCACAGATTCCAACCTCAACACAGATCACAACTGTTTAGCAATGAGTTCGTTCAACATTTCAAACCGCCAGCTTGCGGACTCCTCTTGGAGAGCGAAAGGAACCTGGATGCCTTTCTGAGACTACTCCGCGATAGTAACCCGGCTCCAAGTGCTGACAACGTGGAAGAAATACACCGGTATGTGAGGAAGCGCTTCGTCGCAAAATTCAACGAAAAGTGGTCGAGTGTGCACAGGAACCGCGGCATCTTTTTCCGAAAATACGGTCAATGGCTGGACACCGTGAGGAGCATCCAGATCATCATTCCACCCGTGATCCATTCGGAATCCGGCCCCTCCTATGAGAGAGCTGACTCCCCTGCTCTGGGTGGTCGTCCCTCGAAATCATTCGAGGACTCTGCGCCGAGCACTCGGCGACGAAAAGTCTCGCTTCTCCAAGACAAAGTCGATGAGGCTTTACTGCAAGCAGCCGCGTCACCGATGAAGTTCTCTCTAGAGAAAGCGCTAGCCCTGCTGCTCGACCTCTCGCTGTCTAAGAGGAAATGTACGCTGATGAAGAAAGCCGCGAAGGAAATCGGCTCAAAAATCTATCCCTGCTACGACCGAGTGAGAGAAGCGAAGGAACAATGCTATCCGAGGAGTATCGAAGTAACCCAACGATTCAGTTCCGTGAACCTAAGAGATCTCCTCGAGCATACAATCGAGCGCTTATTGTTATCGTTGCCCGATACGTCAATCGACGGCATGGGATCTTCCTTGATTCTTGTGTCGAAATGGGGGTGAGATGGCTCCTCAGGCCATAGCGAGTACAAACAAGAGTTCGATGATCCAACGAACTACGATGGCAGTCTGTTCATCTCATGCTTCGTTCCACTCGGACTCCTTAATGAGCCGAACTCTTCTCGCGAGGAGGTTTATTGGGATCAATTGATTCTATTATGCCGCGTCGGAGTCGGAGACGCAGAAACCCCGAGCAAATATTTTCTGCTCGCAAATAGATCGTTGAAACTCAAGAGTCAGAGCAGATGATCGATGAGTGCTCCCATTTGAATCTTCCTCCCCATCCCACTGATGGATCTGGGTTCCAAAGTTCGAACCTAGGCAAATATAATCAGCACCCATCGATCCGAGCCCACACTCTGCACCTGCGATCCGAACCCTACTACTACGGTTGCTCTGGGCAGACGTTAAGCCCTTTCCCATAGGCTTCCTTTATAAACCAACTTCATGCTCACAAGTAACTACTGTTCACTGTTCCACTACCACGCTCGTGTGTACAGCGTAAACCCGTTCCTGCTTTGTGCCTGAGCAGCATCTAGTGGCTTCCGTGAGCTGGTGAGCACTTGGGATCACAGATTCCAACCTCAAGACAGATCACAACTGTTTAGCAATGAGTTCGTTCAACATTTCAAACCGCCCGTGGAGGCCGATTTCAGCGCAGGCCAATTTCAGCGCAGGGCCGATTTCAGCGCGGGGCCGATTTCAGCGCGGGGCCGATTTCAGCGCGGGGCCGATTTCAGCGCGGGGCCGATTTCAGCGCAGGGCCGATTTCAGCGCAGAGCCGATCTCAGCGCAAGGCCGATTTCAGCGCACAGAAGCCGTCTCACACGAACGGTGTGATACGAAATGCAACTGTTCGATGTCGACGAAGCACTCTTCCTTTCCGTCAACGGAATATAGGAGCCGGGTGTCGCTTTTTCGGCTACGTCTTATATTTTAAACTCGTGTTTGCTTTTTCATCGCAATGCCGTTGAATTATGTCACCTCCATTCGGGGCAAGCCCCTGTTAGTTGTGAATGGCTGTGCGTTTCGTGAGGATCGCGTGAACGGGGCCAAGACTTCATGGCGATGTGCTAGCGAGGGGTGCAACGCCCGGGTGGTCACGGAGGGCGACAAGCACGAGGTGAGGCGAGGTCTGTGCATCTCAGGGCACTTCTTAAGTCGGAAACGCTCGGTAACATGGTACTTTCATGACAGGGGGACCCGCAGCACACTCATGCGCCGGACCCTTTGAAACTCTCGGTGCGAGTCAAGCTAAACAAGTTGAAGCATGCGGCAAAGAACTCGCGGGAGGAGCTTCCTTCGTCGATCCTAGTGTCGGATGTAGTTTTGAGCGTTCGCACTGAGGCCGTACGCGGACGTTTACCGAATTTGCGACTTATGAGGCGGCAAGCCGACTATGCAAGAAGGAATCAGGCACCTCGAGACGAGAGCACGGCATCGAAGCGGGATGAAGTCAAGATCCCCGAAGCTCTAAAGGTAGCAGATTCGTCATTTGTTGTCATGTTCCTTCCAAGAAGCTTTTTCCAACTCGATGAGTAACTCGTTTTCAAGGAGGTTTCATGATTCTGAAGATGGCTGGAAACTTCACAGGTCACAACGAGCGGTGAGCCCTTCCTGTTCTTCGACTCCGGAGTGGGTGACAAGGAGCGCATAATCGTGTTCGCTACGCAGCGGAACGTCAAGTTACTCCAAGACTGCCCAGAGTGGCTCATGGACGGAACTTTTAGCGTTTGCCCACCCGCTTTCAAGCAGCTTTATTCGGTTCACGTCCGGCTCGACGAAGGCAATACTGTGCCCGCGCTCTTTGCGCTGCTCCCTGGGAAAAGTGCTAGTACATATCGTCGGCTGCTAGAGGTTATCAGTGCCGCGGTGGACGGGTTTGAGCCCCAGGCAGTCCATGTCGATTTCGAGCTGAGTATGATGAACGAAGTGGAGAGAACATTCCCATCCGCCGGTATTCTAGGGTGCGCCTTCCATTTCAATCAATGCATTTGGAGGCATATTCAAGGCGACGAGGCCCTCCGAGAAAAATACTTGGGCTCATTCAATTTTGCTCTGAGGTTTAGAATGTTTTGTGCCCTAGCTTATGTGCCGGAGTCCGATGTGCGGATGGCATTTGCTACTCTGTTGAAATCACAGTTTGTGATCCTCAATGAGGAGCTCATGCGAAAGTTAATCAATGATTTCGAATCAACCTGGATCGGACGAGATAGAAACCCTCCGCGTATAAAAATTGAATGGTGGAACCTCTACACAGCAGCCTCGAATGGCATGAGCCGAACCACGAATGAGGTGGAAGGTTGGCACTCCAATTTCGCGGGTAGGCTGGGTGTTGTTCATCCTCCAGTTGTCAAGTTGCTCAAAGCTCTCAGAGTGGAGCAAGCAAGAACTGAATTCCTAGTCACAAACACCGTAGCGCAGGGTCGCGCGAGCCGCCCGAAACGCAAGTATCGCGATCGGAGCTTGCGGCTCGAAGAGCTTGTTGCCTCGTTTCCGCGGAAGAAGCTCATGGGATTCCTGATGTCTTGCGCGCATAATATTTCTTTTCGAGACGTTACATAAATGGGTGCAGGTTACCCCCACAACACTCAGGGCGCCTTTATTGAGAATCCAATCCTGAATCCAGGTCATCGAGGTCATCACCAGCGGCAGGGAATCGACAGCATAAGCGAATAGGACGGGGAAACTTCACATTCTGTTACATTTGCTCATCCATGATAGCACCCTCGAGTATGTCGTCAACATCCGGGCTCAGGGAATACATTTCTAAATTGAGTAGCGTTCTATGTTGGGAAGAACAGAAAGAGCAGGCACGGCAATCACTTATAAGATCGCGTTTGAGGACCAAACTATTGTCCGTACGGATCTCATGGAATCGCAGGCGGTGAACGATAAGAACCAGCAAGCTCTTCGACCAAGTACCCTCTTCGAGGCTGCTTATCATCGCGCGGGAGCACGGTTCGACGTCGTAAGACGTTGGGTTCCTCGCGTTACGTTTAACTAGAACCGTCAGCACTGTAGCTACTCGTACGGTTGGGTGATTCTCTTTGATTGCGCACGGTAATCTAGGGTCATCAAATACGCTAGATAGCCAGAAGAGGAGTACATGACGGTAGACGGGGAGGAACGGGATAGGTCTCTGAATTCGGAAAGTGGGTATCCACTTCAAGTCCACCCTGGTATGCTGCGGTAATTGTGCGTTCCTCATGTGGCTTGTTACATACGCTCTTCCCGTGTCCGCTCGAGGTATGACCTCGTAGTATTCTTTGTCAGTGTCGAAATACCGAGTGTACCAGAGCCGGGAGAACACCGATCTGAAAATTAAGGATTGGGTGGATAATGAAGGCAGTCAGCTGCTCCGCTGTGGATGTCACGGTAGATTGGAAGTGACGCGGATACGGTGGCTCGCTACTCACAAGACGTGATCTCTTCCGGTGGCTGGAAGTACGGTTCTATCTGAGCTCAAGAGAGCTCGACGCACTGTTGTCTCATCTTGGTACTCCATCTCGTGAAGGACTGTTTCGAGACAGAAGTCTTGAACACCCTCGGTAACCATGTGAGGGTCTCGTTAAGACCTTGACGGGCCTTAGAAATCAGAAAACCCCCCGAGCGTAGCGAGGGGCACTCGCCAGCGATACTCCAAAGGAATTCAACACCGAAAGCACAGTAAGCCATGGATAGTATCACATGCTTGGCTGTGGTGCATTGAGATGAGGGCGCATAGCGCTGAAATCGGCCCTGCGCTGAAATCGGCCCTGCGCTGAAATCGGCCCTGCGCTGAAATCGGCCCTGCGCTGAAATCGGCCCTGCGCTGAAATTGGACGTGCGCTGAAATCGGACGTGCGCTGAAATCGGCCCTGCGCTGAAATCGGCTTGCGCTGAAATTGGCCCGCACCCAAACCGCCAGCTTGCGGACTCCTCTTGGAGAGCGAAAGGAACATGGATGCCTTTCTGAGACTACTCCGCGATAGTAACCCGGCTCCAAGTGCTGACAACGTGGAAGAAATACACCGGTATGTGAGGAAGCGCTTCGTCGCAAAACTCAACGAAAAGTGGTCGAGTGTGCACAGGAACCGCGGCATCTTCTTCCGAAAATACGGTCAATGGCTGGACACCGTGAAGAGCATCCAGATCATCATTCCACCCGTGATCCATTCGGAATCCGGCCCCTCCTATGAGAGAGCTGACTCCCCTGCTCTGGGTGGCCGTCCCTCGAAATCATTCGAGGACTCTGCGCCGAGCACTCGGCGACGAAAAGTCTCGCTTCTCCGAGACAAAGTCGATGAGGCTTTACTGCAAGCAGCCGCGTCACCGATGAAGTTCTCTCCAGAGAAAGCGCTAGCCTTGCTGCTCGACCTCTCGCTGTCTAAGATGAAATGACGCGTTGATCGCCAAACCGCAATAAGTCCACTTTCGTCGATTTCTGGATTATTATGGAAATCGAATCTGGATCGTGTCCTGTATCTTATGCGGCTGTCGGTTCTATGACATTCGTCCTTCTTCCGCAAGAAACCAGCGAATCAAAATCATGCTGACCATAGACTCACAGCGTCGCCTGGGAGATAGAATCGTACTTTTCTCGAAACTGAAAAAATGGACTTATTGCGGTTTGGCGATCAACGCGTCAAATATACGCTGATGAAGAAAGCCGCGAAGGAAATCGGCTCAAACATCTATCCCTGCTACGACCGAGTGAGATAAGCGGAGGAACAATGCTATCCGAGGAGTATCGAAGTAACCCAACGATTCAGTTCGGTGAACCTAAGAGATCTCCTCGAGCATACAATCGAGTGCTTATTGTTATCGTTGCCCGATACGTCAATCGACGGCATGGGATCTTCTTTGATTCTTGTGTCGAAATGGGGGTGCGATGGCTCCTCAGGCCATAGCGAGTACAAACTAGAGTTCGATGATCCAACGAACTACGATGGCAGTCTGTTCATCTCATGCTTCGTTCCACTCAGACTCCTTAATGAGACTGTTGGAAAGTTCTGGACAAAATGATGATAACTGTACGGCAAAGAGTACTTGCACCAAGTGCTTTATTACGTAAAGGGTTGAATTTATAAAGCATGCTGAGAGGGTTAGTGAGAGAGGGCGACACTGTGAAGTAAAGCGAGCGCATGGAAGAGACTGCGGGAATACCAAATTCTCAACAGTCCTCCTTCACGCAGTCTCGATCATTCGAGAGCGCGTGTTACAGATTGGTTTCACGGCACGATACTATTTCGTTGACATAGATCCAAATAGTCCTCCGAAATTGAATCGGTTTACATTTCATTCGCCGCTAGAAGCTTGAGCTTCTGGATCCATTGATACTCATTCCATCGAATCGGATGACTGAGGCATTTAGGACAACATCTCAGTTTCGAGTCCAGGGCAGGCTGCGTTTCGATGTTCCATGGAAGTTCGGGAATCCTGTGTTCCAAACATTCTTCTATTCCGATTGGCTGATGAAGCTGATGATTGAGAGGGCGGCCTGATAAAAACTGAGTGCTTTGAATTTCTGTTCACTCTGGGTGACTCTGCAGCCTCGATGACGGTGAATTTTGAGGATGTCCCACTTGTTCAACCTGGCTCCGAGGCAGGATCTCCCCCAATGTCTGCGGGAGATCCTTCGCCGTTTGGTGATCCTAATCGAACGGCTCATCGAGCTGGCGGAGTCGCTCAGAGACCTCCTGGAGGTCCGAGGATGTTACCTGCGATTATATTTTTCATCGCAATCGGTCTTCTCATCGTCCTTGGGCTTCTGGGTGAGTTGTGGATGAACGGTTTCTTTTCGTTGATTTCACTTTTACTTTGGTTTTCTGGAACGCTTTGTTTCTCTGGTTTAGGAGCCCGCTCGGCCGTTGAACTGTCGACGGTCGTGAACACAGCAGGGACTGCGTATGGGAAGGCACCCCAACCGGTGGACGTTGTTGAAACTCCGGAAACGCTGGCTCCAGTCGAAAATCCTCTGCCGAGGCGGGTCGATCGGCAATTTTCGGCTTCGTCGTTTTTTTTGCCAGGCCTACGAAATTGGTTTCGTGTGTATCTCGACAACCAACGGGGTGTGTATTTTGAAACCACTCCGTCCGTCTGAGATACGAATGGAGTACCAGAACAATCAACCTGCCGTTTTCCGGGTGATGAATCTGGATCTTCCAACATTGGCGAATTTTGTCAATAGTACAAGGATGCCGGTGCTCTGTAAGACCTTCACATGGTATTTGTCAGTAGATTGAATAAACATAACGTAACAGGGATTTTTGCCTCATCTCTCATTGAAATGATATTGAATTATTGCTTAAATGATATTTTATGGGGTTAGTTTCTGGGGTATAAATATTCGATGCACTCGTGTCACTATTCCTCTATCCTCGTTGTTTGTATCGTGTACACCCAGCCTATAGCTCGCGCGAAACCTGGTTTCGGAAACTTTGTATTTTGAGTGAAAAGTATGTTTAGCTCAATTAGTTGGTATGCTCTTTTGATGCTTGCATTCTCTTGACACTTAATCACTTTGAACAGTCCTGCTTAGGAATCTTTGTTGTTTCTAACAGGGTAAGAGCGAACTTTCGAAAAACCCTTTTGAGAAGACGATCTGACGACTGTGACACCCTTTTGAAATGTCAAACCTGCGTTCACGAAGAGGTGGGCGTGTCGTAGAAGAGTCCTCCGAGGATTCAAGTTTTCGAAGCTTGCGAAGAAGAATTGACGATTTCACTGCGACGATGGGACGCTACTTGGCTCGTTGTCTTTGCGCATCTTTCATAGTGTTGACGCTATGTTGCGCTCTCATTACGGAGCGCGTTTTCATGCATTACGGTATGATCTCTTTAAACCGTGATTGCAATTGTTATGTCTTGCTCTTTGCGATGCTACTTTAGCTAGGAAAAGTGAGAACAACTGGCTACGAGTTCACTCAACTGCGCTGGCGCGCCGCTAGCTGACACTGCTGGATGTGTGCAGTCGTCTGCTGTCGGCGGACACAATTTATTTCGAATTATATTATGAATTCCCGGCGGGAATATTATAACATCCTCTCTTCTCAGGGGGTTGACTTATTCGTTGTTCCTTGACCGTGGCAGTGACAAGTGGCGTCGTCCTGCGAGCCCGTACGTTCCCGCCGAATATCTGGAATTAGGAAGCGGAATTCTCGACGATCTTCGGACCATCACACCTCCACCCGCGTTCTGCGATGGTCCAGCTCGCGTTGCCTCCGTCAATGGCTGGACGTTGTTCGCGACCGCGTCTGGCTGGGCTGGAGCTGGCTCGTCGTTAGATGCCTGTTGAACCGTCAACACATCTCCGGACGACTCGAAACGCGAGGGCACCGCAGACGTCGGGATATTTGCTGGAAGGGGGCCAAGGGGTGTGTTCTTGTCGGGAATCCCCTGCAGCTTACGGGGATGGAGTAACCTGCGGTTCCGTCGGAACTGTCGCCCCGTCTTGGTGCGCACCACATATGACCTGGGGTATGCTGTGATGCCGATGACAGTCGCCGGAATCCCTTCGCGGGTTGCGATCAGCATCCACACTTGTTGCCCGATTGTGAGGGGCGGATGCTCGTGAGTCGTTCGATCAAAATTTTCCTCGGCGGCGTGTGCGTTTTTCGCTAACGACTCCTTCCTTCTGCTCCATAGCCCGGGACGTTGATTCTCCAAGGCTGCTTTCGGAACTGCGATCCCATCCTGTCCGATCTCATGACCAATGAATCGTACAGGTGGGCGGCAATATTGGAGCTTTCTTCGCTTGAGCTCAAGATGGGAGTTCATGTATCGTGGGTCGAGACACAACCTCAGGCCTCCGTCCTGCTTTGAAACTACAACCATGGGCAGAACGTATTCCTTCGGTCGAGTGACCCTCTCAATCACTCCACGTGCTTCCATCAGCTTCAGCTTGGCGTGTATCTTATGCTTGATGCGAATAGGGGCCCTGCGTGCCGGAAAGATCTTTGTCGGAGGCTTCTGATTCTCCTTGAAGCTCAGGGATTGGGTTGCAGAGATGATGCCCAACTTCCCGTCGAACAGGTCCTCGTTCGCCTCAATGATTGCGGATGTTCTTTCCTCGAGAGCTTGTGTTGCCGAGGTTTCCACACGTGGTCTCTGAACCAGCTGCATGCCAACGCATTCCGGGAATCCCAGGATCGGCGGACCCGGCGTGTGCACAACGAAGAACTTCACGCGGTGTTGTTCCGGGTCTCCCGGAATTTCGCAAGTCAATTCACAAGTACCGGCAGTCTCAATTTGATGGTTAGGGTATGAAATAAGAGATCGGTGCGTTGGGTTGAGAGTTGGGCGTAGGGGAAGAGCGTTGAAGATCCGCAGTGGTAATACCGAGACTTGAGCGCCGATGTCGAGCTTGAACTTCGTGGGAGTTCGACTTTTTCCAACGAAGAGCTCTTGCCACCACGCGTTGCGTGATGTACTTCCCCCGCTAGTATCAGCGACTTCGTCGAGATGCATGGAGAATATGCGTAATTCGTCGCAATTGATGCTCTCGTCCGATGTTGCAGGTTGCTCAGTCTGAGCGATGTCGTGGATCTTCATCTGGCACACGTTGGAGTAATGCCCCAACTTTTTGCAGTTCAGGCAGCGGATCGACGCCGCACGACACCTCCCGTCCGGATGGAACCGACATCCAGCCTTACAGATGACTTTAGGGGGGTGTCGCGAGGAGTCGTTGCGTTGAGTTCTGACATGATCGATCATCTGCGCGGCTGCTCCTGTTTGCACGTTTGAGCTGCTAATCTGAGATTCGATTTGTCGTGAATTTAGGAAGTCGCGACAAAGCTGTAGGGCACGCTGCGCAGTCGTCGCCTCTTTGCCATGGTGAAGGACGTGTTGTTTCGCCTGTGGGCTGTCTAGGCCGATTATGAAGAGTGAAGTTAGGAGGGATGGTAGGCATGACTTGCAGAAACCACATTCGTCGGCTTTGCGTTCCAGATCTTCAAGGAATACCTCTAGGGAGCGCCCCCTTTGCCGGATGTTGAATAGTTCATACCTGCTTTGCGTGAGGTTTATTTCTTCCTTGAACGCGTCTGTGATGAGTGCCAGCACGTCTTTGACAGTTGATGTCTCCACCACTTTCGCTTTCACGGACCTCTCGTATTCCCGCACTCCTATGTCCCCGACGGTCGCTAGGAAGGTAGCGATCTGGGCTCCTGGGGTCTTCTTCTGTAGTTCCACGGCATCGGCAAACCATTCAAATCGTCTCTTCCACAACTTCCACGAGACGTAGCGGTTCTGATCGCTGGCAATCGCGAACTCCGCGGGAGGCTTTATCAGCGGCGAAGGCATGCTTGCTTCACAAATTTGGCGATTTGTGCTCGTTGTTCACGATGGGTTCACTTATTCTGACACCATGTTATGTCTTGCTCTTTGCGATGCTACTTTAGATAGGAAAAGTGAGAACAACTGGCTACGAGTTCACTCAACTGCGCTGGCGCGCCGCTAGCTGACACTGCTGGATGTGTGCAGTCGTCTGCTGTCGGCGGACACAATTTATTTCGAATTATATTATGAATTCCCGGCGGGAATATTATAACAGCAATGAATAGATTCGCAATTTCTTTCTGAGATTTGTTTTCTTTTAGAACTTGCTGAGCGAAATTTGACTGAGAGATCGGTTGATTTTGAAGTTGGCGAGACACAGACCGAAAGCGTCGGAAAGTTTACAGAGTCTATGAACGATGTTTCAAAAGAGACCAAAGAAATTACCCGGCAGACCGTCCGGCGCTTGAAGACCACGCTCTCTGATGAAATGCGATTTGATCAGTTCAAAAAATTTGTTGACGATTCCCCACCACGAAAAGTCAGGGCAATGAGCTTTGTATGCGTGCCGGCCAGCCTCATGCAGGTTTGCATGTCAAATGATTTGAATGTGTGCTTGCTGAGGCGCCGATTTGCGGCCATTGACACCGAATTCTTCACGATGCAAAAGTACACGGGTGGCCGTACTTTTCTAAGCCCTTATCTTCGAGAAGAATTTTGCAAGACGAAAGAATGGTATATCTCGAGTGATTAACTACAAAATTAAAGGGAAAGATAGATTCGACTCTGGTTTGTTTGGCTTTCACCAGTCATGTCTCAGTCCTCCGATCCATGATTGTTTCCATCTGGATTCGTTAAGAATGTCACGTCGCTCGGATTTCGAAGATTGGTTCGATAGGCTTTGAACTTTGAACGGTCTGTTTCGGTTTCTTAAGAAAATGGAGCCTAGGGGCCTCTGTTTAGTTCTGAAGGAGAGGGCAATCCCGTTTCCGTAGCGTTTGCGTTCGTTAGACATACAGGCCTGCTTAGGTCGATTCATTCATTGGGTCAGTGATCTTCTGACTATCTTTGTGAGTGATTGAACCATGGGCGATCTTCCATTCAGAGTGTTCAAATCAGTGAGGGATCTGGAGGATCCCTGCTTCTGTCGATGGATTGTCGCAGAATCTCCATTTCATCGCATTGAAGACATCGGAAGGGGATTCCGCTTCCTCAGGCTCCGACACCTAGGAGAACTGGACATCCAGGGCACTGAGCAGTGCCGAATCATTTCGTCCATGATGGGACGAATCACCCATGGCGTTGACTCACGCACGCCTTTCAGCCTTTTTTGCGAACATCTGCGGATAAGGCTTCGAATCGGCTGGGACGATGATGAGGAGAAATTGGCGCATCGAGTGTGGGTGCGCTGCTCAAGCCGGTACCGTGCAAGGTACCAGCTTCTGCTCGATCACATGATCGAGCATGATTAGACCTCATTTTCCGTTATAACGGTAACGGAAAATAATTTCCGTTATCCGTTATAACGGTAACGGGAAATATTTTCCGTTAGAAAAATAACGGAAATTATTTTCCGTTATTCGTTATAACGGAAATTATTTCCCGTTGAAGAAATGTCATATAATGATTTCCGTTGATAAATCATTTCCGTTATTTCTTTAACGGAAAATAATGACGAATAATGGAAAATAATTCCCGTTATAACGGATAGCGGAAAATAATTTCCGTTATTTTTTTAACGGAAAATATTTTCCGTTACCGTTATAACGGATAACGGATATTATTTTCCGTTACCGTTATAACGGAAAATGAGGTCTAAGCATGATCAGCTGATGCTGCTGAAGTGGGTCACTCGTCGCGAGATGAGTGAAGAGGCACTTCGACGGCTCGGAATGCCGTTCGACGAGTGGTTCGAACTTGTGACGGAGGTTGTGGCATGGAATGGACCACACATTCATCCGTGAATAAATGTTAGTGTTTTATCTTAAACCCTTAACCGTATTTTACTTTAAATCTGAGTACCAACTTAGCTCTTAGGCTAGTGGGTTTGAATGCGATTAGTTCAATGCTCAATCCTCTGGCGGGATATTCTGAACGGTTTGTTGATAAGGACCATCGTCTGCTACAGACGCCAGACGCTCGTATTCACGGCGAGCTCTGATCTTGTTTATTTTTGTTATTGCTGTTAGTGCAGAGACGATGGTGAACAGTGAAGCTGAGAGTGCGGTTGTTACTTGCCAGAATCCGCACGGACAGTTAGTTTTCGGCATTGGAGACGGAGGGGTTATTCTGTTTTTGTATATTTTCCAAAGTTTAGTACCTCCTGCCGTTGCTCTGTCTTCGAGGACGCAAGGCATGTCCTCGTCCGCTTGATCTAGGCAAATATCAGCATCAAGGCAGATGATTGAGAAAGCGTCACCGATTGTTGCGAAAATGTTACACGGTAATCCCTTTTCCTTACATTCCTTTCCACAATCCACATACGAGAAGTATGCGTGCGAAGGTTGAGGCAAGTGGATGAGTATTATAATGCATAAAATTATACGACCTGCTCTCCTCTGCCTTTTGTTTGTTCTGTCCATGATTCCAGACCAGCCATTTTCCGTTGCAGATTGAAAATCGGGAACTTGCATGGCTTCGTTAACAAATCGGCACGTTAAAACGAGCTTGGAACGAAGGAAAGTTCGAAATCTCCTTTTTCGTAGTGGTCCCGGATGGCGAGATACTTGATCTCGATGTGCTTGGTTCTTCGGTAGTATTGTGGCTGTCGTATTAAGCAGAGGGCGGACTGTGAATCTAAATGCATGGTTATCTTATCCTTTATATTTAGTTCGCTGAGGAATTTCTTGATCCACAACGCAGATTTGAGGCTTTCAGATGCTGCATAGAACTCGGATTCGGTTGAGCTCATCGCCACGTTCGACTGTTTCGTGGAGTTCCAGATGACAGCTCCCGAGTTGCGCATTACGAGTGTTCCTGACGTTGACTTTCGATCTGTCACGTCGCTTGCAAAATCCGCGTCGGAGAAGACGACTGTCTTTTCGTCTGAATCGCTTTTGTATGTGATCCCCAATGAAGGGCATGACTTCAGGTATCTTAAGACCTTGACCGCCGCTTGGACATGCTCTGGAGTGCACTTGTCCATGAATCGTGAAAGGTAGCTTGTAATGTAGCAAAGATCAACTCGACTACCTGTGGCTAGGTACATGAATGAACCTATCATTTGCCTGTAGTCCTCCTGAGTTGAATGACCATCGTTTTTGACGTGATACAGCGATGTATCGCAAGGAGTTGAAATGGGCTTGCAGTCTTGCATGTTGAATCTTTCGAGAACTTCATTGACAAAGCGCGTTTGATGAATGTGAATGTCGTGGTTCTTATTGATCTCGATCTGGATGCCCAGAAAATAAGATAGCGGGTGTGATGTGATTTCGAGTTCTTGTCCAATTGACTCGATGAAGTCCAAAACAATTTGTTTTGAGCTTCCTGCGAGGAGACCATCATCGACATCGACGATTGCAATTAGGCGTTCTTCGCCGTTTCGGAAAAACACGCATGGGTCACTTGCCGATCTTGTTAGGCCTCGCTCTTTCATCATGGCAGCCATCTTTTGATAGAATTCTCTGCTGCTCTGGCGCAGGCCATAGATCGCCTTCAAGAGTCTCAAGACTCTTCCACTGCCATCGTCTCCACCTTCAGGCTGCTCCATGTAAATTTCCTCTGAGAGTTCGGCCGTCAGGAACGCACACTTTACGTCAAATTGATGAAGATACAATTTTTCTTCAGCTGCAATGCTGAGGACGACCTTGATGGCCTCTCCACGAGCCACAGGGCTGTAGAGCTTTTCCGGGGAAAAATCCTCAAATGCGCGCTGTTTGAAACCTTTGATAACTAAACGTGCCTTGTACCTGACCGTCGAGTTCTGAGGGTTTTCTTTCTTTCGGAAGACCCATTTCGATTGAAGTGCCCTTCTGCCCTTGGGCAGTTCGGCAAACTTCCAGACGCCCATGTCGGACATCGACTTCAACTCTTCTTGAATCGCCTTCTTCCATAACTCCTTTTCTGGACTGTTCATGGCTTCTTGATAGGATGCGAAGTCTTCAACTCTTTGAATATTCTCTTTTGGCTGCTTGCCAGCTTGGGAGTTGTTTTTCCTTTTTAAGCCTTCCTTCGCATTTGCCTCGTCAACATGTTTGTTTGCGAGTTCAGATCGTGTCTTGACTTTCTGGCCTTCAAAACCTGTTTTCGCCAGCAACGCATTTTCGGCAGATTCATCTTCAGACTTGTTGTTGTCTGAGTCGGATAACGATTCTTCGTGCGATGAGTCTGTTGACTCTTGTCCTTGGATCATGCTCGAGTCTGAAGACGAGTCTTTTGAATCTACGTCTTTCCAGTACTCGTTCGTGAAGGTTACGTTCTTCGAAGAAAGGATTGTGGTTGTATTCGGAACCCAGGCTCTGTATCCAAGTGAATGTTGTTGGAAACCAACGAAAATTGCTTTTTCGCTTCGCAGTGTAATTTTGTCTTCAGGATCAACTTGAAAACGAACGTAGCAAACAACGCCGAATGGATGAATTTTCCCTATGTATGGGGCCTTTGAATAAATTATTTCGTATGCTGTATTGTTCGCTGTCTCATTGATCGAAGTGATGTTGAGAATGTCCACGCAATATTGAACGCACTCGGCCCACAGAAATTTCTTGTTTTCCAAGCCTGCTGCAGCAAGAACTGCTCTGACCAAATTCAAGACGTGTATTCTATTCCCAATCTTTCGAACATGTTTCGTACTCCTTTGTTGTTGAACTCTTTTCCAAGATCTGTATGGAATCTGCGAACGTCGTAGCCTGTTTGATTCCGAAACCACTTCAAATAGCGTCAGATTGATCGCACTGAATCGCTCTTCTTCTTGAGAAAGAACACTTTTCTGAATTTTGAGTATTCGTCTGTGATCATGAGAAAGTGCTTTGCACCATCGATCGATTCGACGAGGGGGCTGCAGAGATCTGCAAAGACCACCCCAGGACTTTTTGCTTTCGATGAATCTGGCCTTTCGTGATGCGAGTGTCTTGGCTGCTTTGCCATGATACACGACTCGCATTTCTCGAAATCGTCCTCGAAGCTTATATTTATTAGCTTGAGAAACCTCTTGATTGAATCTTTGTTGAGATGGGCCAATGCTTTGTGCATTTGCATCAAACTTTGTTGCTTCTTTGGAGCAACGACTGCTTTGTTCATTTCTTGCTGAACCATTTCATTTGTTGCGATCTTTTCTGGATACTCTTCGGTATCATCCTCGATTGGTTCGTTCTCGTCCTGTGCAACTGGGTCTTCGATGTTCAATCGATAAAGACCGTTCAAGATGGGGATTTTGATTTTGATATCATCCTTCATCAAGGTTAGCTCGTTGTTAGCGATGATCACTTTGGCATCTTCCTTAGTGAGTTGGCTCAGGGACATCAGATTGGTCCTGAGCTTGGGGACGTATAGAACGTTATTGAGTTCAAAAGTGATTGTTTCTTTTCCGTCTCTGACAGTCATGCGCGCGTTGCCTTGTCCGTGTACAGGCAAGCGCTCGTCGGAGCCCGTCAAGACTCCATAGGTATCAGATACCGTGGTGAAGTTTGTCAGCCACCTTTTGTCATAGACCATGTGGGCTGAAGCTCCACTGTCGAGGATAATGTACTCAGATCGAAAATCATCGGGCTTAATCGCAATCAAGGCTTCGGCGATGTGAGCTCGAGGGTAGTTACGGGGTGAGCTGGGAGAACCAGATGAACCGGATTGACGGTTCTGATTTTGATTTTGATTTTCATTTCGAGCTCGAGGATTGTATTGATTCTGACGTTGATAACTATAGTTGTTTTGATAGTTCGATCTGTTTACATTCTGCCTCGGTCTTCTGCATTGATTTCTGAGATGTCCTCTCATTCCGCAGTTCAGGCACCTCATATCATTTCTGTTTCTGTTTCTTTGCCTTTGATTGCCTTGATTGTATTGCCTTTGCGGATAACGCGAATTGCGTCCACGCTGCGGGTAGTTTTGATATCCACCGCGCGATTGAGGGTTGCCACCGATTCTCATTTGAGAAAATAGGGCAGAGGCACTATCAACTTCTTTGCCTGGATTCATGCGATATCCTTCGGCTCTGATTATTTCAATCAATGTGGCGATATCTTTCGTCGCCGACGTTGCCCATCCAAGTCTGATGGGTTCCCAGTTTGGTGGGAGTGCATTTAGCAGTTGCTCCATCTTTATGTCATCGGACAAAGTGGCACCTGACTCTGACAAAGAGATCATCAGATCTTTGAATGCCGAAAGGTTCTGCTCAGTGCTCTTGTTCTTTTGGAACTTGAATGTCATGAACTTACTGATTGCTGTGCTTTTACGCAATGCAGTATTTTTCGCAAAATGAGCTTTGACTCTGGTCCAGATTTGTTTGGCTGTCACAGCCTCGGCTTGACCATAAAAGATATTTGTGATCAAAGATGCATGGATGGACGCAAAGAGATATTGCTTTGCTTTGAGATTTGCATTCTCGTATCTTTTAGCCTGTTCTTTCTCCGCTGCGGTTTGTTTGGACACATCGGTTTCAGTTGGAGGGACCAGAGTTCCTTCTGTCACAAGCCAACAATCTTTTTCGGCTTGGAGATAGATTGGAGTCAATTCTTTCCATGATAGGAAGTTTGTGCCGTATTTGTCCAAGATGACTGGGCAAGTCAATGGCTTTTGAAGCTTCAGGTCCGTAGACATTGTAAGGGCAATCAAGGACTTAACACTCTAAAGTATAAGGCCAACTTACAGCTTTTCTGCGTAGAGACTCGTGCTGATCAACGTGTTGGAAAGTTCTGGACAAAATGATGATAACTGTACGGCAAAGAGTACTTGCACCAAGTGCTTTATTACGTAAAGGGTTGAATTTATAAAGCATGCTGAGAGGGTTAGTGAGAGAGGGCGACACTGTGAAGTAAAGCGAGCGCATGGAAGAGACTGCGGGAATACCAAATTCTCAACAGAGACGAACTCTTCTCGCGAGGAGGTTTATTGGAATCAATTGATTCTATTATGCCGCGTTGGAGTCGGAGACGCAGAAACCCCGAGCAAATATTTTCTGCTCGCAAATAGATCGTTGAAACTCAAGAGTCAGAGCAGATGATCGATGAGTGCTCCCATTTGAATCTTCCTCCCCATCCCACTGATGGATCTGGGTTCCAAAGTTCGAACCTAGGCAAATATAATCAGCACCCATCGATCCGAGCCCACACTCTGCACCTGCGATCCGAACCCTACTACTACGGTTGCCCTGGGCAGACGTTAAGCCCTTCCCCATAGGCTTCCTTTATAAACCAACTTCATGCTCACAATTAACTACTGTCCACTGTTCTACTACCACGCTCGTGTGTACAGCGTAAACCCGTTCCTGCTTTGTGCCTGAGCAGCATCTAGTGGCTTCCTTGAGCTGGTGAGCACTTGGGATCACAGATTCCAACCTCAACACAGATCACAACTGTTTAGCAATGAGTTCGTTCAAAATTTCAAACCGCCAGCTTGCGGACTCCTCCTGGAGAGCGAAAGGAACCTGGATGCCTTTCTGAGACTACTCCGCGATAGTAACCCGGCTCCAAGTGCTGACAACGTGGAAGAAATACACCGGTATGTGAGGAAGCGCTTCGTCGCAAAATTCAACGAAAAGTGGTCGAGTGTGCACAGGAACCGCGGCATCTTTTTCCGAAAATACGGTCAATGGCTGGACACCGTGAAGAGCATCCAGATCATCATTCCACCCGTGATCCATTCGGAATCCGGCCCCTCCTATGAGAGAGCTGACTCCCCTGCTCTGGGTGGTCGTCCCTCGAAATCATTCGAGGACTCTGCGCCGAGCACTCGGCGACGAAAAGTCTCGCTTCTCCGAGACAAAGTCGATGAGGCTTTACTGCAAGCAGCCGCGTCACCGATGAAGTTCTCTCCAGAGAAAGCGCTAGCCCTGCTGCTCGACCTCTCGCTGTCTAAGAGGAAATGTACGCTGATGAAGAAAGCCGCGAAGGAAATCGGCTCAAACATCTATCCCTGCTACGACCGAGTGAGAGAAGCGAAGGAACAATGCTATCCGAGGAGTATCGAAGTAACCCAACGATTCAGTTTGGTGAACCTAAGAGATCTCCTCGAGCATACAATCGAGCGCTTATTGTTATCGTTGCCCGATACGTCAATCGACGGCATGGGATCTTCCTTGATTCTTGTGTCGAAATGGGGGTGCGATGGCTCCTCAGGCCATAGCGAGTACAAACAAGAGTTCGATGATCCAACGAACTACGATGGCAGTCTGTTCATCTCATGCTTCGTTCCACTCAGACTCCTTAATGAGCCGAACTCTTCTCGCGAGGAGGTTTATTGGGATCAATCGATTCTATTATGCCGCGTCGGAGTCGGAGACGCAGAAACCCCGAGCAAATATTTTCTGCTCGCAAATAGATCGTTGAAACTCAAGAGTCAGAGCAGATGATCGATGAGTGCTCCCATTTGAATCTTCCTCCCCATCCCACTGATGGATCTGGGTTCCAAAGTTCGAACCTAGGCAAATATAATCAGCACCCATCGATCCGAGCCCACACTCTGCACCTGCGATCCGAACCCTACTACTACGGTTGCTCTGGGCAGACGTTAAGCCCTTTCCCATAGGCTTCCTTTATAAACCAACTTCATGCTCACAAGTAACTACTGTTCACTGTTCCACTACCACGCTCGTGTGTACAGCGTAAACCCGTTCCTGCTTTGTGCCTGAGCAGCATCTAGTGGCTTCCGTGAGCTGGTGAGCACTTGGGATCACAGATTCCAACCTCAAGACAGATCACAACTGTTTAGCAATGAGTTCGTTCAACATTTCAAACCGCCCGTGGAGGCCGATTTCAGCGCAGGCCAATTTCAGCGCAGGGCCGATTTCAGCGCGGGGCCGATTTCAGCGCGGGGCCGATTTCAGCGCGGGGCCGATTTCAGCGCGGGGCCGATTTCAGCGCAGGGCCGATTTCAGCGCAGAGCCGATCTCAGCGCAAGGCCGATTTCAGCGCACAGAAGCCGTCTCACACGAACGGTGTGATACGAAATGCAACTGTTCGATGTCGACGAAGCACTCTTCCTTTCCGTCAACGGAATATAGGAGCCGGGTGTCGCTTTTTCGGCTACGTCTTATATTTTAAACTCGTGTTTGCTTTTTCATCGCAATGCCGTTGAATTATGTCACCTCCATTCGGGGCAAGCCCCTGTTAGTTGTGAATGGCTGTGCGTTTCGTGAGGATCGCGTGAACGGGGCCAAGACTTCATGGCGATGTGCTAGCGAGGGGTGCAACGCCCGGGTGGTCACGGAGGGCGACAAGCACGAGGTGAGGCGAGGTCTGTGCATCTCAGGGCACTTCTTAAGTCGGAAACGCTCGGTAACATGGTACTTTCATGACAGGGGGGACCCGCAGCACACTCATGCGCCGGACCCTTTGAAACTCTCGGTGCGAGTCAAGCTAAACAAGTTGAAGCATGCGGCAAAGAACTCGCGGGAGGAGCTTCCTTCGTCGATCCTAGTGTCGGATGTAGTTTTGAGCGTTCGCACTGAGGCCGTACGCGGACGTTTACCGAATTTGCGACTTATGAGGCGGCAAGCCGACTATGCAAGAAGGAATCAGGCACCTCGAGACGAGAGCACGGCATCGAAGCGGGATGAAGTCAAGATCCCCGAAGCTCTAAAGGTAGCAGATTCGTCATTTGTTGTCATGTTCCTTCCAAGAAGCTTTTTCCAACTCGATGAGTAACTCGTTTTCAAGGAGGTTTCATGATTCTGAAGATGGCTGGAAACTTCACAGGTCACAACGAGCGGTGAGCCCTTCCTGTTCTTCGACTCCGGAGTGGGTGACAAGGAGCGCATAATCGTGTTCGCTACGCAGCGGAACGTCAAGTTACTCCAAGACTGCCCAGAGTGGCTCATGGACGGAACTTTTAGCGTTTGCCCACCCGCTTTCAAGCAGCTTTATTCGGTTCACGTCCGGCTCGACGAAGGCAATACTGTGCCCGCGCTCTTTGCGCTGCTCCCTGGGAAAAGTGCTAGTACATATCGTCGGCTGCTAGAGGTTATCAGTGCCGCGGTGGACGGGTTTGAGCCCCAGGCAGTCCATGTCGATTTCGAGCTGAGTATGATGAACGAAGTGGAGAGAACATTCCCATCCGCCGGTATTCTAGGGTGCGCCTTCCATTTCAATCAATGCATTTGGAGGCATATTCAAGGCGACGAGGCCCTCCGAGAAAAATACTTGGGCTCATTCAATTTTGCTCTGAGGTTTAGAATGTTTTGTGCCCTAGCTTATGTGCCGGAGTCCGATGTGCGGATGGCATTTGCTACTCTGTTGAAATCACAGTTTGTGATCCTCAATGAGGAGCTCATGCGAAAGTTAATCAATGATTTCGAATCAACCTGGATCGGACGAGATAGAAACCCTCCGCGTATAAAAATTGAATGGTGGAACCTCTACACAGCAGCCTCGAATGGCATGAGCCGAACCACGAATGAGGTGGAAGGTTGGCACTCCAATTTCGCGGGTAGGCTGGGTGTTGTTCATCCTCCAGTTGTCAAGTTGCTCAAAGCTCTCAGAGTGGAGCAAGCAAGAACTGAATTCCTAGTCACAAACACCGTAGCGCAGGGTCGCGCGAGCCGCCCGAAACGCAAGTATCGCGATCGGAGCTTGCGGCTCGAAGAGCTTGTTGCCTCGTTTCCGCGGAAGAAGCTCATGGGATTCCTGATGTCTTGCGCGCATAATATTTCTTTTCGAGACGTTACATAAATGGGTGCAGGTTACCCCCACAACACTCAGGGCGCCTTTATTGAGAATCCAATCCTGAATCCAGGTCATCGAGGTCATCACCAGCGGCAGGGAATCGACAGCATAAGCGAATAGGACGGGGAAACTTCACATTCTGTTACATTTGCTCATCCATGATAGCACCCTCGAGTATGTCGTCAACATCCGGGCTCAGGGAATACATTTCTAAATTGAGTAGCGTTCTATGTTGGGAAGAACAGAAAGAGCAGGCACGGCAATCACTTATAAGATCGCGTTTGAGGACCAAACTATTGTCCGTACGGATCTCATGGAATCGCAGGCGGTGAACGATAAGAACCAGCAAGCTCTTCGACCAAGTACCCTCTTCGAGGCTGCTTATCATCGCGCGGGAGCACGGTTCGACGTCGTAAGACGTTGGGTTCCTCGCGTTACGTTTAACTAGAACCGTCAGCACTGTAGCTACTCGTACGGTTGGGTGATTCTCTTTGATTGCGCACGGTAATCTAGGGTCATCAAATACGCTAGATAGCCAGAAGAGGAGTACATGACGGTAGACGGGGAGGAACGGGATAGGTCTCTGAATTCGGAAAGTGGGTATCCACTTCAAGTCCACCCTGGTATGCTGCGGTAATTGTGCGTTCCTCATGTGGCTTGTTACATACGCTCTTCCCGTGTCCGCTCGAGGTATGACCTCGTAGTATTCTTTGTCAGTGTCGAAATACCGAGTGTACCAGAGCCGGGAGAACACCGATCTGAAAATTAAGGATTGGGTGGATAATGAAGGCAGTCGGCTGCTCCGCTGTGGATGTCACGGTAGATTGGAAGTGACGCGGATACGGTGGCTCGCTACTCACAAGACGTGATCTCTTCCGGTGGCTGGAAGTACGGTTCTATCTGAGCTCAAGAGAGCTCGACGCACTGTTGTCTCATCTTGGTACTCCATCTCGTGAAGGACTGTTTCGAGACAGAAGTCTTGAACACCCTCGGTAACCATGTGAGGGTCTCGTTAAGACCTTGACGGGCCCTAGAAATCAGAAAACCCCCCGAGCGTAGCGAGGGGCACTCGCCAGCGATACTCCAAAGGAATTCAACACCGAAAGCACAGTAAGCCATGGATAGTATCACATGCTTGGCTGTGGTGCATTGAGATGAGGGCGCATAGCGCTGAAATCGGCCCTGCGCTGAAATCGGCCCTGCGCTGAAATCGGCCCTGCGCTGAAATCGGCCCTGCGCTGAAATTGGACGTGCGCTGAAATCGGACGTGCGCTGAAATCGGCCCTGCGCTGAAATCGGCTTGCGCTGAAATTGGCCCGCACCCAAACCGCCAGCTTGCGGACTCCTCTTGGAGAGCGAAAGGAACATGGATGCCTTTCTGAGACTACTCCGCGATAGTAACCCGGCTCCAAGTGCTGACAACGTGGAAGAAATACACCGGTATGTGAGGAAGCGCTTCGTCGCAAAACTCAACGAAAAGTGGTCGAGTGTGCACAGGAACCGCGGCATCTTCTTCCGAAAATACGGTCAATGGCTGGACACCGTGAAGAGCATCCAGATCATCATTCCACCCGTGATCCATTCGGAATCCGGCCCCTCCTATGAGAGAGCTGACTCCCCTGCTCTGGGTGGCCGTCCCTCGAAATCATTCGAGGACTCTGCGCCGAGCACTCGGCGACGAAAAGTCTCGCTTCTCCGAGACAAAGTCGATGAGGCTTTACTGCAAGCAGCCGCGTCACCGATGAAGTTCTCTCCAGAGAAAGCGCTAGCCTTGCTGCTCGACCTCTCGCTGTCTAAGATGAAATATACGCTGATGAAGAAAGCCGCGAAGGAAATCGGCTCAAACATCTATCCCTGCTACGACCGAGTGAGAGAAGCGGAGGAACAATGCTATCCGAGGAGTATCGAAGTAACCCAACGATTCAGTTCGGTGAACCTAAGAGATCTCCTCGAGCATACAATCGAGTGCTTATTGTTATCGTTGCCCGATACGTCAATCGACGGCATGGGATCTTCTTTGATTCTTGTGTCGAAATGGGGGTGCGATGGCTCCTCAGGCCATAGCGAGTACAAACTAGAGTTCGATGATCCAACGAACTACGATGGCAGTCTGTTCATCTCATGCTTCGTTCCACTCAGACTCCTTAATGAGACTGTTGGAAAGTTCTGGACAAAATGATGATAACTGTACGGCAAAGAGTACTTGCACCAAGTGCTTTATTACGTAAAGGGTTGAATTTATAAAGCATGCTGAGAGGGTTAGTGAGAGAGGGCGACACTGTGAAGTAAAGCGAGCGCATGGAAGAGACTGCGGGAATACCAAATTCTCAACAGTCCTCCTTCACGCAGTCTCGATCATTCGAGAGCGCGTGTTACAGATTGGTTTCACGGCACGATACTATTTCGTTGACATAGATCCAAATAGTCCTCCGAAATTGAATCGGTTTACATTTCATTCGCCGCTAGAAGCTTGAGCTTCTGGATCCATTGATACTCATTCCATCGAATCGGATGACTGAGGCATTTAGGACAACATCTCAGTTTCGAGTCCAGGGCAGGCTGCGTTTCGATGTTCCATGGAAGTTCGGGAATCCTGTGTTCCAAACATTCTTCTATTCCGATTGGCTGATGAAGCTGATGATTGAGAGGGCGGCCTGATAAAAACTGAGTGCTTTGAATTTCTGTTCACTCTGGGTGACTCTGCAGCCTCGATGACGGTGAATTTTGAGGATGTCCCACTTGTTCAACCTGGCTCCGAGGCAGGATCTCCCCCCAATGTCTGCGGGAGATCCTTCGCCGTTTGGTGATCCTAATCGAACGGCTCATCGAGCTGGCGGAGTCGCTCAGAGACCTCCTGGAGGTCCGAGGATGTTACCTGCGATTATATTTTTCATCGCAATCGGTCTTCTCATCGTCCTTGGGCTTCTGGGTGAGTTGTGGATGAACGGTTTCTTTTCGTTGATTTCACTTTTACTTTGGTTTTCTGGAACGCTTTGTTTCTCTGGTTTAGGAGCCCGCTCGGCCGTTGAACTGTCGACGGTCGTGAACACAGCAGGGACTGCGTATGGGAAGGCACCCCAACCGGTGGACGTTGTTGAAACTCCGGAAACGCTGGCTCCAGTCGAAAATCCTCTGCCGAGGCGGGTCGATCGGCAATTTTCGGCTTCGTCGTTTTTTTTGCCAGGCCTACGAAATTGGTTTCGTGTGTATCTCGACAACCAACGGGGTGTGTATTTTGAAACCACTCCGTCCGTCTGAGATACGAATGGAGTACCAGAACAATCAACCTGCCGTTTTCCGGGTGATGAATCTGGATCTTCCAACATTGGCGAATTTTGTCAATAGTACAAGGATGCCGGTGCTCTGTAAGACCTTCACATGGTATTTGTCAGTAGATTGAATAAACATAACGTAACAGGGATTTTTGCCTCATCTCTCATTGAAATGATATTGAATTATTGCTTAAATGATATTTTATGGGGTTAGTTTCTGGGGTATAAATATTCGATGCACTCGTGTCACTATTCCTCTATCCTCGTTGTTTGTATCGTGTACACCCAGCCTATAGCTCGCGCGAAACCTGGTTTCGGAAACTTTGTATTTTGAGTGAAAAGTATGTTTAGCTCAATTAGTTGGTATGCTCTTTTGATGCTTGCATTCTCTTGACACTTAATCACTTTGAACAGTCCTGCTTAGGAATCTTTGTTGTTTCTAACAGGGTAAGAGCGAACTTTCGAAAAACCCTTTTGAGAAGACGATCTGACGACTGTGACACCCTTTTTGAAATGTCAAACCTGCGTTCACGAAGAGGTGGGCGTGTCGTAGAAGAGTCCTCCGAGGATTCAAGTTTTCGAAGCTTGCGAAGAAGAATTGACGATTTCACTGCGACGATGGGACGCTACTTGGCTCGTTGTCTTTGCGCATCTTTCATAGTGTTGACGCTATGTTGCGCTCTCATTACGGAGCGCGTTTTCATGCATTACGGTATGATCTCTTTAAACCGTGATTGCAATTGTTATGTCTTGCTCTTTGCGATGCTACTTTAGCTAGGAAAAGTGAGAACAACTGGCTACGAGTTCACTCAACTGCGCTGGCGCGCCGCTAGCTGACACTGCTGGATGTGTGCAGTCGTCTGCTGTCGGCGGACACAATTTATTTCGAATTATATTATGAATTCCCGGCGGGAATATTATAACATCCTCTCTTCTCAGGGGGTTGACTTATTCGTTGTTCCTTGACCGTGGCAGTGACAAGTGGCGTCGTCCTGCGAGCCCGTACGTTCCCGCCGAATATCTGGAATTAGGAAGCGGAATTCTCGACGATCTTCGGACCATCACACCTCCACCCGCGTTCTGCGATGGTCCAGCTCGCGTTGCCTCCGTCAATGGCTGGACGTTGTTCGCGACCGCGTCTGGCTGGGCTGGAGCTGGCTCGTCGTTAGATGCCTGTTGAACCGTCAACACATCTCCGGACGACTCGAAACGCGAGGGCACCGCAGACGTCGGGATATTTGCTGGAAGGGGGCCAAGGGGTGTGTTCTTGTCGGGAATCCCCTGCAGCTTACGGGGATGGAGTAACCTGCGGTTCCGTCGGAACTGTCGCCCCGTCTTGGTGCGCACCACATATGACCTGGGGTATGCTGTGATGCCGATGACAGTCGCCGGAATCCCTTCGCGGGTTGCGATCAGCATCCACACTTGTTGCCCGATTGTGAGGGGCGGATGCTCGTGAGTCGTTCGATCAAAATTTTCCTCGGCGGCGTGTGCGTTTTTCGCTAACGACTCCTTCCTTCTGCTCCATAGCCCGGGACGTTGATTCTCCAAGGCTGCTTTCGGAACTGCGATCCCATCCTGTCCGATCTCATGACCAATGAATCGTACAGGTGGGCGGCAATATTGGAGCTTTCTTCGCTTGAGCTCAAGATGGGAGTTCATGTATCGTGGGTCGAGACACAACCTCAGGCCTCCGTCCTGCTTTGAAACTACAACCATGGGCAGAACGTATTCCTTCGGTCGAGTGACCCTCTCAATCACTCCACGTGCTTCCATCAGCTTCAGCTTGGCGTGTATCTTATGCTTGATGCGAATAGGGGCCCTGCGTGCCGGAAAGATCTTTGTCGGAGGCTTCTGATTCTCCTTGAAGCTCAGGGATTGGGTTGCAGAGATGATGCCCAACTTCCCGTCGAACAGGTCCTCGTTCGCCTCAATGATTGCGGATGTTCTTTCCTCGAGAGCTTGTGTTGCCGAGGTTTCCACACGTGGTCTCTGAACCAGCTGCATGCCAACGCATTCCGGGAATCCCAGGATCGGCGGACCCGGCGTGTGCACAACGAAGAACTTCACGCGGTGTTGTTCCGGGTCTCCCGGAATTTCGCAAGTCAATTCACAAGTACCGGCAGTCTCAATTTGATGGTTAGGGTATGAAATAAGAGATCGGTGCGTTGGGTTGAGAGTTGGGCGTAGGGGAAGAGCGTTGAAGATCCGCAGTGGTAATACCGAGACTTGAGCGCCGATGTCGAGCTTGAACTTCGTGGGAGTTCGACTTTTTCCAACGAAGAGCTCTTGCCACCACGCGTTGCGTGATGTACTTCCCCCGCTAGTATCAGCGACTTCGTCGAGATGCATGGAGAATATGCGTAATTCGTCGCAATTGATGCTCTCGTCCGATGTTGCAGGTTGCTCAGTCTGAGCGATGTCGTGGATCTTCATCTGGCACACGTTGGAGTAATGCCCCAACTTTTTGCAGTTCAGGCAGCGGATCGACGCCGCACGACACCTCCCGTCCGGATGGAACCGACATCCAGCCTTACAGATGACTTTAGGGGGGTGTCGCGAGGAGTCGTTGCGTTGAGTTCTGACATGATCGATCATCTGCGCGGCTGCTCCTGTTTGCACGTTTGAGCTGCTAATCTGAGATTCGATTTGTCGTGAATTTAGGAAGTCGCGACAAAGCTGTAGGGCACGCTGCGCAGTCGTCGCCTCTTTGCCATGGTGAAGGACGTGTTGTTTCGCCTGTGGGCTGTCTAGGCCGATTATGAAGAGTGAAGTTAGGAGGGATGGTAGGCATGACTTGCAGAAACCACATTCGTCGGCTTTGCGTTCCAGATCTTCAAGGAATACCTCTAGGGAGCGCCCCCTTTGCCGGATGTTGAATAGTTCATACCTGCTTTGCGTGAGGTTTATTTCTTCCTTGAACGCGTCTGTGATGAGTGCCAGCACGTCTTTGACAGTTGATGTCTCCACCACTTTCGCTTTCACGGACCTCTCGTATTCCCGCACTCCTATGTCCCCGACGGTCGCTAGGAAGGTAGCGATCTGGGCTCCTGGGGTCTTCTTCTGTAGTTCCACGGCATCGGCAAACCATTCAAATCGTCTCTTCCACAACTTCCACGAGACGTAGCGGTTCTGATCGCTGGCAATCGCGAACTCCGCGGGAGGCTTTATCAGCGGCGAAGGCATGCTTGCTTCACAAATTTGGCGATTTGTGCTCGTTGTTCACGATGGGTTCACTTATTCTGACACCATGTTATGTCTTGCTCTTTGCGATGCTACTTTAGCTAGGAAAAGTGAGAACAACTGGCTACGAGTTCACTCAACTGCGCTGGCGCGCCGCTAGCTGACACTGCTGGATGTGTGCAGTCGTCTGCTGTCGGCGGACACAATTTATTTCGAATTATATTATGAATTCCCGGCGGGAATATTATAACAGCAATGAATAGATTCGCAATTTCTTTCTGAGATTTGTTTTCTTTTAGAACTTGCTGAGCGAAATTTGACTGAGAGATCGGTTGATTTTGAAGTTGGCGAGACACAGACCGAAAGCGTCGGAAAGTTTACAGAGTCTATGAACGATGTTTCAAAAGAGACCAAAGAAATTACCCGGCAGACCGTCCGGCGCTTGAAGACCACGCTCTCTGATGAAATGCGATTTGATCAGTTCAAAAAATTTGTTGACGATTCCCCACCACGAAAAGTGAGGGCAATGAGCTTTGTATGCGTGCCGGCCAGCCTCATGCAGGTTTGCATGTCAAATGATTTGAATGTGTGCTTGCTGAGGCGCCGATTTGCGGTCATTGACACCGAATTCTTCACGATGCAAAAGTACACGGGTGGCCGTACTTTTCTAAGCCCTTATCTTCGAGAAGAATTTTGCAAGACGAAAGAATGGTATATCTCGAGTGATTAACTACAAAATTAAAGGGAAAGATAGATTCGACTCTGGTTTGTTTGGCTTTCACCAGTCATGTCTCAGTCCTCCGATCCATGATTGTTTCCATCTGGATTCGTTAAGAATGTCACGTCGCTCGGATTTCGAAGATTGGTTCGATAGGCTTTGAACTTTGAACGGTCTGTTTCGGTTTCTTAAGAAAATGGAGCCTAGGGGCCTCTGTTTAGTTCTGAAGGAGAGGGCAATCCCGTTTCCGTAGCGTTTGCGTTCGTTAGACATACAGGCCTGCTTAGGTCGATTCATTCATTGGGTCAGTGATCTTCTGACTATCTTTGTGAGTGATTGAACCATGGGCGATCTTCCATTCAGAGTGTTCAAATCAGTGAGGGATCTGGAGGATCCCTGCTTCTGTCGATGGATTGTCGCAGAATCTCCATTTCATCGCATTGAAGACATCGGAAGGGGATTCCGCTTCCTCAGGCTCCGACACCTAGGAGAACTGGACATCCAGGGCACTGAGCAGTGCCGAATCATTTCGTCCATGATGGGACGAATCACCCATGGCGTTGACTCACGCACGCCTTTCAGCCTTTTTGCGAACATCTGCGGATAAGGCTTCGAATCGGCTGGGACGATGATGAGGAGAAATTGGCGCATCGAGTGTGGGTGCGCTGCTCAAGCCGGTACCGTGCAAGGTACCAGCTTCTGCTCGATCACATGATCGAGCATGATTAGACCTCATTTTCCGTTATAACGGTAACGGAAAATAATTTCCGTTATCCGTTATAACGGTAACGGGAAATATTTTCCGTTAAAAAAATAACGGAAATTATTTTCCGTTATTCGTTATAACGGAAATTATTTCCCGTTGAAGAAATGTCATATAATGATTTCCGTTGATAAATCATTTCCGTTATTTCTTTAACGGAAAATAATGACGAATAATGGAAAATAATTCCCGTTATAACGGATAGCGGAAAATAATTTCCGTTATTTTTTTTAACGGAAAATATTTTCCGTTACCGTTATAACGGATAACGGATATTATTTTCCGTTACCGTTATAACGGAAAATGAGGTCTAAGCATGATCAGCTGATGCTGCTGAAGTGGGTCACTCGTCGCGAGATGAGTGAAGAGGCACTTCGACGGCTCGGAATGCCGTTCGACGAGTGGTTCGAACTTGTGACGGAGGTTGTGGCATGGAATGGACCACACATTCATCCGTGAATAAATGTTAGTGTTTTATCTTAAACCCTTAACCGTATTTTACTTTAAATCTGAGTACCAACTTAGCTCTTAGGCTAGTGGGTTTGAATGCGATTAGTTCAATGCTCAATCCTCTGGCGGGATATTCTGAACGGTTTGTTGATAAGGACCATCGTCTGCTACAGACGCCAGACGCTCGTATTCACGGCGAGCTCTGATCTTGTTTATTTTTGTTATTGCTGTTAGTGCAGAGACGATGGTGAACAGTGAAGCTGAGAGTGCGGTTGTTACTTGCCAGAATCCGCACGGACAGTTAGTTTTCGGCATTGGAGACGGAGGGGTTATTCTGTTTTTTGTATATTTTCCAAAGTTTAGTACCTCCTGCCGTTGCTCTGTCTTCGAGGACGCAAGGCATGTCCTCGTCCGCTTGATCTAGGCAAATATCAGCATCAAGGCAGATGATTGAGAAAGCGTCACCGATTGTTGCGAAAATGTTACACGGTAATCCCTTTTCCTTACATTCCTTTCCACAATCCACATACGAGAAGTATGCGTGCGAAGGTTGAGGCAAGTGGATGAGTATTATAATGCATAAAATTATACGACCTGCTCTCCTCTGCCTTTTGTTTGTTCTGTCCATGATTCCAGACCAGCCATTTTCCGTTGCAGATTGAAAATCGGGAACTTGCATGGCTTCGTTAACAAATCGGCACGTTAAAACGAGCTTGGAACGAAGGAAAGTTCGAAATCTCCTTTTTCGTAGTGGTCCCGGATGGCGAGATACTTGATCTCGATGTGCTTGGTTCTTCGGTAGTATTGTGGCTGTCGTATTAAGCAGAGGGCGGACTGTGAATCTAAATGCATGGTTATCTTATCCTTTATATTTAGTTCGCTGAGGAATTTCTTGATCCACAACGCAGATTTGAGGCTTTCAGATGCTGCATAGAACTCGGATTCGGTTGAGCTCATCGCCACGTTCGACTGTTTCGTGGAGTTCCAGATGACAGCTCCCGAGTTGCGCATTACGAGTGTTCCTGACGTTGACTTTCGATCTGTCACGTCGCTTGCAAAATCCGCGTCGGAGAAGACGACTGTCTTTTCGTCTGAATCGCTTTTGTATGTGATCCCCAATGAAGGGCATGACTTCAGGTATCTTAAGACCTTGACCGCCGCTTGGACATGCTCTGGAGTGCACTTGTCCATGAATCGTGAAAGGTAGCTTGTAATGTAGCAAAGATCAACTCGACTACCTGTGGCTAGGTACATGAATGAACCTATCATTTGCCTGTAGTCCTCCTGAGTTGAATGACCATCGTTTTTGACGTGATACAGCGATGTATCGCAAGGAGTTGAAATGGGCTTGCAGTCTTGCATGTTGAATCTTTCGAGAACTTCATTGACAAAGCGCGTTTGATGAATGTGAATGTCGTGGTTCTTATTGATCTCGATCTGGATGCCCAGAAAATAAGATAGCGGGTGTGATGTGATTTCGAGTTCTTGTCCAATTGACTCGATGAAGTCCAAAACAATTTGTTTTGAGCTTCCTGCGAGGAGACCATCATCGACATCGACGATTGCAATTAGGCGTTCTTCGCCGTTTCGGAAAAACACGCATGGGTCACTTGCCGATCTTGTTAGGCCTCGCTCTTTCATCATGGCAGCCATCTTTTGATAGAATTCTCTGCTGCTCTGGCGCAGGCCATAGATCGCCTTCAAGAGTCTCAAGACTCTTCCACTGCCATCGTCTCCACCTTCAGGCTGCTCCATGTAAATTTCCTCTGAGAGTTCGGCCGTCAGGAACGCACACTTTACGTCAAATTGATGAAGATACAATTTTTCTTCAGCTGCAATGCTGAGGACGACCTTGATGGCCTCTCCACGAGCCACAGGGCTGTAGAGCTTTTCCGGGGAAAAATCCTCAAATGCGCGCTGTTTGAAACCTTTGATAACTAAACGTGCCTTGTACCTGACCGTCGAGTTCTGAGGGTTTTCTTTCTTTCGGAAGACCCATTTCGATTGAAGTGCCCTTCTGCCCTTGGGCAGTTCGGCAAACTTCCAGACGCCCATGTCGGACATCGACTTCAACTCTTCTTGAATCGCCTTCTTCCATAACTCCTTTTCTGGACTGTTCATGGCTTCTTGATAGGATGCGAAGTCTTCAACTCTTTGAATATTCTCTTTTGGCTGCTTGCCAGCTTGGGAGTTGTTTTTCCTTTTTAAGCCTTCCTTCGCATTTGCCTCGTCAACATGTTTGTTTGCGAGTTCAGATCGTGTCTTGACTTTCTGGCCTTCAAAACCTGTTTTCGCCAGCAACGCATTTTCGGCAGATTCATCTTCAGACTTGTTGTTGTCTGAGTCGGATAACGATTCTTCGTGCGATGAGTCTGTTGACTCTTGTCCTTGGATCATGCTCGAGTCTGAAGACGAGTCTTTTGAATCTACGTCTTTCCAGTACTCGTTCGTGAAGGTTACGTTCTTCGAAGAAAGGATTGTGGTTGTATTCGGAACCCAGGCTCTGTATCCAAGTGAATGTTGTTGGAAACCAACGAAAATTGCTTTTTCGCTTCGCAGTGTAATTTTGTCTTCAGGATCAACTTGAAAACGAACGTAGCAAACAACGCCGAATGGATGAATTTTCCCTATGTATGGGGCCTTTGAATAAATTATTTCGTATGCTGTATTGTTCGCTGTCTCATTGATCGAAGTGATGTTGAGAATGTCCACGCAATATTGAACGCACTCGGCCCACAGAAATTTCTTGTTTTCCAAGCCTGCTGCAGCAAGAACTGCTCTGACCAAATTCAAGACGTGTATTCTATTCCCAATCTTTCGAACATGTTTCGTACTCCTTTGTTGTTGAACTCTTTTCCAAGATCTGTATGGAATCTGCGAACGTCGTAGCCTGTTTGATTCCGAAACCACTTCAAATAGCGTCAGATTGATCGCACTGAATCGCTCTTCTTCTTGAGAAAGAACACTTTTCTGAATTTTGAGTATTCGTCTGTGATCATGAGAAAGTGCTTTGCACCATCGATCGATTCGACGAGGGGGCTGCAGAGATCTGCAAAGACCACCCCAGGACTTTTTGCTTTCGATGAATCTGGCCTTTCGTGATGCGAGTGTCTTGGCTGCTTTGCCATGATACACGACTCGCATTTCTCGAAATCGTCCTCGAAGCTTATATTTATTAGCTTGAGAAACCTCTTGATTGAATCTTTGTTGAGATGGGCCAATGCTTTGTGCATTTGCATCAAACTTTGTTGCTTCTTTGGAGCAACGACTGCTTTGTTCATTTCTTGCTGAACCATTTCATTTGTTGCGATCTTTTCTGGATACTCTTCGGTATCATCCTCGATTGGTTCGTTCTCGTCCTGTGCAACTGGGTCTTCGATGTTCAATCGATAAAGACCGTTCAAGATGGGGATTTTGATTTTGATATCATCCTTCATCAAGGTTAGCTCGTTGTTAGCGATGATCACTTTGGCATCTTCCTTAGTGAGTTGGCTCAGGGACATCAGATTGGTCCTGAGCTTGGGGACGTATAGAACGTTATTGAGTTCAAAAGTGATTGTTTCTTTTCCGTCTCTGACAGTCATGCGCGCGTTGCCTTGTCCGTGTACAGGCAAGCGCTCGTCGGAGCCCGTCAAGACTCCATAGGTATCAGATACCGTGGTGAAGTTTGTCAGCCACCTTTTGTCATAGACCATGTGGGCTGAAGCTCCACTGTCGAGGATAATGTACTCAGATCGAAAATCATCGGGCTTAATCGCAATCAAGGCTTCGGCGATGTGAGCTCGAGGGTAGTTACGGGGTGAGCTGGGAGAACCAGATGAACCGGATTGACGGTTCTGATTTTGATTTTGATTTTCATTTCGAGCTCGAGGATTGTATTGATTCTGACGTTGATAACTATAGTTGTTTTGATAGTTCGATCTGTTTACATTCTGCCTCGGTCTTCTGCATTGATTTCTGAGATGTCCTCTCATTCCGCAGTTCAGGCACCTCATATCATTTCTGTTTCTGTTTCTTTGCCTTTGATTGCCTTGATTGTATTGCCTTTGCGGATAACGCGAATTGCGTCCACGCTGCGGGTAGTTTTGATATCCACCGCGCGATTGAGGGTTGCCACCGATTCTCATTTGAGAAAATAGGGCAGAGGCACTATCAACTTCTTTGCCTGGATTCATGCGATATCCTTCGGCTCTGATTATTTCAATCAATGTGGCGATATCTTTCGTCGCCGACGTTGCCCATCCAAGTCTGATGGGTTCCCAGTTTGGTGGGAGTGCATTTAGCAGTTGCTCCATCTTTATGTCATCGGACAAAGTGGCACCTGACTCTGACAAAGAGATCATCAGATCTTTGAATGCCGAAAGGTTCTGCTCAGTGCTCTTGTTCTTTTGGAACTTGAATGTCATGAACTTACTGATTGCTGTGCTTTTACGCAATGCAGTATTTTTCGCAAAATGAGCTTTGACTCTGGTCCAGATTTGTTTGGCTGTCACAGCCTCGGCTTGACCATAAAAGATATTTGTGATCAAAGATGCATGGATGGACGCAAAGAGATATTGCTTTGCTTTGAGATTTGCATTCTCGTATCTTTTAGCCTGTTCTTTCTCCGCTGCGGTTTGTTTGGACACATCGGTTTCAGTTGGAGGGACCAGAGTTCCTTCTGTCACAAGCCAACAATCTTTTTCGGCTTGGAGATAGATTGGAGTCAATTCTTTCCATGATAGGAAGTTTGTGCCGTATTTGTCCAAGATGACTGGGCAAGTCAATGGCTTTTGAAGCTTCAGGTCCGTAGACATTGTAAGGGCAATCAAGGACTTAACACTCTAAAGTATAAGGCCAACTTACAGCTTTTCTGCGTAGAGACTCGTGCTGATCAACGTGTTGGAAAGTTCTGGACAAAATGATGATAACTGTACGGCAAAGAGTACTTGCACCAAGTGCTTTATTACGTAAAGGGTTGAATTTATAAAGCATGCTGAGAGGGTTAGTGAGAGAGGGCGACACTGTGAAGTAAAGCGAGCGCATGGAAGAGACTGCGGGAATACCAAATTCTCAACAGAGACGAACTCTTCTCGCGAGGAGGTTTATTGGAATCAATTGATTCTATTATGCCGCGTTGGAGTCGGAGACGCAGAAACCCCGAGCAAATATTTTCTGCTCGCAAATAGATCGTTGAAACTCAAGAGTCAGAGCAGATGATCGATGAGTGCTCCCATTTGAATCTTCCTCCCCATCCCACTGATGGATCTGGGTTCCAAAGTTCGAACCTAGGCAAATATAATCAGCACCCATCGATCCGAGCCCACACTCTGCACCTGCGATCCGAACCCTACTACTACGGTTGCCCTGGGCAGACGTTAAGCCCTTCCCCATAGGCTTCCTTTATAAACCAACTTCATGCTCACAATTAACTACTGTCCACTGTTCTACTACCACGCTCGTGTGTACAGCGTAAACCCGTTCCTGCTTTGTGCCTGAGCAGCATCTAGTGGCTTCCTTGAGCTGGTGAGCACTTGGGATCACAGATTCCAACCTCAACACAGATCACAACTGTTTAGCAATGAGTTCGTTCAAAATTTCAAACCGCCAGCTTGCGGACTCCTCCTGGAGAGCGAAAGGAACCTGGATGCCTTTCTGAGACTACTCCGCGATAGTAACCCGGCTCCAAGTGCTGACAACGTGGAAGAAATACACCGGTATGTGAGGAAGCGCTTCGTCGCAAAATTCAACGAAAAGTGGTCGAGTGTGCACAGGAACCGCGGCATCTTTTTCCGAAAATACGGTCAATGGCTGGACACCGTGAAGAGCATCCAGATCATCATTCCACCCGTGATCCATTCGGAATCCGGCCCCTCCTATGAGAGAGCTGACTCCCCTGCTCTGGGTGGTCGTCCCTCGAAATCATTCGAGGACTCTGCGCCGAGCACTCGGCGACGAAAAGTCTCGCTTCTCCGAGACAAAGTCGATGAGGCTTTACTGCAAGCAGCCGCGTCACCGATGAAGTTCTCTCCAGAGAAAGCGCTAGCCCTGCTGCTCGACCTCTCGCTGTCTAAGAGGAAATGTACGCTGATGAAGAAAGCCGCGAAGGAAATCGGCTCAAACATCTATCCCTGCTACGACCGAGTGAGAGAAGCGAAGGAACAATGCTATCCGAGGAGTATCGAAGTAACCCAACGATTCAGTTCGGTGAACCTAAGAGATCTCCTCGAGCATACAATCGAGCGCTTATTGTTATCGTTGCCCGATACGTCAATCGACGGCATGGGATCTTCCTTGATTCTTGTGTCGAAATGGGGGTGCGATGGCTCCTCAGGCCATAGCGAGTACAAACAAGAGTTCGATGATCCAACGAACTACGATGGCAGTCTGTTCATCTCATGCTTCGTTCCACTCAGACTCCTTAATGAGCCGAACTCTTCTCGCGAGGAGGTTTATTGGGATCAATTGATTCTATTATGCCGCGTCGGAGTCGGAGACGCAGAAACCCCGAGCAAATATTTTCTGCTCGCAAATAGATCGTTGAAACTCAAGAGTCAGAGCAGATGATCGATGAGTGCTCCCATTTGAATCTTCCTCCCCATCCCACTGATGGATCTGGGTTCCAAAGTTCGAACCTAGGCAAATATAATCAGCACCCATCGATCCGAGCCCACACTCTGCACCTGCGATCCGAACCCTACTACTACGGTTGCTCTGGGCAGACGTTAAGCCCTCTCCCATAGACTTCCTTTATAAACCAACTTCATGCTCACAATTAACTACTGTTCACTGTTCTACTACCACGCTCGTGTGTACAGCCAAAACCCGTTCCTGCTTTGTGCCTAAGCAGCATCTAGTGGCTTCCTTGAGCTGGTGAGCAATTGGGATCACAGATTCCAACCTCAACACAGATCACAACTGTTTAGCAATGAGTTCGTTCAACATTTCAAACCGCCAGCTTGCGGACCTCTTCTTGGAGAGCGAAAGCAACGTGGATGCCTTTCTGAGACTACTCTGCGATAGTAACCCGGCTCTAAGTGCTGGCAACGTGGAAGAAATACACCGGTATGTGAGGAAGCGCTTCGTCGGGAAATTCAACGAAAAGTGGTCGAGTGTGCACAGGAACCGCGGCATCTTTTTCCGAAAATACGGTCAATGGCTGGACACCGTGAAGAGCATCCAGATCATCATTCCACCCGTGATCCATTCGGAATCCGGCCCCTCCTATGAGAGAGCTGACTCCCCTGCTCTGGGTGGTCGTCCCTCGAAATCATTCGAGGACTCTGCGCCGAGCACTCGGCGACGAAAAGTCTCGCTTCTCCGAGACAAAGTCGATGAGGCTTTACTGCAAGCAGCCGCGTCACCGATGAAGTTCTCTCCAGAGAAAGCGCTAGCCCTGCTGCTCGACCTCTCGCTGTCTAAGAGGAAATGTACGCTGATGAAGAAAGCCGCGAAGGAAATCGGCTCAAACATCTATCCCTGCTACGACCGAGTGAGAGAAGCGAAGGAACAATGCTATCCGAGGAGTATCGAAGTAACCCAACGATTCAGTTTGGTGAACCTAAGAGATCTCCTCGAGCATACAATCGAGCGCTTATTGTTATCGTTGCCCGATACGTCAATCGACGGCATGGGATCTTCCTTGATTCTTGTGTCGAAATGGGGGTGCGATGGCTCCTCAGGCCATAGCGAGTACAAACAAGAGTTCGATGATCCAACGAACTACGATGGCAGTCTGTTCATCTCATGCTTCGTTCCACTCAGACTCCTTAATGAGCCGAACTCTTCTCGCGAGGAGGTTTATTGGGATCAATCGATTCTATTATGCCGCGTCGGAGTCGGAGACGCAGAAACCCCGAGCAAATATTTTCTGCTCGCAAATAGATCGTTGAAACTCAAGAGTCAGAGCAGATGATCGATGAGTGCTCCCATTTGAATCTTCCTCCCCATCCCACTGATGGATCTGGGTTCCAAAGTTCGAACCTAGGCAAATATAATCAGCACCCATCGATCCGAGCCCACACTCTGCACCTGCGATCCGAACCCTACTACTACGGTTGCTCTGGGCAGACGTTAAGCCCTTTCCCATAGGCTTCCTTTATAAACCAACTTCATGCTCACAAGTAACTACTGTTCACTGTTCTACTACCACGCTCGTGTGTACAGCGTAAACCCGTTCCTGCTTTGTGCCTGAGCAGCATCTAGTGGCTTCCTTGAGCTGGTGAGCACTTGGGATCACAGATTCCAACCTCAACACGATTCAGTTCGGTGAACCTAAGAGATCTCCTCGAGCATACAATCGAGCGCTTATTTTTATCGTTGCCCGATACGTCAATCGACGGCACTGGATCTTCCTTGATTCTTGTGTCGAAATGGGGGTGCGATGGCTCCTCAGGCCATAGCGAGTACAAACAAGAGTTCGATGATCCAACGAACTACGATGGCAGTCTGATCATCTCATGCTTCGTTCCACTCAGACTCCTTAATGAGACGAACTCTTCTCGCGAGGAGGTTTATTGGGAAAATCCGAGACCTTCGTCCACACGATTGTGTCGCCCAATACGTTTTGAACTCGTCAAAGAGAGTCCAACGGTGATACTTGCGGAAATCGACAGAGTAAAGGCAGAGATTGCGAACTTGGAAGTCTCAGAAATCGTTGTCAGAGGCAAGCCCTTCAAGGTCCGCTTCGACATGATCCTCTCCATGATCGATGGCAAGATTCTCCAAACGCTGAACGAGACTCCGGAAATGCAAGCTTGCTCTATCTGCAAAGCCCACCCCCGCGAAATGAACCAGCTAGAGATGATTTTCGATCGCGTGCCATCCGCGGATCATAAGGCCCAGTCACACTGTTTCACTCTGGAGGATCATCCTGGATGATCATCCAAGATGAATGCGTGGATGAACCTCCGCAGTGAGCCTCCGTTGTTCACATTGTTTCATCCGAATTTCGTGTTCATCGCCTGGATGAAAGCGGAGGCTGAGAGCAACGGTCGTTCGAAACGTTATTCAAACGGAGCAT